>CAXITT010000333.1:562969-582130 GCA_964033795.1 Lymnaea stagnalis
AAAACATAATTTTACTCTCCAAAAACGTGGAGTTCACATTTGTTCTCAAAAATACAATCCACATTGATTGTCTCTCCCCGTGGAAAAACCTGGTGAACACACTCACTGTCCACTCATGCTACCTCTCTGTTTACATGTGAAAACATAGTCCGTTACATGGGTTTTAGTCTTTTCTTATTTACCATTACTTCTTGTAATTTTTGTATCACTAACACATCAGATGGCCTAAATACTTACCAACATTTGATTATTACTAACACATCAAATGGGTTAAATTAGTTAAATTGCATTTGTCAATCTTTTACTTTATTTTGGCTTACATTTTACTTAGTTTTTAAAGCAAAGTGTTTGCAAAAAAAATTCTCATACTAATTAAAAAATTTCTGTTTCCTATAGCCACACCATATGACTGTAATGAGTGTCATAACCTGGCTATGGACAGCAAGCAAAAGAATATCAGTTTGATTGGGCCTTTACACAGCGCTTCTCTAGGCATTTTAATGTTTGGAACTACACAAGTGAGTTTTTAGTGTACTTGTACTTCCCTTCATAGCTTCAAAAAGTATATTGCTATTTTATTTTTTAATACTTGTTTTATCCAAGTTATTTAATAAATGCCTTTATATCGTAAAACTGCTATGGAAGCAGCAGACACTAAGAAGCTAAAATATTTTGAGCTTAATTCATCATACCATGAATTTCATACAATGTTGGGTTTTATTCTTTTCTTATTTACCATTACTTCTCATCCTTTATCACTAACACATCAGATGGCCTAAATACTTACCAACATTTGATTATTACTAACACATCAAATGGGCTATATCTTCTCAAAGTATATCACTATTTTATTTTTTAATAGTTTTATCCAAGTTATTTAATAAATGCTTTTACATCATTAAATTGTATTTGTATGTCAATCATTCAATTATGGTACCTTTATTTTGGCTTAAATTCTTTTCACCTTTTAAAGCAACAAGTTTTCAACTGAATACTTAAAAAAAATTTTTTTCAGATAAAATCATTCTTAAAATTGTTTCATATATTTACGACCATATAATTTTAAAATATTTTACGATAAGCTTAACTAAAAATATCTATTGAAATTACATTGATCAACTTCTTATCTTGATATTATTGGTGACTCTAAACCTAAACTTTGAAATGATCATCTTGATGATATTATTGACTCTAAGAGACTTTGTACTGATAATCTTGATGCTATATTGACTCTTATAGAAGGTACTGATTATCTTGATATTGAGAGACTTGGTATTTATTATACTGATATTAACTGTTAGATACTTATCTCTGATTATCTTGATGGTATTATTTGTCTCTTAGAGACATGGTTCTAATTATCTGGATATTATTAATGAATATTAGACATGGGTCTAATTATCGTAATATTGTTGGTTATTTTTCAGGAACTTGTTACGGATTATCTTAAAGATATTATCAACTCTTAGAGACATGATACTAATTTTCTTATGATTGATTCTTAGAGACTTTGTACTGATGATCTTGATGATACTATTGACCATTGGAGACTCTTGGTACTAATTATCTTGATGAAATTATTTCTATATTTGATGCCTTCCTTTTGACTGACTATTCTTTCATGGGGAGGTAAAAAAGCATGGATGTGAATACAAAACCTCTCCTGCTTAGAGGTAGTGATCGCCTCGATGTACCAGGGTACTGTCTCTTTAGAATCCTGGATATGTCTGAATATGGCCTCTCCTACCTTACTGTGTCTGAATTGGGTGCCTTCGCGTATGTACTTTAGCTCTTGTTGTACTGGCCCTCCCCGTTTCAAACGGAGTCCCATCAGGTGCGACCGAAGTCCAGCGGTATAACTTGGGCCCTACTCGTGTAGGTTTGTCTTCTATCCTCTGCGGTTGCGGGAGCTGGTGACGGAGACCTTTCAAATGGACTCTGTCAAATGGAAGTTGGCGTACCCGGACGCCGGCAACCAGGAGATGGTGCACAGGGGTTAGTGATTCGAAGCTGGTATACCGCAGCAAGCCGGCAAAGGAGACCCTCCAACTGGGAGCTATCAAGTGGGAACTATTGAACGGGTTGCTGGTGACCCGGCACTGCTTCCCGCGATGTGGCGAACATGAGGTAGCAACTGGAAAGAGGCGAACCAGAGCTGTGCTCTTATTTCTGTGTATTTATGTTTATTATATATGCATGCTAATTTTCATTTTTTATGTTGTTAGATTGATGTCCTTTTTATGGTTCTTATGTTGATGAAGCCGCCGCTGACTGGGACCAGGCTACCGGAAACCGACGATGAGGGGTTCACCTGTAAGTATTCAGTTTCTTGTGACTGGCAGAGACGTAGGAGCAGCACTGATTGAGGTTTATGTATGTTAATCCATGTTTTTTTTTTGTTTTTAGTGTGTGACGGAGTGTGTGCTTCAGTGACGGAGTGACGGGTCCATGCTACCGGAAACAGACGAGGGGCTCACCTGTGAGTATTCAGCAGTTTCTTGTGACTGTTAGCGACGTAGGAGCAGCAATGATTGAGGTTTATGTATGTTAATCCATGCTTTTTTTATTTTTAGTGTGTGACGGAGTGTGTGCTTCAGTGACGGAGTGACGGAGGGCTGGCAGACGGAGGAGCCTTTGGTCTCTTTTCGGTATTTTTGCTGTTTTTTTTTTTTTTTTGTGTTTGGGGGCCCTGTTTTTTTTTTTTTTTTTTTTTTTTTTTTTTTTTTTTTTTTTTTTTGTGTTGGGGCGTCTTTTTTTTTTTTTTTTGTCTTCTTTTTTGTCTACTTCTTTCTTTTCTATCACTTCTTCCCGACAGACAGTTCTGACATGGGGAGGTGAAAAGCAGTGATGGGGATTCAACTCCTCTCCTGCTTAGAGGTAGTGACTGCCAGAAGTACCAGGTTCTGACTCGTGTAGCATTCCTGGATACTTCTAAAATATGGCCTCTCCTACCTAAATGTGTCTGAATGAGCACCTTCACGTATGTACTTCTACTAATGTTGTACTGGTCCTCCCTGTTTTTAACCAAGCCTCATTCAGGTGCGACCGAAGTCCAGCGGTATAACTGGACACTTTGCTCTGGTTGCAACCTGCTTAGGTGATGCACAGCTCTGGTTGTTGAATATACTAAATGTCATGGTAAATAACTTGTGGTACTCCATGATTTATCCTGGTTATGTGACCAGGGTCTTGTGGCAAACTGCTCAGTGACAAAGTGATGTGGTGGCAATGGCAATCTGATTGGATGACATAAAGCTCTCCTGTCACTCTGGATAAAATGATTGTATGAATCTTTATTGGAAACCTTATTGCTTATACTAACTGGTGTTTAACTCCCAATAGGTCTTTGTAATGATTTTCATGCTTTTTTGTGTATGAAATTGTGATTTATTTTTTTTTCATGCTAATCTGTGAATGTGTGTGATTCTTCATGGCAATAGTTTATGTATTTTTTTATAAGATAATTGGTATTCTGTGTTATTTCAATGCTTATTCCCAAACTAAGCTAATTGGTGAATGTACCTGTTATTTTAATGCTTTACATAAGTGTTTTTTTGTTGCAAATTGATGTATATATGGGTTATTTCCATGCTAACTTGTATATGTAGGTTTTATTTCCCATAATTAGTAACTGTCGGTGTGTTATTCCCATAAGTGATTTACATGGCGCGGTGTTGATTAGGATTATATTTTGTTTGTACTAAATTTTAATATGGCTGTATACATAAGTTTAATAAAAGTTTACTGTAAAATTAAAATAAATTCTTTTTTTGCAATATTTGTTAAACTTCATGTCCCTCAGTATTGGTTCTTTACTAAAAACAAAAGTAGTTCATACTTAACATTTACAGCAATCCTGTATTAATCAATGAGTAGATGAGCCATTCAGCTGCTGAAAGGAATAGGGACAGATCCAGAAACTTTTAAAGATAACCATGCATTAGATGCAAACTTAGATGCAAACTTGAGTACAATATTATGAATTGAGTTAAACTTTTAAAGATAACCTTACTTCAAGTCTAATATTATGAGATTATTGAGTTTGTTATATGTAGTGTACCGGTATTTGATATCATCATAGTCTGCCATTTGAGTGGGATCTATGTAACTTAATTTAGGAGAGTCTGGAGAAAGAGGGCAACCAAGTGAACATTAGTCAAAGAATTCAGCTGATGTTAACAAATTATAGAAAGTTATAGCCATAAAAGTTAGCCTGTCAGTAGACCGTCCTAATGTGCACTTAAAAAAACTTAATTAGTATTAACATAAATATGGCAGTTTTTGCACAGAAAAGAAATTGAGGACTATGTAGGTGAGGGGAGAAATGGATCACCACATTTGGAGATACGGTCTGCTAGCTAAACACATGGTCTGCTAGCTTAAGTATTAATATCTTTAGCTATTTTCTAATGTTCTCTCTATTGTGTTGTAATGCACCAAGAGTGTTTAAAAACTGATTTAGTTGAAAGAAAAGATCGGTGGGCAGAAAGGTGTTGTCCATAATTACGTCTGCCACCCTCGGGAAGAGTTTCAGAAAGTTTGATTGTGACATGGGGGGAAAAGTGGGGATGGAGGTGTTATGTGACTCGGGGAGGATATCATATGTGATGTCAATCATTTAATAACATATTGTTAATCAGACTTATAATTATAAAAGCTGAAATTAACAGTGATTAACTTTCTGTTTTGGATGTAGGCTATTTTGACAGAAGATGTCACTAAGTAGTGTCTAGTTTTTTCAATAGTGTGAACAATTTTGTTGAACAATTTTATTGTTCAAGTGTGATCATTTTAAAGATCTGTATCAGATTTTGACAGGGTTGGGGGTGGGGGGGGGTAGTAAATATTGTCACAAAAAGCTTGGACTTGAAGTATGGATGGTCCCAAACCACAACAAATTCACACAGATGACTAGAATTTAAATCAATAAGAATGAAAAATACTAATTGCTATAAAATAGATTTTATAAATGGCTAAGAATTCCAAAAAAACAACAAACAAAATAAGTAATAAATTTAAAAACTATAAATTGAAAATAAATCTTTCAGTTGAAGGCTATCTTTAGTTTTTATAGTCAAGTAATTGATGTGTTCACTGTTTGCCTCAGGTGGGACTTGGTGGGACTTTTTGGGAACAGCATTTTCTTGTGAACTGCACATATTTAGATATATAATTGTCGATGCAGGAGGGTAGATCCAGAAACTTTTTAAGATGCTTTAGACTGCAAACTTGAGTATAATATTATGAATTGAGTTAAGCTTTTAAAGACAACCTTACTTTAAGTGTAATATGAGGTGAAAATATTGTCACAAAAAGCTTCGGTACTATGTATGGACGGTCCAAAACCACAACAAATTCCCACAAAAGAAAATAATTTAAATAAATAAGAATGAAAAATACTAATTGCTATAAAATAAATGGCTAAGAATGCCAAAAAAAAAAAAAAACCGCAACAAACAGAAAATAATAAATGGAAATAAATGTAAAAAAAAAACAACAAAAAATACCAAAAAAAAAAAAAAATATAAAAAAAAAAAAAAAAAAAAAAAAAATTGCAAAAAAAAAAAAGGCAAAAAAAAACAAAAAAAAAAAAAAAAAAAACCGCAACAAACAGAAAATAAGTAATGGTAATAAATTTAAAAACTATCACTATCTTTAGTTTTTATAGTCAAGTACCCGGTAATTGATACGTGTTCTAACAATGGCATTCGTTAGTGTGGCGACTGTTTGTCTCAGGTGGGACAGCATTTTCTTGTGAACTGCACATATGTATTTAGATATATAATTGCTGATGCAGGAGGGTAGCTAGGGCTAGTGCCACCTCATACTCATGCGAGTCAAGAATCCCCCCCCCCCCCCCCCCCTCACAATTTAGTTTAGACTTAAAATTAAAGGGACCCGGGTCCGAATAGCGATGGGTGTCGGATTCATTTTGATTTGACTAAATGATTTTAAGGGATGTCATTTGATTTGTGGTAGTTACAATTTGAGTTAAACTGAAGAATTTAGTTTACAAAGATAGTCCATTCATTTATCTTTTAATCGATACCAAAACTTTTCTTGCAAACCCAACCATAATAATAAAATAATATTTTAATATTTTTTTTAATCTCGACCTCTCTATTATAAATTGCATGCATATGAATTAATGAATATGAAAATGATTAATAATGAACTGCATAACTATAACTATTTTAAGAAATGAGTTGTTTACAGAGTACACATTACACATATTCATATCTATGAATGTGTGATTTTATCTGAGAGATTTTCGTCTTCGTAAGCAAATAAAGTTTAAATTTTAAATATTCAGTAGATCGAAATTTTTATCTGGAATTTCAAACAACTATAACTTACTTAATTTGCGAAAAAGCAAGAGGAATTAATCGTAATTAAAGTTATATACTTATTAGTTGCCTTAATGTGTATGTCCCAAGTGGTCTAGTGGTTAGGATTCCGCGCTCTCACCGCGGCGGCCGGGGTTCGATTCCCCGCTTGGGAAATTTTGCTTTTATTATTAAACAAAAAAAAAAAAAAATCACTTCTGAATTACCAACAGCGTATGTTCTCATGTAATAAGAAAAGCTATCTTTTACACCGTGTACAGCAAGAACATTCATTTTTGTACAACAACAAAAACACATTAAACGTTTATGACCGACCTAGCCACAGAGCATGAATTTTTATTTGTTCAATTGTAAAGCTCATACTAGGAAAAACAAGAAGGCACGAAACACGCAGGAGCGTCACTGGGTTTTTGACGCCCTTGGCTAATTTATTTTTTGGCGCCCTTTTGTTTAAATAAAAATTTAAAAATTATAGATTTAGCGGCGCCCATTTAAACTGAAGCAGGCCGGGCGCCCTTGGCAACTGCCCCAATGCCATCCGTTGTTACGTCACTGGAATCACGTTTCTTCCACCCTACACAATCCCAGGAACACAAATATAAAAAACATTTCACAATTTTTTTTTTGTTATAATAAAATGTAAACCAGGGGTGCGGGCTGCATGCGGCCCATCACGTCAAATATTTTGGGCCGTGGGTGCCTGCTGTATTATAAAGACACTTATTCGTTCTTCATACAATTAACAAAGAAATTGATTTTTAGTAAGATACTTGTGAGAAAATATAAAATGGTTTCACATTAATTTAGATTTAGTCTGTTTTACTATTTTGCTATTTAGCATTTCATTTTGTGCATTAAGAGTAGTTCAAAGATTCTATTTAGAATTTAGTGGGTGTTTATCTTAATCTCTTATACTTATATATACGGTATTGCTTCTGATGCACCCTGCTTGGTCTTCAAAACCGACTCCCGACTCGCCCCTCCCCCATTTTTCCCCAAAGGCCGACAAATAAAATGATTTTTTTAGGGGCAGGCGACTATTATTCGATATTGTTATTGTTCGCGTTCCTCTGTCACAAGCAAGCTACGTGGGCAACGTCAGAACTCCGGTCAGTAGGTTGCTATTTTCGATATATTTCGTCTGTTGTGTCTTTGTACAACGTCATCTCTTTTCTGGGAATCCGGGCTGTTCCTATCAGAATCAGTAGTTATTTCTTGACACAAATGGTTGAAGGAGGCAATGCACTCTCACTACGAAATAGGGCAGTAGACTTCGTAGCATATTATAGAAAATGAGCAGTTAACTCTTTTTATAACACTAGGACCAACCGGGTATTTTCTCAAAATACCATAAGTATGAGCCGGTTAAAAAAAATAACAACAAAACTGCAACCGGTTGAGCCCTTGTATTTTAATATTAGGTGTAATGTGACATGCGTCCCGCGAAAGCATTACTCACGATCAAAATGACCCATGATGAAGCCTTTGGCTTGGCAACCCCTGATTTAAACTAGACAATCCCGGCATCAGGAGTGCTTGAATTAAGAATTCGAACCCTCTCTGAACACCCGCTTCTCGTCGCGAAAACCATTTGAAATATAAAGGGTAATAAGGGTTACATTGAAATATAAAAGATGCCAACTTTTCTTACCGCTCCTTTAACTGATCTGTGCACACAAAAAATCGGTAGGCGTTCTGAAACAGAAGTTTGAACTTGTCCCGATCAATGTTCCCTCTAAGGTTTTTTTGTTTTGGTTCGAGTGCAAAACCATACAGCTGTGTGCAACGTTTTACAGCATCATTTTTTGTGTGCAACATTTTACAGCCCACAAATACAAACACACACTTACGTGGAAATTTGCTGCGTGGATACTCAAAACTGCTGCTTAAAGGGAACATTGGTCCCGATGTGAACCCTTAATGAAATGTATCATTCCTAGACCAAGAAGGGCAACCTCTTTCCAAAATAGCTACAGTTGTGGCGAATGAAAGGTAATATTCTCCACACTTTATGTATATAAACAAATCATCAAAACAACTATTAAGTCAAAGTAGAGTAAATACCGCTGAAGGTGGCGCCTCTGCTAGTTAAATTGATTGATGATACATGTGTACGGAATTTTAAATCCCAATTAACTTTCGTCATTATTTGGAAGGCTTTCAAACTTTCAAGGGCAGAGATGTACACTTTAAATAATGCAACTAAAGTTATGTAACATATAGATAAATTAAATGTTACGATACAATAAATCTTAGTAAAAATAATCTTAGAATATTAAAAATAATAAATTTGATAGATCATGCTTAACATTCATAAATAGACTATAAATTATATTATAAACAAAGTCGTCATAGTACTCATAATCATGAAATTCTGAATAATGAATCACACATTTTATTTATTATATATACCAAATAACTGTTATAACTGACTAAAAATTATTTAAGAAAATGAGAGCATAAGCAAAACAAACAGGATCAAATGAAATATTTTTTTTGATCCGAAAGATCAGGCCCATTCATGGTTATCTATCGTACATTAACTCAAATTAACTGTTAAAAAAAAATTAAAATAAATGAAAGAGGGGGCGGCACCCATAAAACACAGTTTAACTTCCTGTGTACAGATCTACGCATGCGTAAATGAGTCACGGCTATTTCCTAGCTCAGACGATAGAGATCTGTGACTACTAGTTTTTGCAATAATATTGACATGGACCCAACTCTCTTCGTGGATTAAATTACAAACAGCTCTGCACTAATATTTAAAACCTTAAATTCTTACCGATGTTATATTAATGCGAGGTAAGCATAAAATAAAGTTATTTTTAACCACAATAAAATAAAATTTATATTTAGACTATAAGTTATAAGGCTCAGACTCAGAGAGAGAACTAAATCGTGGTGACTCGGTCTGGCGAGTCTCTAGTTCTAGTCTCTAACTTAGTTTAGTCAAGTTTAGTATTAGATCTAGTTAGTCATAGTCCCAGCTCACTAATACTCATAAGCTTAAACTTAAGGACTGCCTAAGCCCCTTAAACTTAAGAAAAGAAGAAGACGATGCCCATGTCGGCACCGGCACATGGCTATTTAAAGAAAAGACATTTCATTATTATTTCATTATCATTTATCATTATTATTATTAAAGTCTTTCTTTCAGAATCAGTTTCAGTGTTGTTACTTAAACTTCTTACTTAAGACTTAAGTTTAAGGCACTTAAGAGTGACACTATATATACTAATAAGAAATATAAACAAAAAAAATCACCAGTCAGTATTACCGGCCTATAAATAATATAAATATATATTATAACATATGGAGTATTACTATATTATATAGTAATATAAATTTAAGGCTATAATTATCAGTTCAGGAGGCAGCAGGGCCTAAGACCTAAATCTAAGCTATTCCATACATTTTGCACTTACAGTGACATGACATAAGTCATGAAAAGAAAACTTGTTGTCAGTACTATATTTATAAAATTATAGCTGTAATGCTTTACAAAATTATTGCCTTGCCTATCTCTATTGTCAACTAAATTATTTTATTTATAAATACGAAGAGTCTACATGTCCGTCGACCGGATGAATAAGTTTTCGAGTTATTTGTCCAGTGACCAAGTGACATGACCGCCGTAACGAAGTTTCGAGAGATATTTGTCAGTCAGCTTTGTCACATGACTTATAAAGTAATAGTGTAAGTGGATAAGAAAAAATGTATAGTTTTATAGTATTATTACTTCACTTATTACTAAAAGTATTTTAAACTTGCTATTAACTTCAATTCATTTTCATGTTTTGACATATATAATGAACAAATATTTGAAAAGTGACATTCACAATGTTAATAAAACGTGACATGCCCGCCAGTTGAATATCTCCTGCAATATTTGTCCGGTCTCTGGACATATTGACACTGCCTTTATAATAGGGATAGTATAGTGATTAGTTTAATGTAAGTCTGAAAGTGTTAACTAGTCAGTATGATAATTATATTCATATAATAAATACATTCAAAATAAATTTTTTTAAACATAAGTAGATATCACCTTTTCATTGATTAATTTATTGGTTTATTCTTATTTCTATATTGGTTAACTTAAAACTAAAAGTGGAAGAACTCCTCAAAATGAAATTCAGTGTAAAAAAATATTTAGAGTGTGCTCCCAACTGAAATTGATATTTTTAATTATTTTGAATGAAAATATAAAAATACTCCTTCTGCCATCTGTTAAGTGTGCAAATAACTTTTTATAATTTTATAGCACACAAGAATGTGCTTTTGACTGTTTTATTTGATTTATTAATTTTATGAAAACTTGTTATCTGCACTTGAATTAAATCCATGAAAATGATTTAAATATTGAGTTAAGGGGCATTCAGAACCATATAGGGGGAAAAAGTGGGGGTGGGTTGGTTGAGAGGATGTATTATTAGAGTTTCTAAATTGTGTGACAATTTTGTGATCACGGGTGGGGTCCAAAATAGCGTGACATCATTGATATTTGTGGATTGCGCATATGCCTATGGCTTGCACACGTTAAGGTAAGCTTAATTTGAAGTTTTAGGTACAGATTTAGTTCTTCATATCACATCACATGATATAGCCCAGCTAGCTTGAAAGCTATATTACAAATAGGTACTTTTATGAGCAAAAAAAATGAATGCCTTTGTGGAATATTTCTTTGGCACAGTAACCAAAGTAAAAAATTACCATGTTAAAAAAGCTGCTCTTCCTTTGGAATTCAAAAAGGGTCTTTATTTTGTTATAATTTTATAAATTCCATTACATTGGTAACTTTATAATGTTGAAGCAAGACGCATGACTGCCTTTATAGAGAATCTTGTCTGACTGCTTTTAACCACCAGTGTATTTGATTTAGTGTCTGCCTTTGAATTAAAATGACATTTTGACTGGTGAGACTGTATGAATGTAAAAGCTATGTCTAGGAAGCTCCCTACACTACACTGTCACCCATCCCCCAGTATTATAATGCTACGTTTAGTTTCTTTGAAGGAACAAATGCTCTAGAAATTAAAATAGATATTTTAATATTGCTAACAGCCTAGTCTTAAATCTTTTTATTTTGAAGGTTGATTCATTGAGTGTATCTATTTTTATCATTTCTATATATTTTCACTGTTGTAATATTCATTTACATGGCTTGGATTATAGTAAATTTTTAGTTCTTTCACTGTTTGAATGGAATCTTTTTAAAACCCTTTTTAAAAAATAGTTTCTTCTTCTTACCACTCTGTACATTAATTATTCATTTCAACAATGCCAAAAGCAGTTTATGTTTGTCTCATCTCGCTGTCTTCATAAATACCTTTGTAACTTTAGTGATGCTAAACCTACTTCAATAATGGCAACATATTTTCAGGTTAGAATAGTGGAATGTATAAATAATACTAATTAGTTGCTTTTTTCTTCGTACACTTTCTAGTGCTCCATTTGACTTGTGTCCACATCAGCATAAAAACAGGTTTTTCAGGACATGCCAAACTTATTTGATAGGTTAATTCTTCCAACCAATCAATAGTTCATGGTGACAAGCATGAAAATGGAAGATAATCATTTATTAATTTGAATTCCCCAACTTGTTACGCTTACGCATTTTCAACACTGGTTGGGGACATAAGATTTAGATGAGATATTCAACAATTATCTCCTTTAAAATACAAAATATTACACTTGAAATAGTAATGTGCTTAGTGGGTACTTGATACTCCATAAAATTTATTTTTGTGGATTTGGGCTAAAAACATGTGTACCAACAATCATTAACGTATCCTATGTTAAGCCCATCCAGAAAATAAACCACAATTGAGTATCAAAAAGTCAGGTATTCTCAAACCTTTTTTTGTATTTGTGTCACACATTTTCTGTATTATTTCTTATAACAGAGGTGATTTGTCAAGTTTTCACTTATGAGAATCACAGTTCCGTTTTGAATGTGTAGCATAATAAAATTATAGTCATTCATTGTGTGGGGTTTATTCTGAATGCTCAATTTTGTGGATAAAACATTATGTTTAGACTTTATTATTAGGGAAATACTCCTTCAATTATGCACATTATTTTTTTGCACAATACTTTCATAGTATGCCTTTATTCATATTTTGAGAAATACTGTCTTAAGTCTTACAGTTAAAGTTAAAGCTAAAAAAAGGTTTAAAAATACATCCTCTATAATCTAGATCTTACATAGCTTAGACCTGCATCACCCGGCTGTTTGTTCCCCGTGTCCACTAATCAGTGGTGGTGGGGGGGGGAGTGCATTTAAAACAACTCTAACCATGTAAATATCTTCTATTTTTCCATATTTCAAATTTAAACCTTCCTCATCACAAAATATGAACTATTGCCGCTTAGCTTATTTCAGCGCGGCCAACCGGTTTCTTATATTTTAAGAGAGCTTTGCTTTGATCCGCTTACTGTAAACATGTTAATACATTCACGTTCTTACAACTTTACAGATACTCCTCTTAAAAGAAGTCCACATTCTTCTAATAGTAAACACACCCCCACCTCGACCCATGAACTCGTTAAGACACTACGCTACAGCGCTTTTCGCTAAACCAGGTCTGTCATCAGCCCTCCCGCACCCTGTATAAAACCCAGCCCGAAAACCTAGCTTAGTTTTGTCAGGTATGAAGTATTTAGAAAGAACTGTGCATGGCCCAGCTTTTAGCTAACATACCAAAGTGACTTTTTATTATAGGCTTACAACACGGCGTATTCTTCAATGCCTACATATCTACGTACTGAAATTGAAGTGCAATACCTTTACACAACTTAAAGCGCGCACAGTTGTCCGAGAAACAGTTAACGCAAGCTGATAACTGTGTACTATCAAGATTAAGATGAATCAATCAACAGATACCATTTTATAGTGAAACTATGACTGTTATGAAATTATGTCAGATATGCAGCGAGCTGGGGGGTCATAGTACTAGGAGTTTTCCCGAAGTTGCCGGAGCACAATATTATTCCGATCTTGAAGCTTCATTTGAATGTTTACAACTAGCCTATCCCAAATGGTTCACGGTCAGTGATCCTATTTCATTTCTTGCGTAATAATGTGCTCATTAGTTACACAAGAGCTTTGCCCCTGGTATTCACAATATCAATTAACCATCACCGATATGAACATACAACCTGTTGTATGATGTTGTCAAATACTTATGAACGTGTAGTGTGTAGTGTTTTGTACATTATTGTAATTTGTGCATGTATCACGCGCCAGTGCAATGAAATAAGAATGAAATATATTTTAAAAAAAAAATGCTTTGTTAAAAGCCTCAATCTTTTCACATCAATGAAATATATATATTAAAAAAAAATTAAATAAAAAAAAGTGCTAAGTTCTGTATTTATGTCTAAAATAAAGTAAACCCATAGACTACGCTGGGGTGACCTGTAGAGCTTTTACAGAAATAAACAACAATTAAAATGGCGTGCGAGAGTTGACTCATTGTTTGGATTATTGCAACCGTGTTGTAGGTTATTGCTGTAACTTAATAAATCAATGCAGCGGCTGAGGAATGTCGTGTCAGTGCTAATAATAGCAAGTTTAATCCCTGACCATGATGACAAATGCCTACTTGAATCGATCTGTTTTACTTATCTGCAGCCAACCCTTCGGCTGGGATATGTTCATTACACGCTTCATTGTAGCTACTAGTTTTGTTAATAACATTTGTGAAGGAGTAAATTCCGATGTTAAATGAAACACCTCTGTGGTTGTAGCCACGTCGGCATCGCACACACTTCCCGAATACATCGACGGTTGCTTAAAATAGAGAATGGGATGTGTGTTTAGTTAGTACAAGCGCAACGGGGATTAATGCTCCAAGTAAACAGTAAAACTGTCTTTTTTTTTTGTTTTTGTTTTTTTTAAAGACTTCTTGAAGCTATGATTTCTTGTGTTATCCGTGATTAGACTCAGATCCACTGTTTTAACATCAGCTGTAAGAAGTAAATTTTGATTTTTCATGGTAGGCTTTAAAAATCAAACGATATTAAACTATTTTTTGTGTCGTCGCCCCCCCCCACCCACCTCCAATCCGCCCCGAGCGGCGTTAACCTTTATAGCCACGCCACTGATGCTATTTCTTCTCTACCTGTATTCGTCTATGATTTGTTTACACTCGTAGAGATACACCGATGTGCTGCTTGTTTCCATCTGAGAAATGTGTTTTACATAAATTTTACCACATACTTGCAGAAGCTTGCATGTTTCAAATTGTATCTGTTTCTCAGAACAGGCGCCGTGTTAGGTGTGTGAACAGATGCGAGTTGTAATGAAAACTTAAGGTCCACCGACCACTGTATGTTAGTAATGCGAAAGGCACGTGCGCATCTCAGACAGATGCTCGCGCCTGTAATTTAAGCTGAGTGTGTCGAGGGCAAAACGTTCCGTGACTTTTTTTTTTGCCTTCTTTCAAATAATGCATTTCACAGTAAGGAACTCCATTAAATAGAATGAGCTAAATGTGGCTTAAAGAGATTTTCTTGTATGGTTTATGTCATAATGATTTTTCTGATGGAAATTCCAGGCCTAAAACTAAAATAAATGTTATAAAATCATGATTGGAGAAGGAAATGATACACAATTTAAACAAAAAATTAATCTGTTTCAGTTCCCAATATCAACCAGATTTTCCTATCTAATGCTCGAAGACTGAAATATTGATCTAAGCCGGTTACAGAAGTTATTTATTACCTGTAAGAAAGCCAGCGTTTGGTATATCACGATTTTACATAGAAGACCAGAATTAGTGAACACAGAATGGGTTGGGGGTGGTGGTTGTAGTTTACAATAGTGGAGGTCCTTTTTGTTTCCAAGACGCTGCAAAGAAAGACATGATAATATACAACAGAATCTGTTGTGATGTGGGGACAGTATGGCCTCACCAGTTCTCAGATTTGAGAAGATGCAATAAGAAAGCATCAATGCTATTCATTTTCTGACGGTAATTATTACCATGCATGCTTTTGTGATTCGTAAATGGACAGAATTCGACAAATCAACCATTACGTGTAGGCCTTTTACATTTTGAGTAATGTTACTATAAATAACCGGTGCTGATGGTATTGATTGGTGGTAAAATGTCGTCGAGACAATACGTAGGCCTAATGTGTGCGCGACCGAATGTAAAAGACGTGTGGCTGCTTATGTGTACATGTAAAGGCAAGCCATCCATCCCTTGCAATGCGCTCATGTAACAGGACGCTCGCCAGTGCTGTCTGTTGATCGATTGTCGGAGGTCACACGCGTCAGAGACTAACCCGTGACCCCAGAGGTCGATGCTGCACTGTGTAACCATTGTGTCAATAAAACTTACTTCCTTAATAACTTGACGGTGCTTGAAGACGTAGGGCGGGGAACTAACCATGCGTGACATGTCTTGGTCCGAATATCCCCTTGTCTAATTACAGTTGGATTCAATGGAAGGCAAAAAAAATAAATACACATGTCCAGTGTATTGTATGTTGATGAAAGAAGGGGGCATCTCAGTCCATTATTATACAAGTGTTCATCATTATCTGTGTTTTTTTTCTACGCTCACCAATGAGAAAAAAAATGCCCTGTGGTGGCATGTGGGCCGATCTGCACTCACCTACTCCACCGCCTCTACTCTCTTAGGCACCTCTGTCAGTTGTGAGTTTACTGTCTAAACATTGTAGCTCAGTTTATGAACAAAGATCGTCGAGTTTCTGGGATATTTTAGGGGTTGGGCAAGTTGCTTTCACATATGTTAATCTATTGCAAGAAATGGAATTGATTTACTCCATACATTTATCATACAGTGCTATCATTTTATAACAAGAGTTATATAAAACAGCTGGGGGTTCATAATCATCCAAATAACATTTAAATAATGTTGTAAAGACTATATACTGTATTTACACATCTGCACATATCAGGATAATTTATGGTCTTCAGCCAACATAGACCGAGATTGAGAGATACTCTTAGGTCTCACTTCTATTATATACGTTTTTTGACTAAAACGGCCTACTTGGCATAGTCATGAACAAGAAAAGAAATCTAAGCGGTATTAGTCAATAATATGTTTACAGTATCGTGTAATACTAAAGTGTTACTAAAGTTGACGAAGAAGCTATCCATTAACTGGAATGAAACTATTCCATTTTCTAGAGTGTCTTGTTTGGAAACCCAACGTTTTTATAACTTGTCCTAGATTTCTGTACGGTAGCGCCCCCCCCTCCCCCTCTCCCCTATACTAAACTAGTGATACGGCGTTCAACGTATCTAGCTGATAATGTTATGAATGGAAATCTCATAAAAATCAATCTACTAGGCCATTGAGGAAATGCCCTAGAGGCCGTTCTTGCAGTTATACTTTGTTTGAAGAACCCCCTTCAGTGACGTTGTCTCTAGGGTCTGAATGGGGGGTTGGGGGGGGGGGTCTGTTAGTGATCTGCGCAAAGACTTCAAGTTGTATCTAATCGAAACCCGAAGGTGGCGCTTCTTTCACACACACACATGATGTGTGTTGTGTAAAATCAGCAGTTCTAAAAAAAAACCCAAATTGAAGAAGCCCCTTCCGTGACGTTGTGTCTCGGGTCTGAATGGGGGGGTGGGGGGGGGGGTCTGTTAGTGATCTGCGCAAAGACTTCAAGTTGTATCTAATCGAAACCAGAAGGTGGCGCTTCTTTCACACACACACATGATGTGTGTTGTGTAAAATCAGCAGTTCTAAAAAAAAACCCAAAGCGTCTGATAAATGACGCCAGACGATTCAGTGTATACGGCCTTTGACTAGATTGAACGCTGCATGAAATAAAGAACGTGCAGAAATGTCGCTTTCCCAGTCAAGCTCCTACGTGTTGCCTTCTACATAAGCTTTACATCAGTCTCCGTATCAATACATTTGAAGAGTTTTTTTTTTTTTTCACGACTTAATGTCCATATGAATCTGCAGTGAATAAAAGCCTCTTACATTACAGAAATTTAACTTCAAGACTGGCGTGTCTGAATGAAACACTCTGTAGTAACTTTTGTAAGATTTGAGTTTGGTTTTAGCAGTCTTTTAAGTTATATATTGCCACTACGCTTGTTCCTGTCAGGCAATTAATTTACGCAGTGAGCACGGGGTGTTATGAACGCCAGCGTGGTATGATGTAATAGTATTCTGTCTGAGGTTACCCTTTGCAGAACATGACTGAAATGATGGCAGATGTTGTGAGTGTTATAGTGTGGGGTTGTTGGAGAACTCGCCGAGAAATAAGATAAGGAAGAATACGTTACTGAAGATTAGGGTGTGGGGAGAAGACATCCTTATGTTCAGGCCTGCACAACATACGGCCCGCGGGCCACATGCGGCCCGCCATCACCCACTTTGTGGCCCGCGAAGTAACGAAATATTGTTTTTTCTTATTATTTTTTTACTAGTGTTCCCCCGTCCTACTTCCTTTTGGCCCGCACAAGTCATTTCATATTATCTTTTAACCGCGGTAGTTTTTTCATAACGTATTACGGCCCGCCTTACAATATGAGTAGTGCAGGCCTGCTTATGTTAAATGGCTTGTGAAATATGATGTGTGTGTGTGAGGAAAAGCAAGTGTTGTTGTGAAGCCGTGAGTGCTTAACAAGAGATAATTTCATCGGCTCACCAGACCAAACTTTGCTCGGCGCCGAGTTCAATGACATGCGCAAGCACGACTTAGTGTTAAGAGGTCAGCTGCTAGATCGATTCTAGACGATTACATTTGAATAATAAATCAACGAAGCTGATTTGCGCGCATGACGTGGGTCGCGTTGTTAAGTCTTCTCTATGTATCCAGTGTTGATGTGGGTCACGTCTTGTCTACTCTAGGTATCCAGTGATAATGTGGGTCAAGCCATGTCTACGCTAGGTATCAAGTGATATTTGTAAATGACTTGCCGACGTGACTTAACAAACGACGTTACATTTTATTTCAATTAATTTCACGCAAATTGAAACGTAAAAAAGAAATATAAATTTATAATTAATTCATATTTGTAGTCCTAGCTAACATTGATGTTAAAACGCATATGCTAAATAAATAAAAGCTTTTATTTAAAAAAAATAACAAAAAACTGCTGGGTGTGTTATGGGGGATGGTGGGAGGCCTACTGTAAGATATATGAATTCGTAGCGTGTTACTTTATCTTCATTCCGTGTGCTAGTAATTCATATGTTAAACACGGGGATCAGCCCGTTGTAGCAGGTAAAAATACCGGTGAAGCCACCCCAAGGATTTGAACAGCGGGAACTCGTTTAACATGCGATTTTTTGTATTGTAAGTTTAACTTCTTGATCAGCTTCACAGAACGTCATGGTTGCGATACTTTGCGCAGCATATTTTTGCTTTAACTACTGTAGAAGCTTGGTAGCAGCGCTCTGTATCCATCTTGCGTGTAATTTTTTTTACCACTTCTTCATCTATATTTAATGGCAATGTTCTTGGTACCTAAGGGAAAATGGTAACAGTAGGTTTGACTAAGACTCTGTTTGGTGACACCTGCGTATAAAAAATAATAGTAAATGATTTCATGGGCTCTGTTTTTTCTGATATATTAATTTTTAATACTTGAACTCTCTCTCGTTCTCTCTTCTCTCTCTCTCCCCCACCAAAAAAAAAAAACAAACAAACAAAACAACTCCCCCTCCACCAAAAAAAAAAAACCCCAAAAAACCAAACAAAACAACTCTCCCCCCACCAAAAAACAACAAACAAAACAACTCTCCCCCACCAAATAACCCCCCCCCCAAAAAAAAAACACCAAACAAAACAACTCTCCCCCACCAAATAA
>CAXITT010000333.1:590548-665404 GCA_964033795.1 Lymnaea stagnalis
GATGGCCGAAAGTCTAAGTCAATTTCGGCCGAAACCGAAGAAAAACCGAAAGTTAACTTTTCTCTTTCGGCCGAAACCGAAATTAAGCCGAAAGTTAACTTTTCAGTTTCGGCCGAAACCGAAACTTGGCCGAAAGTGACAAAATGGCCACTTTCGGCGCCGAAACCGAAGCCGAAGCCGAAATTCGGTCGGCCTCTAGTCTGGAGTGTATATCTCTCACTCCAAGAAATCGGCCGTAAGGCCAATAAACAAAGAATACGTCAATGGGGGAGGTGTCATTTGTTTATTAAGACAAATCTAAACGTTTTCAAACACGGTCTCCTATGTATGCTACATTACATTGGTGCGACACTGAGTTGGGTATTCTTCTTATCTCTACAATTCTTTGATATTCATCCCCTGTAGTTTACCGGTCTGTTGTTAGTATAGATTTCACTTGCTATTAACATATGATGTCAGAATGTGCATGCATTCGTTGTGATTGCTTGATTGAAAGGCGAGGTTTTGTGCTGAAAGTCAAAGATAACATCGGATACCCAGGAACATTTCTACACCCCTCGCCCCCCCCCCTTTTTTTTTTCTTCTCTCCACGTTTCTTTATACACTTCGGCCCTGTTTTGAAAATATTCTTTTACACGATCTGCCCCCCCCACCCCCACCCCCATGAAAGTCAAAGATAACATCGGATACCCCGGAACATTTCTACACCCCCCGCCCCCCCCCCTTTTTTTTTTCTTCTCTCCACGTTTCTTTATACACTTCGGCCCTGTTTTGAAAATATTCTTTTACACGATCTGCCCCCCCCACCCCCACCCCCCAAAAAATCATTGTTTTCAATATCTTTTATTATTATTTTTTGTATAGCGGAGTCTGTAATGCCAATAACACGCTCGATTAGCGTTAAACCTGCACTCTTTAAAAACGTATTATTTCAACCCGGCCTGACTTGCTGGATATCCTTCAGGGCACTCGGCTTTAAATACTCATCGCACACCCCAGGACCTCAGAACCAGGGATGAAGAGACAGGCGGACCATTTTACCCATCGTTCGCCTGACTTGTTTTATACTATTTGAGCAGATGCCCGAACAAAACTATATGACGTCATAGTTTAATCAGTTCTATATTTTCTTCCGTGTTGCCGTCACCCTGGACATCACGCGTCGTTTCCTTTTTTTTTCTTTTCCGATTCCTAATTGGCATCCTCCTTTAAAATACCCTTTTCACGTTGATTTTTTTGCCCACTGCAGTTACTCTTACTTCCAAAGTCTTTCGTCCCCAAGGCAAACAGCTTCGCATCCAACATTTTCCATGTATCCCAGTCACAGCTTGCTTTATCCTGTCTACTCCAAGTGTCTCCATCCTGCCCAGCTTTACTTTCCACAGCCCCATCATTCCAGTGCTTTACTCAAACACTGTCGACATCTTAAACCTTTCCAGCTAGCTCTTTCCTCTCCAGAATGCACCCTGACCTTAACTGCCCTCCTTTTATTTCTGAGTTACACCACTCGACTCCAAGATACCCCCCACCTCCCATTTTCCCCATCCCTCCACATCTCCTCGCTGTTACTCACCCCATGAGTGTGCCTTCAGTTTCCCCGGTGCACAGATCTCAACGAGCATGGCACGCGTCGTAATTCCACGATGATGGAATGTTGGGGGAATTTTTCTCGTGCTGGGAAACCGTGAGACAAAGCAAAATGTCAAGGCCGCAGTTTTCTATTTTCGTCCTCCTTTCACTATTAGTCATTGTAAAAAAGGCTTTATTATTTGGTGCAAATACAAACAACGAAGCAACCAAACATACAAACCCAAGGATTGTGCTAGCCACATTCAAGATAAAATAAAGTTACACTTTTCATGTAAACATTTTTTTTTTCTTTTCCTCATTATTGAAATGAATTTTTATTTTATGTAATTAAGATTACTGGTGTTAAAAGCGTGCAGTAGGCTATATACAATTTAACAAACAATGGAAATGTTATGTATTTCTTGTAAACATCTCATTGATCTCAGGTCGCGACCCAATTAGGATATTAGGAGTCACGAAGTCTTTCTGTGGGAGTCTGAAATAGTAAACTAAAAAAATAATAATTAATCCATGATTATAAGGAAAGTTTTAAAAGTGGCGCCTAAAAGTTAAATAGTATCACTGTCCCTTCCGCGTCAACACCTCTGTGTGTGGGGGGAATTTAAAGAGTTCTTCTTTTGAGAAGTCACTAAAAGAACACATCGAGAATGAAATGACGTTAGCATTACCGAAAAACTGAGACGCGAATTTGAAAGCATCTTTACGATTGCCATTTTCAATGATCCTTTTAAACGTTTCATACGTTTCATACGTTACAAAAATTAAATTGAATCTTACTTGACTCAAACAACTTTGATAGTTTCATTTTTTTTCCAGCTAAAACGCCCTTATTTAAATGTATCCGATACGCAGGTCACTTTGTTTCTTAGAAATGGGGTCATGGGTCATTTTGTTTCTGTCATTTGTGGGCTGGGAACCTGTGGTATATAATAGAGAACAACGGTGCTTAAACTCAGGTCACGTGGAAAAAAATGGTGTTTTTTTTGGGGGGGGGGCGTGAGGGTGCGCTGGGGGAAGCAATTTTGTGGGCCTGCAAAAAATATTGCATGAAATTAAAGAGAAGACTGGTGACGCAACTGGTGAGCTACATGCGCCTGTAAGCCATCAAAACAATCGCTGGGTCTATAAACATGCACCAGCCGAAACACGTCCTCGTTGGCTCAACTGGTGAGCTACATGCCCCTGTAAGCCATCAAAACAATCGCTGGGTCTATAAACATGCACCAGCCGAAACACGTCCTCGTTGGCTCAACTGTTAAGCTACATGCCCCTGTAAGCCATCAAAACAATCGCTGGGTCTATAAACATGCACCAGCCGAAACACGTCCTCGTTGGCTCAACTGTTAAGCTACATGCCCCTGTAAGCCATCAAAACAATCGCTGGGTCTATAAACATGCACCAGCCGAAACACGTCCTCGTTGGCTCAACTGTTAAGCTACATGCCCCTGTAAGCCATCAAAACAATCGCTGGGAACATGCACCAGCCGAAACACGTCCTCGTTGGCTCAACTGTTAAGCTACATGCGCCTGTAAGCCATCAAAACAATCGCTGGGTCTATAAACATGCACCAGCCGAAACACGTCCTCGTTGGCTCAACTGTTAAGCTACATGCGCCTGTAAGCCATCAAAACAATCGCTGGGTCTATAAACATGCACCAGCCGAAACACGTCCTCGTTGGCTCAACTGGTGAGCTACATGCGCCTGTAAGCCATCAAAACAATCGCTGGGTCTATAAACATGCACCAGCCGAAACATGTCCTCGTTGGCTCAACTGTTAAGCATCCTGGACACGCTGAGCGGCGTTTTTTTTGCTCTACAATATTTTATTAACAAAGTCGGGTTACGCTACAGTAACTAGAAGTTGACCTTTAGAACTTTATATGAATGATTTCATGTGCATGGTTGATTATTAACAATATTGATAACATAATTATTATTAAATGTTTATGTGAAAGCTGTACCCATTAGGGCAGTGGTTCTCAACCTTCCTAATGCCGCGATCCTTTAGTAGAGTTACTCGTGTTTTGGCGGACCCCCCCCCACACACACAAAATTATTTTCGTTGCTACTTCATAACTGTTGAGTATTTGTGTTTTCTGATGGTCTTAGGCGACCCCTGGGAAAGGGTCATTCGACCCTAAAAGGGGTCGCGACCCACAGGTTGAGGACCACTGCCTTAGGGTATCTTAAAAATCATGTTTAGAACCCCTGGCTATAAAACTGCGCGTTGATGACTTTTGTTAATACAGTTATCCATGCAATTTTTTAACCATTATATAAATACATCTACGTGCCACGTACCCATGTCACTATTATGTCTGGGTCGATTTTGAATGTTAATTTTAAAGCGGAGGATGAACCACAGTTTTTCCAGGTCACAGATTTAACAATAATTACTGCCTATAACGTCTGTGGAGTAGGAAGCAGTGTGCTACTAATTTGAGCAGAATCCTGAACAGTGACCTTCTCGTACGAACAATGTTACTGGTAAACCTCCTTCCACTCCCCACATCTTGAGTTCGCATACTGAGATGGTTACCGGTGCGAGCTAAAACCTTTCCCCAGGTACCCAGTGTCCTCTTACACACCCCCCACACCAACTATTATTGTAAAAGCAGCTGTTCCGTACATACGTTTCAGGAGTGAGGTAGATTCAAAGAAAGAGTTGTGAAAATAAAACTGTATAGATTCTAGATGGAATTAGGATTGCACCTGTCAATGCTGCGTCTTGGACATAGCTTTTATGGGATGCTTCTATCCTCTAGAAGATAATGATAAGGGTATCTTATAATGACTATATTGATTAAATTATTTAAAAAATACCTTGCATTTGTGCATATTCCTTAAAAGCAAATGTGCTATATAATAAATATGTCTGTGCAGATCTTTATATATATATATATAGTATTATTATGATACTATTATTATTAGAGCCCTACCCTTCAAAGAAGAGAGAGTTCGAGGCACGTGCCCTGATCTTCCCCCGCCAATGAGTACCTCCCTGGTTAGCTGTTTATTGTAGTATTAGCAGGCTCGTGTCACAGGTAAACACATAATACTAAGCAAAGAACGGAATTACCCAGGTTGCTAGCCCCTACACACGTTCTGTGAGTGTAAAAAGTGTGTGTATGTGTGTGAGTGCAAAGTGTATGCACTAAAAAGTTTGTATTTTTATGAAGGGGTTCCCCTGACCTAAAAATAATTGTGTGACTCAGTGATCCCCGCCACTTTATTGGCACTATTTCACTATTCTGATATTATGATACACCGAGTGAATATATTCTATTCATATACAGCAAGGATTTCATTTAGAGTTGTTAAAAAACAAAGAAATCTTGGAGTGGTTTGGACAAAAAAAATATAGTTGTGTGACTGTTAGGTTTATTATGTGAAAGATGCAAAAAATTAGTTTCTTTGGAAGTCAAAGTTGAAAAGCTGAGAGTGAGAGATGGCACAACAGCACTCTCTTATTTCCATAGTAGCTGAGACTTGTTTAAGAAAGCTTAAACTGTTCCAAACATAATTTATTTATTTAAAAGCTTAAACGTGTTTTTCTTCCCTTTTTATTTGTGTTCTTTGTTTATCTAGAACACTCTGTAGCTCATTCTCAAGTGAATGTCTTGTGTGCATGCTTGGAACAGTTTACATATAAATATAATATAATATTTCAGGCAAAGATCATACAAAAATAAATCCTAAACATCTAGGCTACATTTTCTGCTTGCTACTTTAAGAACAGAGTACAGAGCCGTTAGATATTTGTTCGGTTGATACCTTTTATTCAGCACTCTTTATCATCACTGTTACCATCTTGTCATATATCTTTTATTTAGCAACAGTTGCATATATTTTATACATTCCTTGTCCACCGTGACTCATGTTATTGTTATGTGTCATTTGATCCTCCTACATCATCACTGTGATGTTTTCACTTGTTTCATGTAGTGAGAGCTAATTGGCTGAGGAGTGTATCATAATGATTACATGCAACATATAGTTCAAACTCTAGACTGTTGATGGTTCATTGGCTAATTGGCTGAGGAGTGTATCATAATGTTTACATGCAACATATAGTTCAAACTCTAGACTGTTGATGGTTCATTGGTTAATTGGCTGAGGAGTGTATCATAATGTTTACATGCAACATATAGTTCAAAATGTAGACTGTTGATGGTTCATTGGTTAATTGGCTGAGGAGTGTATCATAATGTTTACATGCAACATATAGTTCAAAATGTAGACTGTTGATGGTTCATTGGTTAATTGGCTGAGGAGTGTATCATAATGTTTACATGCAACATATAGCTCAAACTGTAGACTATTGATGGTTCATTGGTTGATTGGGTGGGCAGTGTATCATAATGTTTACATGCAACATATAGCTCAAACTGATGGTTCATTGTTTCAAATTATGAAAGAATATTGAAATTGAGTCAAAATTTGCTAAGTTCTTAAAATTTTCTATCCTTTTAAATGTCAATTTTAGAATGTTTTAAAGAGTTATGGCTATATCAAACTATATGTTTCCCAGACAGGCACATCGGGTCCATGAAATTCTTTATAAAATTTTGCATATCTCCACAATTTTAGTCTCTAAAACGTAATTACAACTTTTCTAAGTATAGAAATGTTAATTTGTTTAACAATGTTACAGCCACTGGGAAAAGAAACATTTTTTATAATGCTTAATATTGAAAATCTTTATTTTGTTCACAGATGTCATTATTATAGAAAGTCAATACAAGGCATCAGATTTAAATAAACACACCATCATCATCCTTTTGAATCAAAGGAGCTACAACTCGTTGTAGCCAACATAACCTGCAGCCATTGAGGGGCACGCTCACGCTCCAGACATGAGTCTGCCCAGACCGACTGGGATAAAACCCCCTTCCCGAATAGGACGACCATCGGGGATACCAGCTCCCAAAACCCCGGCACCAACACCAGCTTTAGTACCATCAGCTGTGCCAGTCACAGGTGCCGTTCCACTATCTTCATCTAAAGCTCAAAGTAGGTCGCAGTAATTCAAAAGTCATTACACTTAAAGGTTGTAGCCTCTAATTGCTTGCTATTCTTGTGATAGGCCTTAGATATCATCAGCAGCCCATCAACTTTGCTCTTAGCTTGATGATTACTTTGACTTTTTACAAAGAAAAATGTAAATTTAAAGCTGCATAAGTTACCATTCCTGCAGCATTTATATAAAAAAAAAGGGTAAATAGTTTAAAGAAATTTCCATAAATTCATGTTAAAGGAAACATCTAATGAGTTAAGTTTTCAGATTTCATAAAAAAAAACAAAGAAATGTACCTAGTTTATAGAAATTAATTGAAATTGAACAAACATACACTAGAAATTTAAAATTTTAGAAATTTGATCATGTTCTTTTTGTCACTTTGTTTTGTTGTAAGTATTCAGTATGTGCATAAATTGCATGGCCTTGTATGTTGTTGATTAACTTGAAAGCTCACTTTCTGTCTTTTTGTCTTATCAAAGTATACACTACAGAGCCAAGTTACTGTCTCAAAGCTGGCAATGTATTTGTAATAAAATTATAAGTTCTTTTTCTTTTTTCTTTTATTATATCTCACTACATTAATTTGTAAAATTAAATGGTCTAAGGATTTTCAGTATTTTGATGGAACATACTTCAATTAAACTTAGCAATTCATTCAAGCAGTTGTTAAAAATTTTATATATAAAGACTCAGTGCTTTTATTATCTCACAATTTTTTTTATTTTACTTGTGAAATTTTCCAATACTATCACCTAAATAACTCAAATTTCTGTTAGGAAGACCTTTTAAGGAAAATGCTACAAAAAATAATTCTGGTAAGAGTTGGCCATGATCTTAAAGCTCTTCAAGCATTTTATTCTTCTTCTTTGAGTTTCAGTTTCATGTCTGATCTTAAAACTTGAAATATTGGTACATTTTTTATTTGGACAATTGTTTTATATTTTAATTCTTTAAGGAATAAATATTGAGTCGAGTGCTTAAAGCTTTAAAATTTCTAAAATCAAATGGATAATTCACATTCATATTCATTAAAGCCAACATCAGACTTTAAAAAAAAGAAAATAATTTTTTTTTTTTAAATTTAAGTTTATAAAAAATTAGGATATTTTAAAATTAGTTTTTATTATATTAAGCAAAATTACCCTGCAGTTTTTGAACCCATGCGTTATTAAAAAAATTATTATATACAACAAAAAGAGTCATGCTGTTATGAGATATTTTCTCCTGTATACAGAGTGATATGGTTTTCTATTAATTGCATGCATGTTGCCTTTAGTCTGTGTGCGCTAGTAATGAGCATGTATTTTGCTTGTTTTGTTTCCTTCTCTGCAAACAAAGGTGCCATTGCCAAATCTGCTAGAGGGGTTGGATTCGCACCACTCCATGCCGAGCACTACGCTGGAAAAACTGTGCCAATACTAAAAGGTATTGATCTTGTTTTGTCATGTATGTTCAAAGGAGAAATAATAATAAGGGCTGCCAAACAAAGGCACATCACTGAGTGTGCTTGATGATGATTACTAAACATGACTTCACCAATGTACATCTTGTAACCAATGGCTTTTCCCACCCCTGCTATCAAGTAGTGATGTACTTCTTAATGTTGTCAACATATTGTGTAGTCATTTAGTTTGTTTTTAGTGAGTTGATAACATCTATACTAATATTATGATTTTTTACATCTATGAAGCAGCTATTGGATATAAAAGACAATTTAAAGCCATTTTTCTGTCATTTTAATATTTAATTTAAAATTAACTTTGTGGCTTTTAAGTAGCCACCTCTGAACACTGGGGCAAGATTTTCTTTCCAATTATAGAAATGAGGAACTCCAGGTGTTAATTCTATGAAGCATTGTTATAAGTATAAGTTAGAACTGGCAGTCAAGGAAAGAAGTTGTGGTGGTGGGGATGTTATAAAAGTAGTTGTAATCTAACAGTAGGAGTTGCTATTACTTGCTGATAGTCCCGCCAGAATGAATTATTGGCTCCTGTTTAAACAAGCCTATTGTATTATGAGCTGTTTGAGCAGTCTGTTTAATTGTGTAGTTTTTGACAGTCTTAAATATTATTTCCTGTTCAACCAGCCTGTTTTAGCTGTAAAGGAATGTCTTGAAATTAGTATGTTAACTTTTTTCATCCACTGATTTTACTGTCCAAAAAGTTTTGAGGCCTTCTGCATTCATACTGTATTCGTCAACACCCTGAAACAGCGACTTAATGTCTTAATTTGATTTCATCCTCTTACTTTAGTACCTGTAATCATATACCTCTGTGACTGCAAGCCTCTACCTTCAAGTAAAAATCAAAACAAACCCTGTTTAGCATAGGTATAGGTGTCTGTGGTCTTACACAAACTTGCTCTATGCCCTTTGAACTTTCAAGTCCAGCTCCCATCACTTCCCAAAGGCCAATATGAGTTATCAACCCCAGAATGTTTCCCTGACGACTGTTTGGCAGACATTTGTACACATCAGTTCCCTGAGGGAGTGTTGACTTTCTAACAGATAATGTCCCATCTCTCGGAGCTAACATTATAGACTCCCAACCAGCATGTGCAAAACATGTGTTGGATTGGCTAAAAAACAAAATATATCTAGATCGGTCCACAGTTCCAATCATATTAGAAATATTATTTTTATTTTAATCAAAGATTTTTTTGAGTAAGATGATTATTTTTTGGATCATTCTTTCATTTAAAAAATTTTTTTTTTTTATTTTTAGAAAAAATAAAATCAACAAACTGACAAAGTGAAAGAATAATTTTGTAAAGAACTTAGTTTCAAAAAGGAGATTTAATTTACAGCTCAAATATGATACAGCTTAAACCACAGGCATATTTTGTTGACTTGACTCTTTAAATTCAATGGCAAACTACATGAACTTACTTAAGAATATTGCATTAACACAAATAAAGAAGTCAAATTTTTTTCTTTCTAACAGGCATAAAACACACACACATACCCATCCCACAAATACTCAATGGATAAAATAACAATAACCTCAGCACACACTTTCAAACATTCCAGCTAAACTGCTACTGCCAGCCTGGTTTTCTACTGAGTAAGCTGCATGTCCTAGACGGTGTTCTCTTTAGCTTAAACCAACACACAATTTATTTATACTATTGGCAATCTGGGGAAATAAAACAATTTTTTCCTTATGCAGCAATGTTGTTTTTTGGCCAAAACCTACTCCTTCTATTTCAATATTTTTATATGTGCTCTTGTTCAGTGAATGAGTTCTTCTTTTCCGATTAATGCATTTCTTTCTGTCCAAATGGGCAAAATGCAACTTTATCATCCTGCGTATCCGCATCTTATCTTCAAGCATTTGATTTAAATTTTTAAGTGATTTTCCTGTTTCTTATCAGTCAAGTTTTGTTTAACTACTTAATTTAAAACTGCATGTTGCTATCTGTTACAAAATATTCTAAATTCTTTTTATATATAATTTTAAGCCTCAGAACCTTACACATGTTTATAGGTGTCATATGATATAAATACATTTAAAAAATTCATATTTGATGTGTAGGGGTTAGCGAATTGTACACACATTTAACATCTACCTGTTTGGTGGGTTTAACTATCAGCAGCAGCTTCCAAAACAGAGTAATCTCCCTTGACAATGTTTACAATTCTCAAAACTGTTGTGCCACATATCAAGCTAACAAAAGTCAACCTGAATGGTTCCACTCACAACACTCTTTCTTCCTGTGGGCTTTATTCCAGTTCCTATCCTGTTGAGTATTTTGGCATTCTGCCTGAGAATCCATTGATTTTCCCTGTACCCTCATTCATTTCTCCTTACTCAAGCATATTATGAGTATCTGTATGGGAATGAGCTGCTTCCATTCAGAATTATGAGTTCTTCTTCTTCTTCTATATCTTAAGGGCCCACGATCAATTTATTGATCATTTTGGCTCCTATGCATGTAGATGGGATTAGCAATGTTTCTGTTACTGGTGTTGATGAGGAAATTATGCACTAGGGGTTTGAAGGCTTGAGGCAATAGACACAAATGTGTCTAGTGTTGTCGCCTCAACTGTTCCTTTTGAAAGATGGTTCCAGTCCCTGATTGTCTTGGGCAGGAATGAGCAGCTCCTATACTGGCTTCTTGCTGGTATGAGCCTGAATTGCCTGTCATGGCCTCGTCGCTGTCTATGGGGGAGAGGGACGAGTTTCTGTTTAATACTGGAACAGTGGACCAGCCCATTATTTATCTTGTACATCATGGAGAGCCTGGATTGTCGTCGTCGTTTCTCCAATGGTGACCAGCCTAGTGTTTCTAGCATGCTGCCAACACTAGAGGTATTCCTGTAGCGGTTTAGGACAAAGCGTGCTGCTCGTCGCTGGACCGCCTCCAACCTGTCAATGCTCTTCTGGGTAAATGGGTCCCAGACTGAAGATGCATAATCTAAAATCGGACGGATAAAGGCTTTATATGCTCTTTCTTTCACACAGGAGTTGCCAATCTTTAGATTTCGCCTTAAGAACCCCAAGGCTTGGTTTGCTTGGTTACATACATTGTTAATATGCTCGTCCCAGCGGACCTCTCTTTGAATGGTAACACCCAGGTACTTTACGGAGGAAACTTGCTCAAGAATATGGCCGTGCAGTTTGTATTGGTAGTGTAGAGGAGTACAACTTCTAGAGATTGATAGTGTCTGGCACTTGGCAGGGTGAAATTCCATGTCCCAGCTCATCTCCCACTCAGCTAACAGATTGAGATCCTGTTGTAGCTGGTCCTGGTCAGATCTGTTGGCGATCGTCCTATACACTGCTGTGTCATCTGCAAACAGTCTTGCCTGTGATGTCAGTTTCTCCGGTAGGTCATTAATGTATGCTAGGAACAAACAGGGGCCCAGGACTGATCCCTGGGGGACCCCTGACTTCACATTGACAAAGGAGGAGCTTGTACCGCCCACCACTACTGCTTGGCGTCGGTGGCTGAGGAAGCTAGAGATCCATGTTTTAGTGGTGCCTTGAATCCCATATATCTGGAGTTTGTGTAGAAGCAAACTATGATTCACCCGGTCAAATGCTTTTGCGAAGTCCATTACTAGCACGTCAGTCTGCTTGTGGTTCTCCAGATTGGTCATCAAGTCTTCTACAAATTCGAGAAGCTGGTTCTCACATGACCTATTGACTCGGAAGCCATGTTGACAGTCATTGAGTATATTTTGGCTTTCAAGATGCTTCATGACAGAGCTTACGATTATGTGCTCCAACAGTTTGCAGACGACGCTAGTGAGGGATATCGGATGATAGTTGGCAGGGTCGAAATGCTCCCCTTTCTTGTAAATTGGAGTGACATGCGCTGTTCTCCAGTCTGCTGGAACATTTCCTGTGCATAGTATATTCATTCACACACACTTATTTTTTTTAACTCTCCTCTTTGAAGTAACATTTTCAAAACTCAAATTAAATCATCCATGATAAGACTACTAGTTTTTGTATGCTATGGTTTCCATTAAGAAAAACTGAAATCCCCTTTTCTCATTGTTGTACAAAGATCATGAAAATGACTGTTGTTTGGCAGTCATAAAACAATTGAAATGTTTTAAGATTATCTAAATCCCTGTTACAAAATGTGTCCAACTAAAGCAATTTTTTAATAAACTGATGGGTAACATTTATGTATGGTGGGAATAAATGGTTGATGTCAAATACATACCTTCTTGAATTTGTAAAATAAAACATAAAAATAAACTTTTTACAATCAGTTTAATAAAAAATGGAGTTGCCCTTATTTGTTTCTTTGTATTGCCCTGTCCATGGTATTTTTACCACTGTTAAAAAAAGTTTCATTTGATAGCTTTAAATGCTGGCAGGCACCCAGTGAGGATATTGATTTACACAGGATCAGCCTTGATCTGGTCAGGGATGTGGGCATCAGCTACATAGTTGGAGTTCAACTGAGTGGTAAACACTAGAAACCCATTCAATCTGATAATAGGTTGCGTGATGTTGTAATGAGCTTGCTGGTTTATTCTCCAATAAAAAAAATATAACTTCTTATTGAAGTATGGAGTAAGATGTAGCACAAATTATTGACTTCAATTTTTCCACTCCTCTTGGGCCAATAAGCTACAATAGTTCCTCTGTTGTAATATCTATTATGGTTTTTTAAACTCCCTTGATGAGTTTCTTTGGATTTCAAACCACAGTTTTGCTAATTTCTAATATACAGTACTTCCACTATTCTATATCCTTGGTACTTATATAGTAAAGTAGTGCATTTTATTTTGAATTGCATCTACCATGATAATTAAATTGTATGGCATCATTACTTAAATAAAAGCATGGAAGGGAATTTACCTCTTATAAGAATTGTAGCAGGGATTGACAGGTGTTTTTAACTATAATCTCATCCTTCTAAGAGTAAGTGATTTTTATTAACATCACATGATACAATTTCTCAGATCAACTTTAAAAAAATCATATAATGTGATGGTCATATGATACAACATGCATTGAATTTCGGATACAATTGAAAAAGTTACTACCAAGGCATTACATAAATAAAATGGCAACTATTGGACAGAGATGTGGAGAAGAGAAAGCAAAAACTAATCCTGATGTTGTTTCAATTTAAAAGGCAGATAATGCAGTTGTCTCCAATAACGTGCAATAAATTATGTTGTTTCTGTATAGCCAACGATAGGTTGGTGTTTTATTTTATGACAGTCATGATTTAGTGTCATCACTATACATGTACATCCATCCCTGATTTCACTTTTTGAGTTGTTTAATGTTGCATGTGTCAGTTTTATCGGTTTGTTGGGTATGCCACACTCCTGCAGTCTCATATGGATATTTTCTTTTGATGCTGTCATAAGCCATTTTATAGTCCACATAGAGATGATGTACTGGGATATTATATTCATAACTTTTCTCTAATAGGCATCTGATGGTGAAAATTTGATCAGCCATTGATCGCTCTGTCTGAATCCACACTGGTGACACCTGGTATTTGTTCTGTGTATGATTGCTGTCTTTTAGCACTTATTGTTGTGGCTCTTTATTTTATTACATCCATGATTTAGTGTCATTTCTTATACATGTGGTGCTTGGTTTTACTAACCATTTCTTACATTTTCAACGATTTAAAAAATGTTTTCTGTTGCCCAGGCCCAGAACCACCATCAGATGATGGCTTCAACACTGACGACTTCAAAATCGGTGATAGGATATGGGTGAGTGGTACCAAGCCAGGGGTCATTGCCTTTATAGGAGAGGCTCAGTTTGCACCTGGAGAATGGGCTGGTGTTGTGTTGGATGAGCCCATTGGCAAAAATGATGGCAGTGTAATGGGGATCAGGTACTTCCAGGTAAGAGGGAGCTGACAGTTAATTAACCTTTACAAATTGGAAGAAAAAATGCTTGGGTGGAAAAAAAGGAAAAAATATGAGCGATCAAAATTGTATTTATATTTTTTTGTTTTGACAAGATTTTTTGATGCATTAGTTTTAGGTCAGTTATATTTCCCAATCTATACATTAAAGTGCGAATAGGATTATATATCTCTAGTGTGATGCGTTTTCATTTTATGTAAATTTGTGGAGAAAGATGCAGCAAAGGCCACTGTTGGTATAATAATAGTGAAAACATCTACACAAATTATAAGATACTTAATTAGTTTCAAAATAGTGAAATAATGTACACAAATTCTAGGATATTAATGGGTTTCGCAATAGTTAATAGTTTTACACATGTTCCAGGATATTTTTTTATTTTCTTGTTTCATTAAATTATCTAAATTAATAGATTATTTACGGAATAAAAATAATTTGTCAATTTTTGCAGTGTGAGCCCAAAAGAGGTGTATTTTCTCGTTTGAGCAAACTGTCCCATACACAACAGTCTCCATCACGGCCACCTTCACAAGGTCACGACAGTGTGTCCAGTGATACAAAACCAACTGTTGCCCCACGACTGAGCCTTGGGGACACAAACCTGACTGGGTCTGTGCCCACAACAAATGGAACTTCTTCCAGCATTCCAGCCAGGCCTTCTGTTAGTAACTTACCTATTGAACATCTTAGCATGGATATTTATTTAACTTCACTGTTTGAACTTGGCAGGTTGACAGTGATGGGTCCATCACATATAGCAGAGGGGGATACAAAAAAAAATTGCCAGAGGGTGGATGAGTTACAGGATATGCTTATCATTACATAAATCTCTCTATGTAAATTTTTAATTTTAAAAAATATTTGGGGGGGGGGGGATGGCGGCACTTTTGTTATGTGTGTGTGCTACTACCCTGACCTCGGACACTTATATATTGGTGAAACAGCAGATAGAGTATCACATGGATTTTTAATTTTAAAAAATATTTGGGGGGGGGGGATGGCGGCACTTTTGTTATGTGTGTGTGCTACTACCCTGACCTCGGACACTTATATATTGGTGAAACAGCAGATAGAGTATCACATGGAACAGATTATGTTATACTGGTATATCCCAAAGGCAATTCTCACATGTTTCACAAAGTTATCATTTAAAGGAAGTAAAATGTTTTCTTAGAAATGTTACCTTCACAGCGAAGGGTAATTCAAAAGTAATATGGCCTTAAAATGTATCTCATTTTTTTCTGAAACAATAATAATGTTGATAAATCAAATTGTAGAATTTTATAAATTTTTTAGGTGTGTTTTAAGTTTAAAAAAAAGGGTTTAAAAACCAAAATAAGTTTTTTTAAAAAGATAAGAAAAAAATCCCTGTGATAGGAGAACCGTCAAGATAAAAGTTTTTAAAATAAATGCTTTAGCGACAACAGGGACTGTCCAACTGTCCCCAGCATAATCTTTTTTTGGCTCATGTAACATTAGAAAGTAAAAAAAGATATAACCATGACTACAAGTTCCTTGAAACATTATCAAACTCATTTTGTAAAAAATTTTCATGTATTTTTTTACTGTTCTGTAAATCAATTTTGTAATAATTAATACATAATTACGCATAAAGCAAAATAGTATCAACTAAACTTAAACGTGGCACTTTATATTCCTTAACACACAAGTGTAGGACACACACTGTCTCAGAATGTAAATTAAGGCCCTGACTTTTAAGTTTACTTCAAGTAGTTCAGCCCTGGGCTATATATATCCCCAAATCTTTGCTAAGTAGCTAACTAAAGACATAAAATGTGCAGGTATGTTTCCTAGAAATGAATAACATTTAGCTTTAAATATTTGCGCTCCGTAAAATAAAATAGTGTAATGTCTCATTAATTTGTCCATGTCCATTTAAAAATGTCTCATTAATTTGTTTATGTTTATTCGTCTCCAGTCACGGCTTGGGATGAGTGCCAGTAAAAACTTGTCTACCTCCTCCTCTAGTCTCCACAAAGTCTCATCTGCTGGGACCACACCCACGGGAACTGCTAGCACAATGACCATGAGGTTACCTGGCACAATGCCGGGGGGAGTCAAGGTTGGGGATAAGGTGAGCAGCTTTGATGCAAAATATAGTTATAAAATTTTTTAAAAATCACCATTGAAGTGAGGTTTTATGATACACGATTTTTTTTTTGTGTTTGAGAAATACTTTTAATGTCTCATGTTTCAATTGTTCTGATATAATTGACAAGTTTTTATCTAAATCAGGATGTTCATTGATGTACTATTAATGAATATGTACAATTTTAATCAAAACACATGCCTATTTATTGGGATAAATAAAAGAATCTTATCTTATTCTCATTAGATTTGGTCAACATATTTTTCAGGTTACTGGTCTCTGTGTTGTAGCTATCTTTTTTTGTTTTGTTTTTTTTGTTTTTGATTTTCATATTAAATGGAGCAGATTTAACAATAACAAAAAAATAACTGGTTTGACCCCAAACAGGTTTTTGTTAGTGGTTCTAAGCCAGGAACTCTCCGTTACATCGGCGAGACGGACTTTGCCAAGGGTGTTTGGGCAGGTGTGGAACTGGATGAACCCCTAGGCAAGAATGATGGAGCTGTTGCTGGCAAAAGGTGAAATGTTGCTTGAATAAGGAAAAACAAACATTATCTGGAAGCTGGTCAGATTAGGAGGAGATTAGGGGATTAACTTGTGTTTGAAAAAAAATATTGATGGAAGGGTTGCACTGCTCTAACATGACCATGGTCACTATAATGGATTGTGCTTACATAAAAAAAGGGGGTAATATTGATCCCAGAAAGAAAAGTTTATGAATTTTTTTAAATTCCTGCATTTTTGGGTTTTATCCAGAAGTATATTTCAATAAAATTATTTTTACAAATTTTCTAAATCTTTATAAATAATCAAAATATTGGTTTAAGAGCTGTTATGGTTCCTCACATACGTCAGCACTTGTTTCCTTTCTCAGTGGCTGTCCCTATATATTTAATATAATTTAAATTAATTTATCAGTATTGTCGTGCTTCTAGCATTTTTGGACTCGAATCATCATAGTCAAGTTTATTTCTCTTGTTCCAGATACTTTGACTGTAAACCACTGCATGGGCTGTTTGCTCCAGTTCACAAAATATCACGTGCAGGCTCAGCCACTTCCACACCATCTCCACATTCACGACCCCTCATGTCCACAAGTCTCAGGAGCTCAAGAGAGCGTAGCGGGAGCCAGGAAAGCGTGTCCTCTCTCTCATCAACCGCATCGAGTGTATCGAGATCGCGGGTAAGGTTGGGCGTCACATCACTGGCCAACCAGGTACATGCAGCATTTTTGAAATTATCTCTTTAAATAAATTGGTAGGCTCGAGTCTCTCTGAATGGGAACAGTTGAGGCTTTTTCTTTCAGTACATAAATATGAAATCTGATTTATTTTTAGTGAGGATTTAGGAATGTTAAGTGCTTGTAAGAGTGTTCTCTTGGTTTGTAACAATGTTCAATCATCAGTTTGGCCTTGATAAAATATATCAAGTGCAAAAAAAATCACATCCATACATCACCACCAAGAATCACCACCATTATTTTCTCTTCTATCTATATGAGTAAAATTTATAAAATTTGCAATAATATGAAAAAAATCTTTAAAAAAAATCATCTGATCAGAATGTCCCATAATGTCACTTATAACACATTTACAAGAATATATAAAAATATATCTTAAAAAACAATTGTTCAGAGTTGTTTAGTAAAATCTGAAGTAACAGAAGAAAGCATACAAAATGATTTTATTTTTAGCTCTAGCAATGAATTGGAAAAGAACTAAACACACTAACAATCCCAGAATGCCATAAACATAAAGCTAAAGTGATATACTTTAACCGCACCAAAGGGAATTTTTCTAGTCTTCCAAAATTTTGGTGTTCTTTTTCCTGACTTTTTGTCAGTTAATGACACATTAGCTCGCACAAATATCTCTTCAGTCATTGTAAGCCTAGGGTTTTTATATTTTATTTACAATGACCCAAACACTCATCGGAGCAAAGAAACATTCTTAAAAGAATGAAAAGGAGATGTGACAAATAAAATTTATTATATTATTGTTTCGAAGTGCACCGCCACTGACTATTATTTATGACTCAAGGGAGTAACACGGAGCACACACATATTTTTTTTCTGTGGGATATAGATATATATTTTTTAGAATGCCTCTTTACATTTAGATTTTTTTAGCTCAGCCTTTTTTTTCTCTCTCTGTTGACTGACATAATTTTCATTCCTTTTTAACCAATTGGCCAGCAGGAGGATAGTTTGCTTCTTTCATTGTATTTTATCTTAAATCCCACTTTGCTTTTAACTGGATTAGGTTTACCATGGGAGCTCAACTGTGTTTTTTTTTTTATGTGTGAACAAAATTAGTCAATATATCAGATTTTTTTGGTCACCCTTCGTCTTTTTTTGAGCTCTCATGTTTTTATAGTTTATTAAACACATGGCCTTAAAGTGAATTTGGTAATTCGGATGCTGCTAGTTCATGTGTGAATATTTGTTTACCTACAAGTTAACTTAATTTTGGAATCTTTCATTCATTACATACTACCCTTATGATTTAGCTTTCAAATATGAGCCACTAAAATACTTGCTAGGAACTAACCAAACTGATTGAACATGTGCTCTTTAAGGACTGGCTAAATATTGCATATATTTTGGCAGATTCTATAAGGATTTATTAATTCGTTTTACAGCTTTTTCTAGTAACTGCATTAAAGTGTTTCTCAAGTTGTCTGATTAATTAGGCATGACATCATTGAAATATTTAAAGTTTTTGACAGCAGTAATTTTAAAATCTGGGCTTTGCCAAACATTGATATAAGATGTGCACTAGCTCTTGTTCTAATTTATAAACAGACCAAAATTTTGAGCAGCACTGTTAATGACCAAGTTTTCCAACTATTTTGACTGTTGTAATGGCATGATGGTCAATTTGTCTTTTGTTTGTGGCATGATAGGGATGAATTCCCCTAAACCCCCCTTCTCTCTTTACTTAAGTGTTCTAGGTTATTTAAAAGGATCTCTTTAAGTTCAGCAATATTTAGAAAGATGCATTTTGTGGCCACTATAAAACTGTTGTATTGTGCATCATCCAATTGATTTTGAACCATAATTTGATGTTTTTTGTTCTTCTACAATCCTAACCCATTTCCTTGACTTGCCTGGGGTTTGTAAACCAATCTAGATGTTAGGAAGTTTGAGGGTGATTCCTTTACTGTTGTAGTTCTTTTTGTTACTTTTAGTGTCAATTATTTTTGTATATTTTTAATAGCACCCATTTGTTTTTGGTTGTTTTTTTTTTCATACATATGCAATCTAAATTTTCTTTCAGTTAACTCCTAGAGCTGTCTTTCATACAGAAGTATTTTTCTTTTTCTGAATTCTTAATTTAATTTTCTTGTTTCTTTCTTTTGCTAATATTTCTTGTAACACCTACCTGTTTGAAAAGAAGACATCAAGAACTCACTTTTTAAATCTGACCTTTGAAGTCACCACTACTTTGCACTGTCTCTATAGATTCATGTTGTTTATTGTTCAATTAAAGTTTATCTTAAGCATGAACATAAATGAACATTTCTAATGAATTATGATAAGATATGATGAATACAAAAAAAAAGCTTTTCAGAGTATTTTGTATCTAGGCATCCACTGTCTCTTCCTTTCTTTTTGGTTGTGTTAGTCATATTATTGTTACTAATTCTAAATTATTAATGTTCATGCTTGAAATAAATCTATATATTTTTGCATACACATACACGCATTCAATCACATTTATACATAAAATACATTTATGTGTTAAAGAAGGTGTATCACTGAAAAGACACTTTTGGTCTGTTCATCTTCTTTAAGTTTTATTTCAATCTTACCTTCATCTTTTTACTAAAATATGTACACTTTTAGAGATGGATAAAAAAAAAATGGTCACAAAATAAATACATTTATAAATAAACTTATCAAAATTAAAAACTAAATTTTACTTATTATTTCAACATAAATATTATAAAAATCCAAAGTTCTGCATAAAAACAAATTTTAAGTACATGTTACTACACAGAGAACTCAGTGCAAGAATTTCGTAACTGTTATGTAACTGCATTTAGATGGTAGTGCAGCAACTCGTTTCCTTATCACTCTGTTTCAGATGAGAAATTGGGAAATGGATCTAAGTGAAGTTCATTAATCATACATTTTAGTCAACACATTAAACATATATATATATGTTGTCTCTCTCTGAACTCCCCCTTAAAATGTGTTATTTTCTGTCAGAACTGCTTTAGTTAAAAGTGCTACTGGTATGCTGCATGTACTTTGGATGTCATTGTTTGTCATGCTGACATGAGAATAGATTTGACATGCCTTAATCATGTTATTGGTCTCATCCAGTTCCTGTCAGAAATACTTTAGCTAAAAAACTGCTTCTGATATGCTGCATGTACTTTGGATGTCATTGTTTATTATGCTGACATGAGAATAGATTTAACATGTCTTATCATGTTATTGGTTCCATTGTATTGATCACAGACTTGTTTAGGTCATATAATTTAATACTACATCCATTTACATAGTTGTTTTAACGGGAGGAGATGGAAGCAAAATTCATTTTTTTCCCCTTCAAGAAATTTAAGTGTGTACTGTAACATGTTCATGCGCAGCATTATAAAACTATAAGTAAAAAGAGTGCTATCAAGGCAACTTATGATTTAAATGTGCTTAAGTTTTATTTAACAATTAGTTCACAACAGGTAATGTTTTTCAGACTTGGAGCTTAAATGAAACCACATTTACATAACAGCTTGCTACTAATTCTAACTTAACATAGAAGACCGTTTCTGTGTCAAATCTCGGTAGTTTTAGACATCATCATCTAATACTATAGACGGATAGCTTGCCTAATGTCTTTGTGCAAGGCTTCACCTAGAACTTGGATATGGTGGTGGATATGTTATGATTTAGATTGTTGCAAGAATATTTATTTCAAACCATAACTCGTAGCTTACGTTGAGATCTCAATTTTAAAAAATCATACATTTTATTATAAGTAATGAAACTAATAAGAAATGATGCCCTCAAACTTCAACTGTAGATTCAATTATCTGCTGAGCATGGAATATTTGTTACGAGTTTCCCAACTTTTAAAATAATTGTGTCCCCTCATTTGAAAGCATGCTAAAACCCTAGTCCTCTGCACCAAAGGGATGCTATTAAGATTAGCTAGGGCTCTGTAACCTCCACTTGTCATATCTCCTGATGCTTCAAACACAGCATAAACTAACAGCAAACGTCCACACAATTGATGTATACAAAAATTACTTGTATTGGTGTACCCCTAATATTAAGGGGTTAGTGTTGAGAAATATTTCATTTTTGGTGATGCCATTATTAAAAATGTCATATACCATATTACTTAATCCTGCTTTTAAAAAAAAATTTGTTTAACCTTTTTGTCCTTTAATCACTTGAGTCGTGTATAATTTCATTTATCTATCTTCAGTTAAGTATATAAAGTGAACAGATTTTTTAAAAATGGTTGATATCTAAGAATTTGCACCACATTATTAACAATATTCTAACAGAAGGGGAAGATAAAACTTGCTGAAATGAAAGTTCAAATATTTTTATAACTTCTAAAATCTTCTTTACTGGCACAATCATTACAATGCAAGTAAAATAATAATTAAAAAAACCACTATGAAATAGTTATTAGAACAAGCTTGAGATTTTATAATATAATCTAAAGAAAAGAAATTCGCCATACTACATTAAATCTAGAAAATGCAACAAATTGTTCTTATCCAGATTATTGAAAAAATCAATCTAAACTAGATGTTTATTAGCCCGCCTTTTTTTTATCATTAAAAGTAAAAGAGAAAGGTTAATAAATGAAAATAAAATAATAAAAATTTAATTAGTTTGGATGAAGGAGATTTCAAGGACAGAAAGGTTTGAATTATATTCCATCATACATATCAGTGTAAGCATAAAAAAAGTAAAATGGATTCTTTTAACTATAAAAAGGTAGATTTTTAAAAATACAAATATTACCATAGCTATAACCATTAGAAAGCTAACAATTGTTTGATTAACACCGCCTACCCCTCAATGTGCAGGCATCAAAAACTGGACAAAGGCCTAGCACTCTAAATCTGTCAGCCACAACTGCTGCACTGCAGGTGAGTAGTCTGTCTTGATGGACATTCTCCAGTTCTTTGGTTTAAGAAATGAAATACATTAAAGATTTTGGGTCTTATATTAAGAGATTTTTTCAAAACTATCCTTTGAAATAATTTTTTTTTAAAATCAACATCAGGTATCTTTTGTCACAAGGTAGTTAAATAGACAGAAGTGATGTTCAATGCTGTAAATCTCATTAATTTTACCCAGATATTATATAAAGATACAAATTAGTCTTTTAAAGTTAATTCTTTTAGTATCTATTATTTCCAATTTACCATTTTATTTTGTGCCTACACCACTTGGGTAGTTCAAATCTGTAATTAGTTGAATCTGTTTACTTGAGTGGGAAGCATGTGAGGTAAACATTTTAAATTTAATTTGGAGTCTTCTTGTACACTGGACTATAGATGGGTCGGGACCATTTTAAGGCATTTTTTATAATAAATTTGTAGGATTGGAGGGAAGAGGACAAAAGTGTTTTTGAAAAACTCTCAGCAATACAAAGTGTGCAACAGAACTTGACACACACACCACACCCCCCAAAAAAATAAAAATAAATATGTATATATATATTTATATATTTAACCTATTTTCTGATGTGTTTTATTGCTAACATATAATTATAACTGATAAACAAAAACAAAAAAATTATAGGCTTCTAGTTTGTTTCAATAACATTTTCTCACATTTGCTGACTTAGATTAGTCAATTTTTTTCTCTTTTTCTTTTTCTGCTTAACATCACATGATAGATTCTACAACCTTTTTCTATTTTTTAAAATAATTTTTCTAACAGATTTTTATATTATGTTTTTGTAGTATAACCAGCATCTGACATCAATGAATTTAGATAGCTTTGAGATTAAGTCCTACAAAATCACTTGCTTTGAGATTAAGTCCTACAAAATCACTGATATTCCATCATGATTTGTCTTTGCAGAAAATTTATTTTCTCTCTCAGTATTATGTGCAGTTACCTAAGCTTTGCCCCATTGGGCTCTTTGTATGCTCTGTTCATTTGCTTTCAGTGTCCAAGTCAAAGAAACACACTCTGTTGGATTTTGATTAAACAATGCAGACATCTCTGCCCATTTAGAATGTGTTGAGGGAGAAATGCAAAAAAAAATTATATTTATTTTTGATTAATCAATATTGACTGTGTTTTTTTTGTTGGATGTTTGTTGCATGCCCTCCCCTCCCCGTGCTTACACATTTAAATAATGAAATAAGCAACTAAAAAAAACTACAAAAAACAAAAATCAAACCCTCCCCAAAAACCCCCCCCCCCCAACATTATCTCAATTTAAATCTGAATACAGTGTTTCTTAACTATTTAAAATCTTTATTTATATCTTTGCAGAAAGCCCTAAAAGAGAAGGAAGAGCACATAGAACAGTTGCTACGAGAGAGAGATTTAGAACGGTCTGAGGTGGCAAGAGCAGCAGCACATGTGGACGAAGTGAGTCACAGAGTTATAAAAAATTTTTTGTGTTGTAGAACACTTAAGTTAAGCACTTTTAAATAATAAATTCTGAGCTATAATGCAAACTATATTGGGATAACTAAACATAAAGATATACAAATCTGATCTGCATTTAGGCTGAAGGACAACTCAGTTCCATCAAGGCAGAACAAGACAAGTTGCGGCTAGATGCTGAAGAGCAGATAACCAAATATAGAACACTGGTGGCAGAATTGGAAAATGAAAAGCAAGAATTGTTGGCTTTCTTAGAAGAAGAGAAACGGTAAAATCTTTTTTTTTTCTTCTCATTTTGTCTCAACAAATAAAAAGGATTTACTCACTCACTAGTTTTTGGAGCAATAAGTGGCCACAATGTATCCGTTTGCGTCATTGATTTTCAAATAAAAAGCCTGTAAAACTTATTTATGGTCACCAAATTTGATAAATTTAGCTTGGTAATCAAAAGTTGGGCTCATCTGTGAAGTATATTTCAAAATGTCATGTAATCTAATTAGAGGAAAGTATTTAAGAAAAAGGTGACCCTAGTGTTACACTTCTTTGATTGAACTTTAGATTTTGTGGAAGGTTAAAATATCTGCAACAATAATTTTATCTAGGTGGCATTGACCATGTCTCTGTATGAGAAAGTTAATTTAGTATTGAAATAAAATAATCATATAATCTATAAAATATGTGTTGAATGATCTATAAATTAAACTAGCCACTAGCTTGGAATTTTAAAAAGCATGAAATTAGTTAATACATATTTGAGGTACGGGTACATTTTTACATGACAAGATCTTTATTTGTTATATTAATGTTTTCAGGAAAGTTGAAGATTTACAGTTCCAGTTGGAAGAGGAAGCTCTAAAGGATGAAGGCGATGTAAGTCAGACAAGTACATGAATGTAGATACAGAAGAGGGTGGATTATTCTAACTAATTGCAGTCAAGGGTGTTTGGTATAATCTATTTTTCAAATATAGATGAACACACCCATGGAAAGGTTGCATTAAAAATGTTAAAACCTTAGAGTACAATATATTCCTACCCTATTGAGATATAATGCTTTTTTTTTTTTTTTTTTTTAGTTTATTGTGCCTTATTAATCAATGTTATACTGTAAGGACTTGAATTTTTTCCTGGATTGTGCAGTAGGGTCAGAATTCTTTTCGGTGTATTGACGCCTGTGCTGCATGCCATAGGCATGATGATAATAATTTAAAAACAGACGGTTGGATTGCTGACATTTTTGATAATCGACGTTAGAAAAATCAACGCTCTACTGTACTTATATTATGTTAAATTGTTCTGAAATTAGCTCTTAAAATAAATATTATTTATTTCAGTGCATTAAAATTTCAAATTAAGGATTATTCGATAAAGGATTACAAAAATTTTTTGTTACAAAAAAAAAAATTATTATTATTATTTAACTTAAGGAATACTAATACCAATAACTTCAGAGCAATGCAAATGGCGGTTTAAATTACCAGGCCAGAATAGGCCTCATGTAAGAGCTTATAAAGGGCATTTAGAGTGGGGGAAAACGATCCTCGTGTTTTTCAATTTGAGCTAAAATGTTGTTTTAATTAAGCAAGTTAATGCAAATCTATGCTGAAGTAGAAAATAGAGGAATAAATGAAGTAGGCTGTAGGAAGACTTAAAAAGACTGTACAAAATTAAGTTTGAAAATGAAAACAGGGGATACATGTGGTTGGTTGTCAGGTCACTAGGTAAAGTTAATAAAAGAAAAAAAGGGGGGAAAAATAAAACTAAATACAATAAAGAGCACCAATTTAATACAATTAAAGCCAAAGAGCTTAGAATAAAACAAGTATAGTTGGTCTTGTAACAGACACTCAGTAAATGTAACTAAGCCATACTAAAATGGAACTATTAACATGATGGTGCTGACCTGATTATGATGATATGATGGCATGTCATTGATGGCATGACCATTGTGAAATGACCCGGGGGGGGGGGGGATAATGGCTTTTGACATAATGACTCTTCTGACCAAATACTCAATTTATTACATGTTCCTTTCAGGCCAAATCTGCTGGCCCCACAGAAGAGCTTCAAGTTAAAGAGTTAGAAAGGCAGCTGAAGAAAGAAAGGGACAGGGCTGAGAAACTGGAGGCTGACCTTCAACAGATTAAAGTAGGAAAGATGTACATTGGATGCAATACTAACTTATAGGGTGGAAATAAAATGATCAAAATGACCTAATCAAGAAAGTTAACCAAGGAGCACATTAATGAATCTTATAAGTTTTGAGTCAAATGATGTATTTTACAAACTTCTGTAAGTTTAATATAAAATATGGAGAACTCTTTATAACCAAGGAAAGGTTGTATAAATAAATAAATGGCAAAACATGTATATTACCATGAAATTATTGTTGCATTTTAACTGTTCCACTTGATAAATTCTAGTTATACGCATGAATACTATTGATAATTTGATGCTTGGTCTTGGGTTAAAATTGCAAGTTAAAAGCTGTGTCATTATGTCTAAGAATATTGAGATTAAGCATATTTAAAAAGTATATCATATGCCTTCAGCAAAAACTAGAAGAACAGCAGAAGGCAGCCCTTGAGGCCGACGATGCCCAGGCCTCTTACCTGGACCAAATAGAAGAACTGACCTACAAACTCACCCAATCAGAGGTTAAGCTCAAGACGTTTGAGTCGTCTCGTTTGGAAGATGGTGCAAAGGTAATCCAAAATTTTATTTATTTTCCCTTTTTTAAAGCAGCTTTTCATTTATTTACCTCTCACCTTAAACACTAGTCCCACTTTAATGTTTAGCTTCAAATTCATTTTTCCACTTCCAAGAAGTCACCCAAGAACTTTAGGCACATGGTAGAACAAAAAATAACATTGGAATGAATTGGTTTCCCCCAGACAAGCCAAGTCAGCATAGAGCTTGCAGAGAAAGCTAACCGAGTGAAAGTCTTAGAGGAGCAGCTGGCACTTCAGAGGCGGGAATTGTCCACAATGTCTCAACAAATGAATGATGTTGTAAGTGTTCATGTTAGATTGATCCTCTCTTACAATTTCTCTGCTGCTGGCATGGTATGTCATGGACAAAAGTGTCATTAAAAACAAAATCTTCAGATAGTTCATTAGAAAATGCTGCATTTTGATTTTTTTTATTTGTTTTGGCAAGACACTGTGACACCTGTAGCTAAAATATGTGGTTTTTAAAGGGATGTTTTCAGATATGTCTCTGCAAGCAAAATTTCACATGTTATTGGGATCACATTTAGTGTGGTGGACAGTCGGCGTTCTTACGCTGTAGGGTTTTGCTGGTCAGTCACACACTGTGGGTCTCACACACTGCAAGGTGTTAGAGTAAGGATTTTACACTACAGTGGGATAGAGAAGATAGAGGCTGTTAAGTTACTTGCTGTGGGTTGGAGTAAGGATATGACAGTACAGGGTGTAGATTAAGGATTTCACAGTACAGGGTGTAGAGTAAGGATTTCACAGTACAGGGTGTAGAGTAAGGATTTCACACTACAGGGTGTAGAGTTAGGATTTCACACTACAGGGTGTAGAGTAAGTATTTCACAGTACAGGTTTTAGAGTAAGGATTTCACAGTACAGGGTGTAGAGTAAGGATTTCACAGTACAGGGTGTAGAGTAAGGATTCCACACTACAGGGTGTAGAGTTAGGATTTCACACTATAGGGTGTAGAGTAAGGATTTCACGGTACCAGGGATTGAGTAGATAGAGGTTGTCAAATTACTGGCTGTGAGTTCACTTCATCTGTATGTAAAGATGGGAGCAGGAAGGCGTTTCAGGCTGTGAATCATTTTTATCTATCATGCCTTCGTTTTTACTGGATTTTTGCTGTTATTTACCTTATGAACAGTAAAGTCCATTACAGCTAAACAATGGATTTGTTGAACTTCATCGTCTTGTGATTCATGATCTTAACTTGAACTTATAGCTCATACATTGAAAGCTATGTTATTTTTGTTTTTCAAATTTTGGTGATCTGATCAAATTTCAAAACTTTTAATTTTAACTTTGTAATCTTGATGGACAATACATAAAGTTCAATCAATCCAATGTCATGTTGATGTCATGTCATAGAGGCCGCTTAGTAACTGTCATCTGTCATCACTTCTTTCTCCTATGCCAATAATTCATCCCTTTGTTTTTACTTGTATAGCACATCCAAATACAAAGTCAAGTAAGACTTCACACCCCATTTTGCAAACTGTTACTGCATGTCACACAACTCTGACCACTGACTTATTGACCAGAGCATGACTGACCCCATCCTGTTTGACTACTTATGTTGAATTGTTTTTTGTATTTTCTCACTTCAAATAAACCAATGTTCTGTTTTGATGGCTTCAACTGGACAATGGCAATCTGATCGTAGCTGACACATTTTCAAGACCGGCATTTCAGCATTAAAACATGTATTACATCCTCTCCTAGACATTTCAGTTGTGATCAGCAACACTGCGCAGAAAATGTTTTAACCCGCGGAAAACTGTTATTACATGGCTTGTGTTTAGCCTTTAATCAGTTTATTTAAGAAATATTTTTCTTTTAAAAATGGATAATGATAAATTTGATGCTGGAATGCCTGCAGTAATCCAAATGAAATTTTTACCAAATTGATAAGACGTAAGTTATTTTCCATGTTTCACCAACATGTCTGCCAACTTACTTGTTTGATTGATCTTCATCTGCATTAAATTGTTCACACAGTGGTATGAATAAGTTTCAATCTGAAATGGCTTGGAAGAAAAAAACAGGAAAACCAAATCTGAACATTCATTTTTCTTTCTTCAATTATAACCTATGCTGCCATACATATTGAATACATGGTTCTAATTTTTAAGCACAGCAACAGCCTTTCCGTTAGGTAGAATTTATGGAGATAAGAATTAATTTTTGTTACAGAAGAGTTTCTGAACTTATCAAATGGCATTTAGGGCTGCTATATCCAACATGCAGAATACACACATGGGACATATTGTCGATGAATGTTCCATGCCCCACAAATAATGAACATAATCTATTCTAAATTTTCATCAGAGTTAAGGGGCGGGACTGAAATGGCGTTAATGTAAATATAATTTAATCTATCTTCCCCACATCAAACAAAAGCTCTGGATCCACAACTACTTAGGGTCTACAAAAGTTTTATAGAGACCTTGCTCAATGTCTTAACTGTAGCCAGATTTGAACTGTCTTTGCAATTTAGAAAACTTAGTTTTGCCGTTTAGGTGCCTTTCTTCTTTGAGCAAATAATCCCAGCAAGTTGGCAGGCATGTAAATGTTGTAAAACAAAACTCTAATTGTTACAATAAAAACTTCATTTGGATTATAAATAGCAACAAGCCCTCTCTATGTCATACTAATGCTAACACCATAACTAATCTTTGCATTGAGTTGATCTTGAATATTTCCATCTTCTTTCCACCTCCTCCCACCCCAAACATCCAATGCCCTCCTTAATATCTTCAAAACATTTGCCCCAATCTCTTCAATGTGAAATAATAATTTAAATTTTAAAAAAACTCAACTTTTTAATGCACCTATATCCATTGATTTTTAAAGACCCAAGCATTATATGAACTTCAAAAAGTTTTAGCTGGAATAACTTAAAAATAACAGTCAGCTTTGTCCACCATAGCCTCCAGCCCCCAGCACCCTACAGATCACCCTCCACCCCATTACTCAAACTGAGTAATTTCCATCAATGTATGTCCCAGCCCTCCTCTTGCCCTCTCTTTCTCTCTCTCTCTCTCTCTCAGGAATGAAAGAGGAATGAAACTGGAATTATTTGTTAAAAAAGAGCAAAGGTAAGGGTCAGACCACACATTTTTTTGTTTTGTTTTATTTCGATCATATTTATTTTTTAAAGAGAAGGTTTGTTACTTCCAGTTATTGAAGACATCTCATTTTAGCCATCATATTTAATACATTGTACATAAAAATATTTGCTGTGCCTTGTCATACATTTTGTAACCCAGTAATTCCCAGCCATACCCAATTTGGTTGTTGACTTGGGGGACACATCAAACAATTTCAATTAAAAATGAACGGGAAGATTTACACCCCCAGCCCCACTCCCACAGCCCCTCCCCCAATCCCGTCCTTCCCAATTCCTTTCTCCCCCAGGTCAACTACTGACCTTATTACATACTCATGGACCTGCATGCTTAATCCCTCAACTAGAGCCCATAGTAGAAAGGCAGAAATCTAACTGTAATCAAATTCTTTAAACAGAGATTATTTAAAAGAAAATTTTTAAGAACTACCCATTTTTGTTTCTAAATATATTAACAGGCATGATTAGAAATATCTTAGTTTGCACACTAAACACAAGCATGTGATAAAACATCTCTAAACAACAAATGTTCACCCAAAGTATGAAAGCTCACTTGTTCCTATTAACACATACAGTAAAAATATTTCTTGAAATGATTTATAGTGAGAATATTAGTTCAAAAAATTCAATCTCAAATATATTTGTAATGATTAAACACAATGAAAATTGATCAATCTAATGAAGATTGTCAAGAGAAGACAGTTTTCATTTCACTGGGGCACAAAATCAAAATGTTGAAGAAAATAAACCCAAAAGTAGCAAACTGAAATGTTTAATTTCTGTAGGCAAGTCACATACAGCGAATAGCATGAATTAAAGCTTTTGGGTACTCCTGAGTTGATATTAACTGCACCTAAAGCACACATCTTTTCATTAATTGAAATAATCTCTTAACACTACTTTGCTCTTTTGTTTAACTGTTGCTTAAAAATCAAATGCTTCAATAGAACAAAAATATATATTTTTAAAATAAATTTGCAATGTGTTAAGAGATTCACCATTTAGCTATTTTCCCCCAAATATTTGAAGCCCAGTGTCATATGGTTACTTCTTGGCTCACATGTATGCAAAGTTTTTTGTTTTATTTAAGATGCATTGAAGAAGCCTGTTGCTTAAGAGCATGCACATACATATAAAAGAAAATATTACAAGGATGTAAGACACTGCATGTGAATACATTAAATAATAAGTGCTTGTGCATGAAGGCGACTCTGTCAGTGATTTTATTTTTATTTTTCATTCAAAGTCTTGAGTTCTAGAAACTTGCAGGTGGAGGGAATGCGAAATGAATTTGCCGACTGGTTCTAAGAAATGAAGAAATTATTAAATATTTTGATGACATTTTCATAGTAAAATATAATATGGCAAGTCCATAAGTTGCCATAATTTTAAATAAATGAACATTATCTGATAGTTTCAATGACGTGGACTAGTACTTATCATACCACCCAACATGTGTGACAGCTTCTTAATAATTTAAAAGAACGTTCTTGTTGCATGATGGGCAACATTATTTTCAATTGACTGAAAGCAAATAATTTCATCTTAGAGCAATTAGCACAGACCTGGTCAATAAGCATGCATATTTACTAGTTAGTCTTGCTGTATTTGATGCATCCATGCAAGCATAAAGAAGAAACCTTTCCTTATAGGTATACCCCACATTAAACCCGTCAGGGGATTGTTTTGTTTCAGCTATTGCCTTTATGTTAAAAAAATCCTGGAAAATTTTTAAAATCTTGTCTCATCCATACAGCCTTTTGACACTGTGTGCTCACTGTTTATTTAGGCTCACTGTTTATTTAGTCATAGTTATGTTACTGATGAATAATATTATGGACAATTTTTTTAGTCTCATGCATATAATGAGATGAATTCTATTGATTTCCTTAATTTTCTAATTTAACATTTACAAATCTTAAAAAAAAAAAAAAACAACTAAAGAAATTAAAACACCATTTAATAAAAAGTAATGGAGAGTTCAGATATTTGTATAAAATTTTGTTATTTAAAGACATAAAAAACAAAATATAAAACTGTACATGTAAAATTATGTCACTGCATTTTAATTGAAAAAGTTTTACAATTAATTTTTTCACAGCCAAATAGCGTTTTAATTAGTTTTAGAAAACCTACATTTTTAATAGTTGTTTTTTAGCATTTTCTTTTTTATTTGCTGATCATTCTTTTTAAAAGTACTATTTTTTCCATTTATTTTGTGTTATTTTATTTCTAAAAGTAAGGATGTGTGGTCTTTCCCTACCTGTCACTCAAAGTTTGGGAGAGAAATCATTGGTTTAAGATTGCCTGCACCTTACTAAAACTATCTCGATAGTCCACCTCCACCTCAAGCTTATTCCTTGAAGCGCTTAATAGTTTGAACTATTAATTTGAAACATTTAAATTATTTTATTTCAAAGAAATTATTTTCATGTTACATTTCAAATGTTTTTTAAAATTCTAATAATTTATGAATAGAGAAATGTAAGCAATAAAATGTAAAGGATCTAATATTTAAGTAGTAAAAAAATTGTAAGCATCCATATTTTTTAGCAACTTGATGCCATTCACTTTTGTAGAAAAAATAGATCTTAGTGCAATCTTCCCATTATATTTTATTTTACGTTTAAATATTTTATGAAATTATTTAAAGGTTAAAAAACAAAAAAGAAAAAAATGTAAAGAAAAAAACCGCAGGAATATATAAAAAAATATTCTTATAACAAATTATAACTTCTGCATTTAAATTTTAAAAAATATATTTTTATGTAAATCAACATTTTAATTATGTTTTGATTTGTGTTTTTTTAAAATTAAGTATCTTTATATTTTGTTCATTAGAGAGACGAGCTTGATGCAAGGGATGAAAAATTAAAGAAACAAGAGGAATACATTCAAGGTGAGAATATCTTGGTCTGTCATTAATTCTTCTGTAAGGAATCAAACTTTATCGTATGACTTTAGACCCTATGAAATGAGAATGACTAAACAGTTTTTTTTTTTTTTAATGTCTGTAATCATGATTTAAAAAACTATTTTTTAGTGTAGTTGGTTCTGGCTCCGTTAAGTTATTGGTCAGGTTGCAAAATGTAGTTATGCCCTCTTTCTTCTTTTCAGAACTGAGCAACAAACTTAAGCATGTTGAAGATGAGCACAAAATTGTTATGGATGAGCTCAGAAATGCCAACTCAAACTCTGCAGGTATCTGTCTAAGTACATACAGGTTGCAGAACTCCCTGTCTAACTGTTGCAGTCCATAATAAATGTCGCACAGATTCAAATGGATTTCTCATTATAATAGCTGTCATTGCATTTTCTTGCCCAATTTTCTACAAATATAAATAAGGTTTCAGTAGACAACTTTGAGCAGCTAGTCCATAAAAACATGACAAGGTAACAGCAATATTATAGAGGGTCTGGGGGGAACAGTTATCAGTTCTAGTTAAAAAGTTGTTCGAAAAAATTCTTAACTTTTCATGGACTATGGATTTTCTGAAACAAAAACAAATTACACATGCTGAAGTGCGCTGAAATCCATTACCAACTTTATGATTGCTTTTGAAAAAACTTTTAAGTTTGCCCTTATTTGAACTGCCTTTTTTATTGGCCAGATCTTCAAAGGCAACTTGTGGCTAGCCAGGCTAAAGCTGAGGAACTGGCATCAGATAGAACCAAACTGGTATGCATTCATATTTGTATTTACACGATTTCTTGTCTATTTGAAGATGTACTTAAAAATAACTATTATTATACTTTGACCGGACCTGTAAGGTAAAATTCTAATAAAATTTGATAATAATGTTTTAGCTAGAATTGAATTTTAAAAACAATTACGAAATGGCTTTAAAATTAGTGTTGATTTTTTATTTACTTAACTTTCATAACATTAGATTACATTAAAACGATAAGCCATAATTTAATAACTATTTCTAACACTTACAGGTCTTCTTTTCAATTCAGTTTCTGTTTAATGCCTTTTTGTATTTGATTTTTATGGGGCACAAAACTATTATTTAACTATTTTCTCCTTCAGAGTTTAGCCTTTGTCTGAATATATACCCTATTTAAACAGCACTTTAGAAACTAAATTTAGGAATAATCTAATATTTTAGATGGGCTCAAATTAATCCCTACTTCATAACAAGTCTCATTAGTCATAAAATAATTTTATAATAAATAAATCAAAGTAATTCTAATAGAAATAAATTAATAAAGTACAAAAAAAAAAGATTACTTACCTCTCAATATCTTAAATATTTAAAAATGAAAAATTTTCTCCTTTTTTTTTCTGCTCCAAGTTTCCAAACTAATTGTATCAGCAAGTATTAAGCAACCAAATTTACGGTTAGAAATTTCTTCACCGTATGCAATCATTCATTAGCCTTCTTTATCTTACTTAAATTTTCATTTCTTTTTATCACAACTTACCATTATAACTTTCCCCATTAAACTATTTGCACTTAATCATTATTGTTTGTTTAATAAAGTGAAAGCCCATCTCATTTGAATAGCAGATGAATTCTTACCAAGCTATTTCTCGAATGGTTGTACATCCTGTGTCCTGCCAGCAATGTTTCTCTGCAAACATCATGCTAAATATGAATTCAGTCACTAATGGCTCACAAATCATGAATCATTCATATATTTCACAGAACTAAAGACATAAATTCTGTTAATGTACTAATTCATAAAGTAAATTACTAAGTCATTACAAAAGTCACTCATATTTTCAAAATAACTCACTATAAAATAGTTTTAAACTTTTAAAGTAATTTTTGAAGTTTTAATCTTCTTCAGTGCCCTCCCTTTTACCAAAAAAAAAAGAAGTGTGATATGTTTAAACAATTTTAAAATTTATTTTAATAATTTGATAACATTTTTGTTTCATTTGACCCAATTATTTATGACTTACACCAGTTTCTATTATGTTGGACTTCATGCATCATCGCATCGTCATCAATCAGTAATAACTGTCATAGGCAGCTCTGCATTGCTTAGTCTGAGTCAGTTGTTGCTTCAGTGACCCCCCCTTAAATCTGCATGACGGAACATTGTTTTGCTATTGAGAAAGGGGGTCTCTCAACAACTTTAATTAAATTTTTTTTTTTTATAAGACTATAAAAGTGTTCCTCCAAGTGTTGGCTGGAATAAAAAATCTGTCATAATATTTAGGTTCTAAGAGTTAAAAAAAACTGCCAAAAATATGTTTTAATCAATTAGAGATCTATGAACTTGTTTAAAGTTGAATCAAAATTAATTATTTCTTATTAAAAAAAAGCAAAAAAAAAAACTCTTAGTATTTAAAACTTTTACTAAATAATTTGAGTAGAATTATTCATTAAATTAAATTTTATTCAGCAAATACTTGTTTTTAGATTGGATTAAATCAAATGACAATTGGATTGATTTGGGAATTAAAATGAATCATAAGGCTATGTATGAATTGAATTGAAAGCATATATATACAAAAAAGCACAACTAATGCAGGATTACTTCTAGGCTTTAAAAGGGTACCAATAAATTTGAGCTGGTTTAAAAGTTTAGGGGCAATCCATGGTCCAATATTTTTTTCCTCTTATCATGAGAACGTTAGCTTTAGAGACCACCCTTTTTCGAAGCCTTGTCCGTCATGACAACTTGTATAGCTGTATGGCAAACCTTACATGTATTACATTACCCAGATGTCATTCATTTTGTTGTTCAGCTGCTCTGCTTGAGTCACACAAATTTTTGTTATACTGACTGCTTTAGATGTCATTTTTTTCATTCTCAGTCTACCAGTGTTCACCATTAATCAAACATCTAACTGATACATGTTCATTAAACTCAGTGCAGTTCAGACTCAACTCAAAGGCCTCTTTCAGTTCATTAGAGAAAATTGTGTGTATGGACTAAACTTTTCATCCATATCTTCCTGACCTCATCCAGCTATTACCCTAAATTAATTAGAGCTTGAAAAAAATTTGATTGCATATATGGCAGGTGATGTGTCCCTGAAAACAAGGTTATTAAGTCAATAAATATACTAAAAAGAATTTTTGTTAATTAACACATTTCTTTATGATCAAATTGTAAGCATGTAGGATAGAAACCAAAACCTTTGAATAAAAGTAGCATTGTGTGAGGTTACCACAAAAAACGGTTTTTAAAATGTTAATTTTTTTCTTACACTATTGAATCTAAGTCTTCCTTGCTCCACTTTGGTGTATGTACTTTTACTTTATCACGGTTTAATTTTTTTTTTTTATTCAAAAGTCTTTTTTCAATGAAAACAAAATTCTGTGTATGATCTATACATGATTAGGCTTAATCCACCTATAGGAATTTTTCTTCAGTTGGTCTGTGACACTTAGTTTGTTTTTCTAAGTTGTGATCTCTGCTGTTACTCATAGATGATAAGACCAACATTACATAAGGATTTTAATTGGGGGAAATCAACCACCTTCTGAATCAGGGGTTCCCAGTTCTTTTTCATACTTGACACCTATCACAAGTACTTCAAGTCAAATCAATAAACTAATCAAAAATTTTTTCTTTAAACAAATAAATATAAGTAATTCTTCAAGTATTTAAAACTTAAAAATAAAAAGCTGAAGAAGCAATTTTAAAGAAAATATTAGCATAGAAATGAACATAGCCTATACCTGATTGAAAGCATCTTTACTTTGGGAGAAACTTTTAGCTCCCTTAAACTTTACCTGTACCTCACCCCAGACACATCTGATCGATTAATAATCCCTATTTTAATTAAAGGGGCCTACTAGCACTTGAGCCAGTCTCAACTAGATGAAAAGAAAACCTCATATAATTTGGGCTACCCTGTTGTGAGATTAAGGGGGAGGGGGAAAGATCAGCTCTATCTACTTGCTTCTCTTACCGTCATTCTCATCGTCCCCCATCGATCATCTTCATATCTCATCAACCTTGTGGTCGTTTTGATGATAAACAGGAGGAGCAGTTATCGGAACTGATGAAAAATTCAGGGGACAGCTCAAGTCAGCTGGCAGCTATCAATGAACAGCTGATGGACAAGAATAGGTTAGTTTGCCGCCACTAATATTCCCTGTCTCTCTCACAACATAACACTCGTGGTATCAAAGATCATACAGAGGATGGCATAACTAGTGTCTTATTGCAATTAATCCAAAAGATTATGGGGAGTATAATGGGGGATATGCAATGGACTTTAATGAAAGAAAATGGCACATTTATAAACAACAAATGACAGTTACTTTACATTCCAAACAAACTGTTGCAAATGAATACATAAATCTTTATTTTGATAATTTTGTTTTATTAAACTATTAATTAAATTTTTCATGTAAAATAAATACAATCACTGAAAATATTTGGATTGATTTCTAGACATAGTTGTATACAATATACTAATTGTTTTGGTATTCTGAATAAAAAGGCCACTAATGTATGTCTTAGATACTAAGAGTGATTAAAGCCCTGCCCACCCCCACCTTCTGCAGGACATTGTATATCCTTAGCTTGCAGTGGTGAAACCCTTAAATGAGATTGAAATATATGAATAAAAAAAGCTGAACAAAGAACTGACTAGACAAATCCACAAGTCTTTAAGGAATAACATTATTTAATCACATAACATGAGTTTGAACCCATCAGTTAGATCTGGGAAGGGGAAAAGTTGTTAAATATTTTTAAAATGTTTAAAAAAAAATATTTTGCGTTTATAAAAATCTTTATTTGAATTAAGTTTCAGAAAAAAACACACAAAAAACACATATTAAAAAAAAAAGGTTATATGAATCTAAACTATGGATATAAATAATTTATTCCATTAACTGAGTTTTTATTTTAAGTTTTAATTGTTTATTTTGCTGCATTTTTGTGGCATGTGACTTTCATTAACAAAATGGCTCAGTATTTTATAATTCTTTTACTTTTACATTATTGTGTTACATTTTTAGGACAATGAACTGTTAAGAGCTTATCATTTCATGTTTATTTTGATTCATAGGGTTTCATCACTGGAAAAAATATAACTTTTGAGTATCTTTATGTATTACTCTCAAATCTTTCAGCCATTTTTAAGAAATTCATAGCATTGTTTTAAAACAGAATAAATTTATAAAAAATCTCCAGAACCACCACTTGTCATCATAGAACTTTGTATTACAATTTTTTTGTAGAAGCAGATGACAATTCATGCCTGACAAGAAGATCAATGTGAGATTACACAGAGAAAATGATTTCTCTCTCATGTTCATTCAAAAGATAAATTCAAACTGTGGCTGAATGACTTTAGAGTTTTACTCTGTGATACGGTTGTAGCAACACTTCTCTCTACACCATATATTAGATGATGCTTAGCTTGTAGATCAATCCAACCATCTCACAGCACGTCAACCTATAACCTCTTGGACCAACAATTTTCTGCTATCAAAGCTATTTTTTAACATTTCAAATACTAAGTTCTCTAGCCGCCTTTATTTGTTTCCATTTTATAATTTGCCAAAATTTTCAACAGAGATAAAAAATTCGCTTATATAATATTTTACAATTTATTTTTTTTGCAGTTTGTTGATTTTTAAAAAAAAAAAAAAATGTGATTGAGGTTAACAAAAAAACCCCCCAGACAAAACCAAAAAAAACAACACTCCACCTGATTCTCGATTTGGAAGCCTATTTTAACATGGTTAACTGATGTTTGAAACTTTCAGGATAAAACAGCTTGATGTGACTCAAAATGTTTGAATTCAGGTTTTGTGGATGTATTTCTTATGTTGTCTCTGAATATCTCTTATGTCTTGATGCTCTCTGTGTGCTAAGCACAATCTCTTAGAACATTTGTTTGGGCAGAGATGGTTCAATGTTGTGATGTATGAAATTAACACACTTAACTATTTGCCAGCCGCTATTTACCAGCCAGGTATGATGTCACAAGCAATGACTGTCCAGTCTGACCACCAGTATGGTTTCCTTTCAAAGCTGTTTCTTGACTTTAAAAGAAATCCCTTCTCTATCTGTGTTCAAGTGGTTTGTTTAAAGGTCTTTTTTTTAGGGTAAACCTCCATCTGTTGTTCTCATGGTTTAAAACATAATTGTAAGTAAGTAAAAAGGATATATGGCAAGATGGTTTCCTGTTGCTACAATTTGTTGCATCAACATTGTTGACTTTTTTTTTGTTTGTGTGGAGTACTTTCCCTATTCTCCCGTGGCACTTTCCATTGGAGCCGTAGGAATGTGCTGGAAGATTTTTTTTTTTTTAAAGTGCTTCATCCTTCTTCAACCATTGAAGAAAGTTAGAAAAGTGAACAAAGGCATTAAGAAACTATATAATTCATTACCTAATCTTATAATGCAATATAATAATATCTCCTACACTTATTATTGGAAAAAAATTTCCCAGCACTTGGTTGTTGGCACTACCTCACACTGCACTTTTTTTGTATTCCTTCCTGGCAGGTAAACAGAAGAAAATAGTTAAAAACAACTCCACACAGCGGGTAATATTTTGCTCGCAGAATGGAGACCTTGTTTAAAACCCCAATCTGTATATCTTTTTTCACTAGACACCCCATATTATCCTTAGGCTAAAGTATGCAAACTTGTGCACAGCTGATGGTAGAAACTTAACTTAATTTAAAGAGAAACAATACACCAAATATCATAGGCTAGCAATGTAAAAATTGTTTAAAATGAATAATTTAATAACTGTTAACTTGCATATTGATCAGAGAAGCAGCATCTTTTATATATTTAATACCTACCCTCCCCTCTATTTTCCTCCTTGATCCAAACACCCACGCACCCACACACACACAGAGGTTATCATTTAGCTACATAAGGACAAGAAAAGTAATTTGAGTTTTTAGTCCAAATATCCCACACTTTTTGTGGATTCCGTTACAAATTAAGCCTTCAGTTACAGGCCCAGTGTTTCAGGTGATTTATTAATATAAATTATACATAAGATGTAGTGTGAATGATCTACCACAGAGAAAGCATGCTACATTATTATACATCCACAAATGCATGTCAGTGCGTCTGAGCGGGCTCAGTGTACAAGTGCTTAATTGCTCAGTAATAATCTAAGGAGTATGGAGCATATACAACAACAAGAAATAATATAATGTATTCACTTTAAATGGACATGCCTCCTCTTTTATAATACAGGCATGCTGTTGTAATGATGAGTTATCTAACATGCATGGTAACTATTTTTAGGTAACAGATTTAACAGACTGGCAGTCCCTGACTAAAAGATTGCAACTAGCCTTTTGTTTACCATATTTCTCATGTATGAAGAAAATGTTTTAGGGCACTTTTTTTTTTCTTTCTTAAATGGAGCTGTAGGGGAGGTTGATTCAATTTTTTTAAAATTACATAGTACCACATAATAAGTGAAATGTTTTTGAATTCATTATGGCCAAATATCTTAATGGAGTTTTTCATGAACCACAGAGTTCCTTTGTGTTACAAATGGGCATTTTCAATGATGTCTTACAATCTCAGATAAGAGAAAGGAAGCAATAATTGTTATCAATTTACTGACTAAAATGGAAGAAAAAAAATATATGATTAATGTAATGCTCCCTTGATGTTAATGACATATCTGATTTTAGCTGGGGCACTTTGCCTCAATGACAATTTAAATGTAAGCAGAAAGAAATTCTAAAGACATAATATAATATATAACCCTGTTGGCTGCCATTATTGTGGAATACTTCCATATAAAAAGTCTTAGTAATTCTATGGATGGAACAAATCTTGTTGATATGTTGTTCCTTAGTAGAGCTATGAGAAGCTGTAAATAAAAATCTAATTAGAGATCACATGAATGAACAATGGTCTTGACGAAACATACTTTCAACTCTGTATATTCTGAAAATCAGCTCCCCGTGTGAGTGTTGCTTTAGCGACTTTTGATGCTTGATAGGCCCCTAGGAACAAAGCTATAAAAGTTTTAATGCTAAACTTTTGTAAATGTCTTTGATTATTAAAAACGACTTTGGTTTTTCTAGGCAATGTTAGTTTTGTTATAGTTTATTTAGTTGGAATATTTGCAACCCTTGACTTATTCCCTTGTCTTAAACTCACACACAAGCTTTCTTTCCCTCCCTCTACCTTCGCCCATTCTTGCAAATGGTTAATGTCCAAACTGTAAGGTTACGTAGTCCTTGTTGGTAACAGTTAATTCAGCGCTTTATTAATGTAGTCTTTTTTTTTTTTTTTTTTTGGTTTTAATGATTCTCAAACTTCTAGTAAAACTCTCTGCAGATACATATGACTGAAATTTTTTGGTAAAATTGTTTCAGTCTCAGGCTGAAAATTTTTTTTTTTTTTTTTTTTTTATTCTCTTTATTATTTTTGTTTTTTTTTTTTTTTTTTTTGGTTTTAATGATTCTCAAACTTCTAGTAAAACTCTCTGCAGATACATATGACTGAAATTTTTTGGTAAAATTGTTTCAGTCTCAGGCTGAAAATAATTGTTAATCAAGAAAGTTTTGCACCTTGTGTTTTAATACATTCAATCAGCACAGCTAAAATGATTACAAATACTGAGAAAATTGTGTCCCAGGTAAACCTGAAATTAAAAAAAATTATTCAAAGCTCAGAAAGCATAGCAAAATATAATCAGAGAACCATTGAATGAAAGAATAAGCAAGCACTGGCATTAGGGGAATGTTAAAACTGTTGCCTTCTTGTTTTGATTAAACATGACGATTTTCTGTTTACTTTTTTATTTTCCAACAAATTTCTTTGGTTGAGCTCGTATTTGTTAGTAGTTCCGGCACCAGAATGATTTTTATTGAAGATCTAACTAATAGCTATGCTTTAAATGTTGTTTTGACATGAATATACACTAACAAATATATGAGAACCACTGTTGATTGTTGTTTACACAAAATTATTGTTGTTTCAATATTGAATAATGTTAAAGCCTATTTGAGGTCCCACACATTGTGTGATTATTTTCTTACCTTTTTGAGATAGAACATTTTCCTGGTTACTAACAGCAACACACTCAACCCAAGTAAACATGTAATGAGCTTAGACAGCAACAGTAAGGCCCACCATAGCTCTCCCCATAACCAAAGTTCCCGTTGTTGTCATCTCTTCTAGAAAAATAGGGGATCTACAAAAAGACTTGTCGAATTATTCTCAAAGTCTAGCTAAGGCCCAGGAGGGCATCGAGGCATTGCGGCAGGAGAAGGATAGGGAAATTCAGGAGGCTACACAAAACTATGAGGGCAGATTAGCCCAACTGCAGGACCAAGTTAGGGATTTAGTAAGTTGATCTGGTCTCACTTGTGTGTAAGCTAGAAACTTGACTGCAAGTTAATCTGTTTTTATTACAACTGAAGTACAGCAGATACTGTACTACATGATCCTCAAACTAGTTTTACTTTATTTTCAGTATAATACAAAAATGAATTATGTTAATTTTTTTACATTTTTCTTATTTCTTATTGAAAAATAATTTAATTAAACAAAAAAAGATTTTTTCAAAGTGAACTCTTTTCATTTGAAATAAAATTATTTTGTGTTAGATCTGACCAAAGCTTAATTCTTTCTTCCTGCTAGAATGCAACAGTAGAAAAATCTAAAGTTAAGACAACCCAGATAATAGAGAACCTAGAATTAGAGAAAACAGAAGCAGTAGACCGCAAAGAGGCAGAGGTTAAGGACCTACAGAGACAACTCTCACAAGTCACAGGGGAACTGAGCAAACAGCAGGACATAACTACAGCACATAAGCAACTACTGGACAAAGTCACAGCTGAGAGGGAAGCTGCACATGTGAGTTCAGAAAGCACATGTCTTTCTTTTGATCAATGTGGTGGATAATCTTACTTTTTATATCAGAGTTCCTTTAAGTCGCAACCTTTATTTGGTTCATGATCATTTAAAATTTTTTTTTCAATTATTCAAATTTTGCATTTTTGCAGAAAATGTTTTTTGGTTACCAATCATTCAATATTTGCAAAAGTTTTTATATACCGGTAGTGAAAACTCAATAAAATTACATTTAGTGAACTTGGTTAGAAGTTAGTGACCATTTATTTTTTTATTGAAAAATCCTCTTTCCAATGTCAACTACTGATGTTTAGTATGAGAAGCAGCAAGCCGAGAAACACCTGAAGAGAGTGGAGGCAGAGAAGGCAGCACTCAGCACGGAATTGATTCAGGCTAAGGTGGAGGTGGCCAACGTGCAGGAGGCTGCCAAACAGTCTAGTGGGGCCAGTCGGGGGCTGGAGGACAAGGTGGAAAAGCTGACACTTGAACTGGAATACATGAGCAAAGCTAAACTGGAGGTGGGTGAAGTTTGTCACAGAATAGGTGTTAATGAGGAGGGCCCCGGTCCTGACTTATCAAAAAACTATTTTGACGTGGTCCTGGTCAGTGCAGGATCGCTCCTCACTTTCATTTATATTTTATGGTATCCAGGTGTTCCGAAAGCAGATTGTGGCGTAAATGATCCGAATAACAACTCCAGACGTCCAGATGATAAAGCAGTATTTATTTATTAATCATTTAAAAAGTTCTTCTGTAGTGCTCACTAGCCCTATCACTGTTGACCATCTCTTTGTTTTTATTCAACTATACGTCCAGGTCTCTTAGTTCAGCTTGACTATCTTAACTCGAATGTCCTCTGCTCTGTCCTCAAATGAATCGTCTCAGCTTTTCAACTGTCAAAATATGTCCTCAAAACATCTACTTTTTATTCACTTCTCTAACTCTTGGTGATCCTGGTATCCCACAACCTGTTAACCTATCCTTGACACATTCCTCCCCCCCCCCCCCCCCCCCACCTTTTCCAACCAACCTTCCTGCTAATTTGTAACTACCATCATTAACCCCAAAATTTGCATACATTGACTGAGCAGCTTGAAACATAATATCGTTAAGAAAAAAGACAATCCCTTGTATCTCAAGATGTGTGACTATTAATTTTGACCTCCTAGCGCATACTTTCCCAAATGTAGCGGCCGATTAATAAGTTACCCCAACAACAATGGGATTCTGTCCTCTACCCAGTTCGCCCCAGTTATTTGTGACAAAGTGTTTAATGAGATACAAATAAACTCTGATGCTAAAGCCTCAATTTAATTATAGCTAAATTATCTACATAAATTAAATAAAGTAAAATCTTTGTGGTGAAATTGATGTGTCAGCTTTGCAAGAGTTCAACATTTAAGATGGGAAAGTAGCAGCCAACTTAATATATAACTAAACAATTTCAGATGCTTATAATTTTCTGACACAGCTGGTTTCAAAACAAGAAAATTTCAAATAATATTTGATAGGTATCAAATTTAAACGTTTTTTTATCTTACTCATAGTTATCTGACTATCCCACTCTAATCAGGCTGAGAAGTCTTGTGATGAGGTCAAGTCACAGAAACAGGATGTCATCCAGGACAGAGATCAATTGAAGGAGGAGATGGTGAGATTGAAAGGGGAGGCACAGATAAAAGACATGCAGCTGGGGGAGATGAAGAAAGAGGTCAGTTGTTTCCCTTAAAAATTAAGATCTTTTCGTAATGATTAGATGATGTAACAAAGCAGTGATTTAGGATTTTTTTTTTTTTACCTACAAGGTTATGTTAATTATGTTAATTTCTTATTGCCACCTATGTTAATTTCTTATTGCCACCTTCATGTCTGATCTGATAGCTGACACTGAGTCTTAGATCTTTTACAAATCAATGATGTTATTTAAAAAATATATTTCTGAAGCTCTAACTTTGATTTATTTTAGACTTCTTTTTGTACCTACACATAAAATCAACATATACATTTCCTCCCCCCCACCCCCCCCCCCCCCCGAGGAAAAAAAAAGTTGTTTAAGGATAACTGGAAGGGTAAACAAATGCTAAAAGTCTGTGTCTTGTATTCTGAAGCTGGAAAAACTCCAAACAGACTCAACCAAAAGGGCTGAGGAGTTGATGCAGAAGTCACTGACAGATACAGAGTTGTTGACCCATGAGTTGTAAGTACATAGTTACAATTGTTGTACATTGCCAACCAGTGGTTCATTGTTATTCAGACACATTCAAGTTTAATCATACCATAGGCTTTATATAAACTTTTGTTTTACATCATGGTTTACAGTAATCCTCCCTCTCCCTCCTTATTCTATAACACACACTTTTCCCATTAAATAAACAACTCTTAAAGATGACAGTTTTCAAGTATCAAAGTTTTATTCTATACACCAATTTCTTGACTTGAACATATGAGAGAGCTCAAAAATGTCTTTCTCTTCGGAACGCTCAGCTGGAAAACCAAAATGTGGAGGGAAGGGAAGCAGAAATTGAGTGCGCTGAAGGCACCCGAGCGAAAGGAAGGAAGTGCTCCTCTGGCAGGGGGGGGGGGGTTTATTGGCCTCCTTGATTTTCCACGGGTTATTTCTGGTCAATAAATAGTAATCAAATCCATATATTGTAATAACAGCTTTATTGAACTTAGATTTTTGTTTAATTGTACCATTTCTTTTATATATTAAGTGGTCTTTGTGCATCTCTTACTCCCCAGGGAATCACTGAAAACATCACTGAAGCGAGTCGAGGCAGAAGCTGAGTCAAAAGATTTCCAGTTAGCAGAACTTCAGGCAGAAATAGATCACCTGAAAACTGTTTCACAAGAAAGAGATTTGGTAGGAAATGATACAGTTGTTTGACTTTACATTCCTCTCTGTAACTGCTTTAGGTCCATTGAAGGATGTCATGAGAACCTTTAGTTAGGTGTTAGCAGTATGACAAGAATCCAACTTTGTAGACTTAATTTTATTTTTCCTGCAGATAAATTGAAGTCTCTAGTAATAGAATTTCTCATGTAAATAATTTTTTATCCTTGGGAGAAATATTCAGTTTAATTAAGTGAAACCTATGTTTACTAAATACCATTCTAACATAATATAGGTTCAAATAGGCTCAGAAATCCATTCATAAATGCTTAGCTCTGATTTATTGAACTGTACACTTTAAATCAGTCCAGCAATCAACTTCATTTGGCAATGAACATTTACATTAAATATATTTTCTCTTAATTATAATTATGTGCTCCCTTTGCTAAAGAGTCCTTGATCTAGAATAAAGTCTCAAGGTTAATATTAGACTTTTCTTAAATTTAGAAGCAACTTACAAAAACAGTATATGTAGTAAAGTAAAACAAAACAAAAAACATTTTTCTTGTCAAAATATAGTATACTTTCATTTAATTGTATACTAGTCTATTCTTTTGCTTTGCAATCTAGTGGTTTATTTTTGCTCAGCACTCAAATCACAAGCACTAATTCAACTCATTGGCCTTCTTGTATCCTCAGCTGGCCAAAGAGAAGAAAGATCTACAGCTTGAAAGAGAAGCAATGAATGAAAAGTAAGTTATTCATGTTTATTGTCTGTATCAGTGAGAACTAAATTATAGATGGTATCAGTGGAGAAAAAAAGTACATGAAAAATTCTGAATTTTTTTTCCATCCAAAACCTGAAAAATTCCCTTAAAGACTCTATGAAACAAATCTTTTCCAGCCAAGATTATTTAAATTATGACATTATTCAGATTTACTATCAGTTAATTTGTTGTGATAATTTTGTTGTTGTTTGCTACTAAAAAATCTGACACTAAATATTGCAACAAGGTGTTGAATGTCACTGTGACATAAAGGAAATAAAACCTAGCTATGAACCAGCTTATTCTCTCCGCCTACTTTTCAGCTGCGTTCTGATCTACTGGTTTTTTTAAATTATAATATTAATATAATTTTATTAAAAAGTACATAGGAGTACATGATGCACTCAATGGAAATCGTGTTGGGCATTGCATCTCATTAGGTGCATGATGAAAGAGGAAATGATCTTTTTTCACATGTATTGGCTTGGATTGACTTCTTTCCTTGCTGTGCTATTTTTTGAAAGCATTTATTTTTAAATATTTTTTTTTTCTTTTAAAAACTATTATTAATATTCTGTCTCCCTAAATGAGGGGTTCTTAACCTGTGGAAAAGTTTAAAAAGGGTCAGTCACCTGCATTTCCTTTGTAATTTTATTATACAAACTGGACGATATGACCCAATGTTACTGGTATAATAATAGAAGGCATATTGGGTTACTTTCCACCTGTTATTATTGTGAAGTTTCAAAATCTAAAAAATTCAATTTTACATACCTACTTTAATTGTATTTTGGAGTATTGTATCCTCAAGAAAAAAAAAGGGTCAATTTTCAAAGCCCTTAAACATATATTTAGGAAATAGTAAATCAGACCTATGTTATTTTCAAAGAAGTATTTATGTAGAGATGTTAAGTTTTAAAAATAATTAGGTTTTGATATTTTTTTCTTCTATATTATAAGGCTTTTTCACTCCCCTGAACTACAAAGCTAATACATTTTCTAAAAATTATAAAACTTTAACAAGACCTATTATGTTCCCTATTATTTAACTCCAACTATAAGTTTGTCCATAAAGTACATCTCACTCAGTTTTGTCATGCGGTTAAAATACAAAATTTATGCTGGCAATTTTTAGGGTTGAAATTAAGTTTTTAAAATTAAAAGATTAATTTTGGTTCACTGAGTTCAAGCAAAGAGGTGACATTTATTTTTGGAGCTATTTTAGCCATAAACATTAATTTAGATTTAAACATAAGACCATATATATGGCAAGATCATCTTAAAGTAGACATATAAACTATTGTAATTTTAAAATAATTTTTTATTTCAAATTAATAATAGTAATACAGTGAGTACTTTATGAATTTCATGAAGCACTTGAAGAGAAAACCTGAGTATCGGGTATCAAAACATTTTCGTGATGTCAATGTCAAAATTGCATGAACATGTTTTAACCCCACATTCAAATAAATCCTTAAAATAATTCTTTAATTAATATTATTACATTTATTTCTTAGTTAGAATATAACCTAGATATTAAATATTAGCCTACATATATTTACAAATAAGCATATTTATTTTATTGGATTTAAATTGATTTGAATTACGTAAAATAAAACATACATTTTTTATCATTGTTTTTAAGATATTCTTTCAGATTTTGGGAATATAAAACAAAAATTACTATCATAGTTTTTAAGAAATCCATTTAGTGCAGGAATTTTAGTTTTTGCGTCTATTGAAAACAAAACAAATGTAAATGGTGTTTAGCTCAGTTTTAGATATATTAAATTGTGCGTTATTGAATTCATTGTTGCATGAGGACATAAGCTTATTCATATATAATATTTAAAAAATGTATGCTAATGTGGGCTCCATGCCTTTCATCTTACTGACAATGTGGTCTATGGAACATAAGAGGTTAAGAACCCCTGCTCTAAATAGTCTTAATTTGTTAAATAAATATGTGATACTATTTTAGTTAGCTCCGTTGTATCCTGTTTCATAAAAATATGAGTGAAACTGTTTAAATGCAACAGTGAAAATGTCACCAAATTTAAACTATGCTGTAACACATCCTGAATCACCTGTTATTTTTGCCACCTCCATCTCTCATACATTATAAGACTTACCTGTGTAATTTTCTACCAATATCTCATCATTATTTTACATACCTGTGTATATTCTACATACATCTCTCATCATTATAAAACTTACCTGTGTATTTTCTACCTATATCTTTTGTCTCAACCTTATCAATAATCTCTTGTTAATTCCATTACACCAAAAAACCTATCAAATGAGTGGCTATGGTCCTGGCCACAGAGACTAACATCATTTGTATTCTGGTAAGATTTAAAGAGGATTGTCTCAGTATATTATATAAATGTAGCTTAGTTTTTTTTTTTTTACTTGGTCAGTATTAACTATAAACCTTCACACTGGAAAATTGACAAGATCTATCATTCACCATTCAGAGTGAATTAATCAGATGGAAATGTGCATTTCTTGTGCAAAATGTTTGTTTCTAAAAAAGAAAAAAAACAGATTTACAGCATGATTGTTCTCAGGGGTTTTGTTAACATTTCATGGGATTTGAGATCTACTAACTAGATCAGCAGTATTTATGAGGCCAGAGATACTGTTATGGGGCTTTTAGACATAGATAAATGAATGCACCTGTGTGAAGGTCTATGGTAAAGCATGGGCTTGCTACTTATTGTGGATCTCAGTGAGACATAAGGTGAATTGAATATTTGCTTTTGAACAGTGGCTTGCTATTTTATGTTTGTTCTGTGTAAGAGTTAAAAAAATATTGTCAAGCTTCTTTTAAGGGTCAGATAATGAAGGCTGCTTACAAGCAAATGTTTGTTCTGGGATTTACTAACATTTTAAAATAAACTAATCATTGGTTAAAATAAGGTGCAAAACTATTTTATGTATGTCCTATGGCTGCTAAGTTGATAATTTAAATATTTAGAGCACTAGTAACACACTAATTCCTGTTATTGTTTTATTTAAATGTACAGATAATGTAAAATTGAACATGCTTAAAAGGAAAAATTGAAAAAACTGGATTTTCCCTAAAGTCAATGCAACTAAAACCTGTTTTAATATTCAGCTGTGATTAAAAAACAACACTGGCTATACCAACAATTAAACAACACTGGCATTTTTGGCAAGCTACTTAATATTTATTTTCATGGCTTGTTATAAACAATCAAAACTTTTATCTACAATTCTGTTTCATTTATCACAATTATATTTTAAATTTCACTCATTTTTTTCTTCTAAATTTATATAATAATAGTAACTAACGGTATATCTTTTTTGTCAAACATTGTAATTTTTTGGGAAAATATCTAAGACAGTTTTGTCTATCATTGGTTGCTACCTCCTAAACTTTTCTTTTAAATTTATTTTGTTGCTTTCAATCGTCATCAACAAACTTTCATTTAATTTTATTAGCATTTTTATAGTGATGTTCTAAAATTATAATTTAAATGCACCAAGGTATTACATGACACAAATACTTAATTTAACAGCTGTAGGATAGTTTTCATTTTTTACTAAATTATATTTTATCGATTGCACCTTGTAAACCCCAGCCCTCCTCATCTTACCAAGAGAGAGCAACTCATTTACAAAACAATGACACCAAAATATTGGTTTGTTATCTCGGAACTCTTTCTTATGTTATATTGTTTATTTATAAGTATAAAACATCTAACCCTGGCAAATTTACCAGCATAGTAGTAGTAGTTAACAGTGGTTTGTCCAGGGGTAAACAGTGCAAGAAATAGCTGTATGGATAAACTTTTCAAAATAGATCTAAGCTGCACTGGGGCCCGGATTTGAAGAAATAATTTCTTTAATTTGTATTCCTTTGTTTAACCAAGCTTTTAATTTAATCTGACATTTCTGGTTTTAAAACATGTGGGTGAAAGTAAACTAAGTTTGATCCTTTACGCCCATGAAACCAAAGAAGCACAGTAGTGTAGAGTTCTATATTACCTTATTTTAGTCTGGAACACTAGGTCAACTGCACAATGGGGTCTGATGTTTAACAAGTCATTACTCGACAGCTTGCTATTTCTCTATTCTCATATCGCTGAGAAGGAAGACTAAAACAAGTAATTATAAATTTTATGGCATTGAAAAAAACACCAAATTAAATTTTTAATGGTCCTCTCTGAGGATGGCCATTTGCAGGATGAAAACAATCTTGTGTATTCTTGTGAAATTTTTTTGTTATATATTAAAAACTGACTGGTCATAAAAACCATCTTCTGCCTAGAGCAACACACTGACTGGTCATAAAAACCATCTTCCGCCTAGAGCAACACACTGACTGGTCATAAAAACCATCTTCCGCCTAGAGCAACACACTGACTGGTCATAAAAACCATCTTCTGCCTAGAGCAACACACTGACTGGTCATTAAAACCATCTTCCGCCTAGAACAACACACTGTATCTGCCATGATTGTTGATATGGTTCAATACTCTAATTGTTTTCGAGACTCAAATTTTCCATAAAAAGAGTAAAATGAAATAATGTTCAAATAAATGTTATTTATTTTCAAAATTTTAATTTTTTTTGCAGTGTTTGATGTTGTTTAACTGTACTTTCATCATTTACAATTACAAGAAGGAAGAGGACAACTCTACTAACACTATCTATCATCGGACTTAATTTCTACAGATTTGATACATTTTTTCTCATAAATTTAACCAATTTATTCAAAATTCAAAGTCCTACAAAGAAACAAATAAATAATTATCAGCATCCCAATGTTTACTTTATTGATAGAATCAAACACTTTTTTGATGTAATATAAATGTTTAATTTTTTTCCTGATATTTGAGTGTCTTGACCAAATTAAAATATATTGCTTCTTTTTTTTCCACAGATGTAGGGATTTGGCAAAGAAAGCAGAACAGCGTTCACAGCAGGTTGGTGTCTTAATATTGTCAGATTTAAAGGCTTGACTTGCTGGACAACCCATTGTTTGATGTAAAATTATGAAGACATGTGACATTGTTAAAGGTTTTATTTCTGGAAATTTGCTTTTCTGGTTTTATTGCATCTCTAAAATGTTGAGAGACAGCATCAGGAAAGTGGGCTCCAAACCTATAGAGGGGAACACAGCAGTGCTTAATTTAGATGATTGCTCTCTTGGAGGTCATCAATTTTTTAAAATGTATCTACTTCACATGCCAGAGAGCTAATCATCCTTTTAGTGGGTTGTTGGGTCTGGGAATAATTGGCATGTGCCTTAACTTTACTCCATTATTTAGATCCTTAAACAAAGTACAAAATCTTATAGAATTTCCCAGATTGTTTAAAAAAAAAAAAAAATCCATTTTTGTTTACATTTAAAAAAAACAACAAAAAAACATTAATCTTGATGAATATTTTTATCAGGCTGATGTACTGAACTCAGAAGTGACCACCTTAAAAACCTCAGAAAGTCAGTTGAGGCAAGAGAAAAGTATATTGCAAGGGAAAATAACCCAGCTACAAAGTGAACTCCAAAAGGCAAAGCAGGACGTGGCTGAGGCACAAAGCAAAGTTGTAGCTACATCTGCCAGTATGTCAGGTAGGCTGGAGAGCATCTCTGTTAGAATCTAATGGCAGATTATGGCTCCATAATATTATGCATGACATATGGTTCAGCTCCACATTTGAACAGGTTTGTTTGGACATAAAAATTTTGAAACTAACCCTGCTGTAATGTCAAGAAATTGTTCAAATATCAGCATTCAATACACATTGTGGATAAACTAGCATATTTGAATGATTTAGCAGAGCTGTCTGTCCCAGATTGTGGGAAGTGTGATGTCAATAATATATCCTGTCCGAGTTCTAAGAGGTTATGGACCCTTGTCGACTGGGAGAAAGTCCAGGAAACTCACCCTGTTGTTTAATGCCTGGGGTTGAACATGTTGGGTGTTCTTTCATTTCATGCCACCCCACAATCTATGCAGAACAAGAGGCCGTGTAGCAGTAGGTACTGTATGTCAACAATGAGGCCCACAAATTCTGCATGCATTGTTCTTAATTTTTGTATCAGCAAGCTCTGAATAATGACAGTTTTGATTTAGTTTTATGATTGGAATTTATGGATTTATCTTTGAAAAGTAAATGATTTTTGTTTGAGTGTAGGTTGAATTATCTTTGACAAGTAAATGATTTTTATTTGAGTGTAGGTTGAATTATCTTTGACAAGTAAATGATTTTTGTTTGAGTGTAGGTTGAATTATCTTTGACAAGTAAATGATTTTTGTTTGAGTGTAGGTTGAATATCTTTGACGAGTAAATGATGTTTTTTTTTAGTGTAAGACAAGAGTTGAATCATTTTATCATCTTTATGTTTTTTTAATAATTTAATTTGCTAAGATTTTATTGCAGTACCTAAAATATTTCCAACTATTTTACCCATCTGTTGTCAACATATTTATATGTCTCCTCTCTGCTGTTCTGACAGGTGATGCTGTGTACCACCAACTCAAGGAGGATGCAGAGGCGGCCAAGGGGCAGGTGGATTTCCTGAATTCTGTCATCGTAGAGCTTCAGAATAAGAACCAGGTCTTACAGCACAGGCTTTCCATCATGGAGGATTCTGGGATACATACCAATGGGGAGTTTACTGAGGCAGCTGAGTAAGTTGTTAATTGTGCCTGTGGAAATGTGTGAATGTAGAAAGTTTTTGAGTTATTTTTGTCAGAACCTGTCTGAAGAAAAAATATGAATATAAATATTAACTTAGTTTAACATGGGTGTAAGTTGGTTTGTTTATCTAATAGCAAGAATTTTTTTTTAATGAGAAGCTCTAAATATTCAAAGTATGTTATCTAAGTAAATACTTGGAATCATCATTGAAACAAAAGCCTGAATTCCTAGCAAAAGTTGACAATGATTAATCAACAAATTTATTCATTATGCTAAAACAGGAAACACTACCAAAATTATATTTTTTATGTTCATTGACAAATGCTACTTCAAAATATCATTCAGACATCACATAGTTTTCACCTTAATAGATTAGTTTGTTGTAGAATATTTCTCTGTCCTAAACAAAGCCACATTTTCCCCTTAGAACACCCACCAGAAGTCGAGCGCCACCCCGCCTGTTCTGTGACATCTGTGATGTGTTTGACCTCCATGACACGGATGACTGCCCCAAACAAGCCATGTCTGACAGTCCGGAACCCTCACGGCACCATGGTGATCCTAAGTCTCCTCGTCCATACTGTGACATATGTGAAGGTTTGTCCTCTTTCATTCATCTTTAAGCTGATCTCTGGTCTCCTCCTGTCTCCATCTATCATTATCTATTGCAGCAACTTTCAAACTGTGGTACATGTTCCAATATAAGAACATTAGGTTGTTCAAGGGAGCACACCAAGAAATAATAAAGCATCAACAAACATTGACAGTTTCCTGCCAGAAAGACAATGCTTATTATTGGGTGACAAGAATTTTTAGTAGTGGTGCAATCTTACAAAATGTTGAAAGCCCCTGATCTATTTATAGTATGATCAAAGACAGGAATACTTGTAGAACTTTCAAATTGAGGGCAGCTGTGTGGAGAACATCAGTAATAATTATTAAACTTAATTATATTTTTAGCTCCGTCTTGTTCACTTACATCCATTTTATTCACTCATTACAATGGCAATCAACAAGTCATGACATCAAACTGGTGTTTTTGTTTGTTTTGAACAATATCCATTTGATTCATTCTTCAATGTATCTCCTTGGTTCAGAATATTGTTATCCCAGTCAATGGAGGATTAATAATGTAAACAAAGTAATTTTTAAAAATGGATTGCTTCCACTAGAGTCCTGATAAGTTCTGACAATAAAAAATATTTCTCAATCCCACAGTCACTTGACATTTGAACTCTGTCCACTTCTCATCTTTGTTTGGCTTTTTTAAGTCTTTACTCTGCTGTTGTTGTCCTCATGATGTCTTTACAGCTTACTTCATTTGACAAGTCACTAGAGAAAAACAAAATTCTTGGGAGTTAAAGTTCATTTGTATTTATGTTTGAGCAAATTACATCTTCATGTGCATGGTGTTTTTGTGTTTTCTTTTCAACCGTAGTTTGTTTTCACTTCCGTGCATACTAAACCCATTTCTTATAACCATCCCATACTCTGCTCATATTTCTATCTGAAAGCATTTCACCCGAATGATGAAATTTGCAACTTGTTTTTCTTTTTCTCTTTCTTTTTTTTTTCAACAGCGTTTGGGCATTGGACTGACCAGTGTGATGATGAGCAAATGTTTTAACCAACTCAGAGAACTCCTTCTCCATCAAACACCAAATCTGACACCCCCCCTGCATCCATCCCTCCCACAAAGTGTTGTGCCAGCTCACTCTATCAACAACAATTGTGTGTGTTTTCTAACAACCTCGCCTGGGTTTGACCAACATTGTGTGTTCTTTAGGATGTGTGATATCCAACAGATCAGGCCTGGACATGAGCCAAGTATAGAACCAAAGACAGCTGCCTGGTGTGCAGGAAGTGATACATGCTAAGGAAAGCTGAGATGGTGCTGGTATTGAGTATTGGAAAGCTGAGATAGTGCTGGTATTGAGTATCACAAGTTTTTCTTGTACATCAAGATGTCTTGTGGCTTTCTTTGGTTTGTGAGGTTTACACCTGAAAGCGTCACAGGGAGAAGACTGTTAAAAATCTGTTCTGATTGGGATCCCATTTAAAAAGGAATCATACGGTGTTTGAGGTCAGCTCCGCCCACCATCCACACACACACACAAAACAACTCGAAATCACCTTTTGACATGGGGATGATCACAATTATGCATAAGAATGCTGATTTGCTTAGAATAGCTCATCAGCAGTGTTGTAACATTGTGTCCAGCATCATAAGATCACTGAAGATATAACCTATTGGGAAACACATATTATATACTTGACGTAATTGTGAATGATGAACAGGCTTTGAGACATGACCGGATTAAAACTTGATGAGATGCTTGCTCATTTGCTGGAGACTGTATCCTTTCATCTTGATTGACCTCACCGTCTCGTGATCAGTACTGACGTTGTCAACATAAAAAAACCCAGACAGGTGTTTAGTTTACTGTTAATCTTGGCCCGGATGAATTCTGTTAAGCCCTTATCAAAATGGACGCTGTACTGCTGATGTGATACTTCACCAGCTGTAAACCGTGGCCGGCCATCACAACTCTGATGTCAGCACTCTCTTGCCAAACTTTATATTGTCTCTACTTAAATGACTAATGTTGGACTATCAGCTCTAGTAGATTTATAATTATTGAACTGGTCTGTTCATCATTTGGTGGTAAACTCTCTTAAGTGCCCACAATTTGATTCATGCACTAACTGATTTGCACAGTCCACCCAATTGATTATCTTAAACTTAAATGGTTCACCAACTTAGTGACTTAAAGTTGTATGGTTCACCGAATTAGTGACTTAAAAGGCTACAGGTTCACCAACTTCTTGACCTGCAAGGTTACTTGTCCACCAACTCAGTGACCTACAAGTTTACTGGTCCATTAACCCACTGACCTACAAATTCAGTGATCTGTTCAAGCTGGTTGCTTTGCTATTTATTTTTCTTTTTGGTGTTGAGATAATCATGTTATAAAAAACTTCTCAATATATGTTCCCATCACTCCAATACATTTCCATTGACTTAACTGTTCCATTAAGTACAGGGGCTTTCTCCTAGCTGTATAACCTGTGATGGTAGCCTTAGTGATGGTAGACTTATTGGTTTTATTAGTGACAATGGAGGGCTTAGATCTAGCTCATGAGATTCAATGCTACAGTTGTGCTTATTTAGTGTAAAAATAAATTTTTTAAAAAGCTCTGATGCATGAAAATATATGTGTGCATTTGGTCTATTGGTCAAGACTGCAAAAATAATAATGGGACTTGTAATTTTGTACATATCCAATAGATGCATGCACACTATTTTTATTACAAGGAATATTTGCAAGATATAAGATTGGACAGCTGCAAATGTTTATAGCACTCCATTGTTCCTATTTAATACAATAATGATAAATACTAGTATTTGTATATATCATGTTTATCAGCTATGTAAGGGAATTGTGTAGCCTCCTGAAGACACGTCTTTTAATTGCCAAACATGAAGATTTTCCTGTTACTCCACACATGTACAGATATGACAATGCATCAGTGATGTCTTTTATAGTTCATGACAAATAATGTTAATTTATTACCAGTGATAATGCTAGTTATAAATGAAGTTAAAATTTGATAAAAGGACTTAAGACATGGGCTCATTGTCTTTTATATATGGTAGTATTATCAAATACCATACAGGGTATGGTGTTACGTCTTGCTGGGCTACAGATGCTTGTTTTTTCTGCCAAACTAAGCACTGGTGGCAAAAATACAAATTTAACTCAATTCAACACCCTAAGTTTGATAATTTAGTTGAACATTTACCTTTAAAGAATGTGAACATTATTTATTTCTGCCAGCGGGGGGGAGGGGGGGGGGCGGGGCATTTGTAATGAGGGTTGTTGCTCATCATTTATTTGAGCTTTTTTAAATGAGGGACAGAAAAAAATAAAAATATATTTACATTTCTGTTGAATAGATCAACCAATGATTGAACTTTCGGTGACATAAGGAGAAAATATTTGCCCTTAAAAAATTTTGAATACCATTGATCCGTATCAACATGCTTAGATGTAGCCTGTGAGCCAGCAAGAAACACCACCAGTAAGATGGATATTTCTAGGCTTCTCCTGCCAAACTTTGATGTGAACGTGCAGTTGAACTTTGACCTCTATGATCAAAGTAGCTGCCCGGATGGACTCATGCATTATTGTTATTGATTTATGAAATAGTTCTATGATCCTTGTACAATTCTAACAGTATCTGTACATTTTTTCTGTATTAATCAGTCTGCTGTCTGTAAATTTTTTTTGTTTGATATGTCCATTTTGTACAGTCTTTAAGTTTTCTGTTGTTGGTGCAGTCTAATAACTAAATAATGTTTGCTATTTGTACATTTTTTCATGGTTATTATAATTCTAAACGGACATGATTATTTCATATTTTTTTTTTGGACAAGAATTTGATTGCTTGATGATATCCTAAGTGATGTCCAGATTCAGTGCGTGCTGGCCCTTAAAACTTGTGATGGTAGTTAGTCTCCGCTAATATGAAGAATTGTGGTGTTTTGATCTGTTCAGGCACTAGCCTGGTGTATTTGTTCAGAAACAATTGTGTGACTGCTTACTTTTGGCAAATGTGGCTTCACATGATGTCATTGCAAGCTAAGCTCGGGTTAACCAAGTAACAAATGAGATCTCTGCGCTATGTATTACTTATTGATAGAGACAAGGTTTTTTCACTCTAGCTTGGCTTTTTAACCACAGTAGCTGAAAGCAAATGCAATACGAAAGATATATACTAACTGAATGTTAAAGTGAGCGGCTCTGATGGGATATGAATGGGAGTCATTGGATGTATGTGAAAGAAATGGTCGTTTAATTTAACTTGTAAACATATTTATTTTTTTGCATTCAGTAGATTTTGTATTGGTGACAGAATTATATCAGTTTCATCTCATTAATTAAGAATGAGCTACGTTACCTATAAAGGAAACTGTAATCTCTCCACACATAATTGTGGTGCTCTGACTACAACTACAACATTTTGAAATTGTTTTGGCAGATGCTGTGCACTGCCACTGTGAATGCCATTGAAAGAATAGCTATTTATGGCAAAATTAAAGTATGCTAGAGATACTTGGGTTTGAATAGTCTTTAAGGCAGTTAAAAATAGTTATTTTGAAGTTCAGAATTTTTTTTATTAGTGAACATTGACAAGCTTGATCATCTGGGTTTTTTTTATTGTTGAGATAAAGATAGATATACAGCTGATTTCACAACTTTATGACAAAAGTCAAACCACCTCTCTCTACTTTCTTTTTCTCAATTTTCAAAACAGAATTGGCATGGGGTGAATGTCATAATTTTAAAAGTTTTTCATTCCTCTTATCAGGGGAAATATGATTTGGTTTTGGGATTAGACGTTATATTTTACTTTCTTAAAGCAGTAATGTCAATATCTATTTATCAATATGTATATATACAAAAAAAATTATGATTTTTTTTGTTGTTGTTAATGATATGAATGGGCCTGACAATAAAAGTGGAAATATTTGCTATACAATTTTTTGTTTATTTGAATGATTTTTATAATAACGTATGAGAAGATTGTTGTTTGACAAGTTGTTCAGCAGTTATAGGATGGTCAAAATATCATTGGCTGATTGCTTTGGGTTTTCAATCCATTGGCCTGGGAAAAGAAACATATTTGACTGTTGTCAAAAAATGTTCACTAACCTATCTCCAGTTGCCTAGCAGAGCATGACTGCAAACTTTTATTCTCTTATTTATTTTCTAACAGCCTCATCCAAAAAAAAAAAAAAAAAAATGGAGATAAAGAGATAATCCACGTTTTTTGGCTCAAATTGTAAAAGTTTGCAATGGAAAATTTTTTCGAAAGTAATGTCCCCTCTTCAAGGTTTTGTCCCCTTTATTTATATATTACTCTCTTCTCTATCACTCCTCTCTCCCCCCCCCCCCCCCCAACAAAAATATTTATTTTAGTAGCTCACACCATATAAGATTATTATAATATTGTCCACTATTCAAACAATCGGCTAAATCATTACCTTTTGTCTATAATTTTAAAAGCTCTAGGGTTATATCATTTTTTAAAAACATTTGATTAATTTTAAAATAATAGTAATGTTGAATGAACATTTTGTTTCTTTACCAGATTTTATTATTACAAAGCACAACTATTACTTTATGAAAGAGACTTTTTTTTTCTAATTGCTACATGGTAATCATATTTACTAAAAGACAAAATAAAGCTTTATTATTTGTGATGGTACATATGGTAGTCGGTAAACAAAATAATAGGTGATGTACAAGAGTTTCATTTTTAAAAGAACTGCTATGATTTATATATTTAACTAAATTGACTTTGTGCCGAAGCATTTACATGTGCTTTTTCCCACACTTTTTTTCCAGTGCAACTATCTCAGCAATTTTTTAAAATATGAAAAATTTTAAATATAATTTAAAAAATAAGTTTAACTTATTGGGTTTAGACATTTATAAATAATGATTATATTTTAAGCGAATTTTATTATTACTCCCTCTACACCTCTTTAAAAAAAAAAAAGCTAAGCATTATCAGATGATTCACACTCTGACAATAACATGCCTAAAATAATCTTGGGTGAAAGTATTTCAGAGTGCTAAAAAAATGGATTTGTCTGAAGACTGTTATTTGATCTCAACAGGCCACACAAATCCATTTCCTGTTACCACTTTATTGGCTTGCACTGTCATTTATTGCGTAAAGCCTTATTTCTTTGTCAGAACTTTTATGTCTTCCAGACTTGGATCTCGTGAAACGTGGGGGAGTTAATATATGGACTTGTAGTTTTAACATATAGCTTAAATGAGACAAGAAAATTATATGTGTACAATTTTGTTGTATTTAAAGAATCACTGATTGATATCTAGGATTGAAATGTCACTGGTCTATGATTTATTTTTCTTTGTAAAGGGAATGGAACATAGGGACAAATAGTGGTTGGTGCCATGTAGAGCAAAATTGAGAGAGATCCTTGATGGCTTTGCTTTCCTGGAGATTACAAAATAATGATGGTGTATACATGTTCGATTTATTCTAGAAATAATTGTATCGACAAACAAAAATTAATTATCCAGATAATAGTAGAAAAGTGAATACAATTTCTATACATTTCAAACTTTCTCTTGAGGAGAGAATAACACTAATCAAACACCACTTTCCTAGATATTACATCTTTTTTTCCCCAACAGGAACCAATATCACTGACATGCTTGTAACATTTTATTTTCTTATAACCTACAACCCCTTCATTCCTTGCCAAATTATACACTAATTTTTTTCAAGACCAGGCATATATAATACAATAATAGTGTTAACATTCCACATGTTTTTGTAATAATGCTCACATATCTTGACTCACCAGCAGTTTGTTATGGTGGCTGTTTTGCTCAAACATCACATAGCCAGTTAACCATTTCCCCACCTAATTATAACACTATTTATTACCCTGGAACAGATTTACTTTTAATTTTCTCTATAAATATTAACAAAAATGAATCATTATATCAATCTTACTAACATGCATTGATTACTTCTACTTCCCCACTTGGGAAACTGCATGAACTCAAACCCTGTAACTTGAGAAGCCCTCTTGACAACCATTGGTCAAGTGATACAAGACATATGGACAGAAACAAGTAGAAATTAACACACAAAATCGTTGGGTTACCAGCTCAGGTTTTTTACTAGAAAGGAAATGCAATTCTGTAAAATCTTGGACACTTCTTAGTCATGCAGCAGGTTTTTGCAGTTTGAATTACCTAATCTTCTCACCCACAAATTGTTTCAATTATCCGCCTTGTTATCTGCAAGTAACAGCTCTAAAAATAACCTAATTCATGACATAAGAATGTGCTCTGTGATTGCTTAACAGGCATGACGTGCTATTGTTTTCTCCACCTGAATGTGTGGGTCTCTAGCTGTGCACGTGTCCAGGTCATGTTCTACTCTTTAATGAATCAGCCAGTTAGAAATGTGCCTGAACTGACAAATGATGACACATTGGTATACAAATATTAGATTAATCTTTAGTTCTTTGGTGACATTATGAATTAGCCCACAGTGTTATATTACAACCCTAATGAAACCAACCCTAGTGATAACATAATAAATATATTTTTGTTTAGAAAAGTATATTAATAATAATAATAAAAAAAAACAATTCATTTTTTCCCCCACACATAATTCAACCATTTTCAGATGTGTACCTCTGTGGATGTAAAACCGCAATGAAATCATTTCTCTTCTGGGAGCCTCAACTTGAGACACCTCTTGCTGATAGAATGGTCATGCCATCTCCCAGCGATGAAATCTATGGCACATATATGCCACCAGAAGAATGCAGCTTGTCGTCATTAGACAGGAATCTACAGTCAGTTTCCAACTACCTTAACGAAATAGAAAATGATGTCGCCGATGGAAAAGATCCTTGTTTTGGTCAAGATGACCAGTTAAATGGTTACACATTGAGCTTGTCCATTAGGATGATGGGAAACGTCCCATCCAATCAAGCCACCGCTGATTGGTGTTTGAAGAATACTGAGCCTGATTTGACAACTACTAGATCAGATGCCTGGTGTGATGAGGCAACGGCAGTCTCATTATTTGAAGTAGGTTATAATGATACAGACAAGATGGAAGTACAGGACAGAAAAGAAGGCCATTTGCAAGATTTGGGACTCAAATATACTGAACAATTACCTGTAGTGAATGTAGGTGAAGATAACGTCATGCCACAGAGAATTGTTGAAGGTGACATTCAGTTTGAGTCAAGGCTGGTCCCATTGGGAGCAACATCAAAAGATGAAGATTGTGAAAGTAATGACCTTGACCTCACAGAAGTTCCAGAGTTTGTGATGGCTGACTACTGCATGGAATATTTGCAAGTTAAGGACAGAGACAATATGACTTTTCCCAGTAGAAGTATAAGCCCTGAGAGTGACTTAGACATTCAAAATGACACCAAGCTTGTGGCGAGTGAAAGAAGTGGGACCGGGATTGGCGATGATTGTGGGGAAACTTCAAATTTTTTTATAGTACCTGGTATGAGAAGCAATTATCATTCTACTGATCATTATAAAGATTATAAAGTATGTCTCTTCAGTAAAGATGGCCGTATGCCAGTTTGTGCAGAGGAAATTTCAGATGACTGCGTTAGACAGCATGTAAAAGAAAATGTCAAAAACGAAGAATTAGTGTGTGAGATCAACAAGCAAGGTTGTCTAAAAAGCGCTGACTCTGATTCCAGGAATGGTCAATGGTTGCCTCAGAAAAATGAATCTACATTGTCAGGTGAGGATGGTTGTGAAGGATCAAAAAAAGCAACTAAAGGCATTATTAGTGATGGAGATGACAAGGAAATTGGTACAAAAACCTTTGAGAAGGATGGAAGCAACAATGAAAATGGAAGCAGAATTGATGAAAATATCCAGGAAAATTCTGCCAGTTGTGAACTAATTGGTGTTACCTGCAATGGAATTCACTCCAAAAATCTTTTTGATGATGTTGGTAATGAAATGCAAATTGAGACATCTGCTGAATCGGGCCAGACTGCCGAGAAGATAAATAGTGACAATAGTAATATTACTGATGCACCTGCGATGGGAAGCGATGAGATTCTTGTGTCACCATCTGATAATGTAACACGGGATAACGCAGACGATAACACAGAGGAAGAACACTACAGCCAGATCTACGGTAGTCAAGAATCTGACAGTGATGAGGTTTACGGTGGTCAAGAATCTGACAGTGATGAGGTCTATGGCGGTCAAGAGTCTGACAGTGACGAGGTGTTGAGTGAAGATGAAGCTACTAGCTCAGCCGCTATGAATAAGAGGCCCGCTTGTGCTCCAGGCTTTTTCCAGAAAAGTTACAGCGTTCTGCGTAGAAACGGTGATGGTGAATTTCTGCAGACCGTAAGGGCCTTCCATAGTTTTAGTGATGGCACCGAAGTTTAAAGGTAGATTGGTCCAATTTAATATCTACAAATCTGAAACATGTTCTAATCCAACATTTAATAAACATATAATGGTTAAATAAATGACCAATAATTCATGTCAATTTTTAATAATGTAAAAAGGTCTCAGTTGTGTTTTTAGTGGCAAAAATAAAATTTTATGTTTGTAACAGCAGTATAAGTGATTAAAAGATAAACGCTCCAACACAGTATACTGTGATTTCAATATAATTTTTACAATGCATGTGAATAGGTAAACACTTGCAGTTATTTTATTCAAAACACATTAGACATTGTCTCATAAACTCTGAGCTTATAAAGACACCGAAGTTTAAAGGTAGATTGGTCCAATTTAATATCTACAAATCTGAAACATGTTCTAATCCAACATTTAATTAAACATATAATGGTTAAATAAATGACCAATAATTCATGTCAATTTTTAATAATGTAAAAAGGTCTCAGTTGTGTTTTTAGTGGCAAATAGAAAAAATTTTATGTTTGTAACAGCAGTATAAGTGATTAAAAGATAAACGCTCTAACATGGTATACTGTGATTTCAATATAATTTTTACAATGCATGTGAATTGGTAAACACTTGCAGTTATTTTATTTAAAACACATTAAACATTGTCTCATAAACTCTGAGCTCATAAAGACAAAATTATGCCTTATCGCAAGTTGCCAAAGTACTTTTTTGCATGTTTTAAATCTATTTTTCATTTATTTCAATTGCTTAAGAACATTTTTTCATATTTCATTTTCATGTTCAACCACTAAATCTAGATGTGTTTTCGTTTTCACCATTTAATTTTTTTTTTCTTCTGATTTTCAGGATTTGAACATTTTAAAAAAAAGTGTATAATTTTTTTGCGTTTCTAGGCTCACAAAATTTGATAGTCATTTTCTAGATGTGTCTTCCAAGCAATATTCAATAAAACAGTGGTGTTGACACACCACAAAAATAATCTTGGCATTGAGTTGTTTCTGTATCTAATATCTGTTGCTAGACATCACTGGGACCTGGCAATGTCAGTTTGAGAAGGAAATGCTCCTTACACAGTGGAGCAAAATATAACCAAAACACGTAGGTGCGTTTCTTTACATTTAAACACACTGACAAAGTCTGCCATATGGTCTGGAAACTGTGTAGCCCAGCCAGGACATCTACTGAGCCACATGTAACACAAGAGATAAAGCAAGGATTGGAATAAACCGTATTTTATTGTAAAATTTGTTATTCAAGTATAATAGGATCCAACAGATCTATCATTACAACTATACTCAGCGACATGAGTTTAGCATACGGTAACTGTGTTAGTGACAGGTTATCAACACACACACGACATGAACCATAAGTATTTTAGGGCTTCAGGTTTACAACTTGCACTGACATCAAGGCAAAGTAGTTTGTTGATACAGTTTGTTGAAGTAGTATGTGTATTTGTTAACAATAGGACATCTATAAACTACATTTCACAAGATATTCTTTACAGTCATTGACAGGAGGTATTCTTAAACGGGTCACATTTCATTTTTAAACAATAACATTATATGTAACAAATTATAAAAAAAAAAAACTAATGAAAAATTCAGTGAGATATGACAAATAGGAGCTTTGTTTTACAAACTCTATCCAAGAATTAGTTTAGCACCCATCACCACATTGAAAATGGTCATTCACTTTTTTTTTAAACATTTACAAACACATTAGACTAAAACTTACAACTGGCAAGTGCCCAATATTAAACTTCCTCCCCTGTCAAATCCAAAACCATCTAATGAATGTAAAATAAACCAATGCAAAATTACATTCAACAAATGTATTTACATATTTAATGTGATCATTTTGAACAGCAAAATTTCCTGATAATTTTGTTAAAAAAAACCAAAAAAACACGAAGTTAAGGTTAAGCAGCTGTTACTGGTATATGGTACAAACATAAGGAAAATGTATTTATTGAGCAAAGAAAAGAACATGATTTCAGGACATAACTTGCACATCAAAATTTCCAACTGAAATACATTATAAAAACTGTCTATGACTTACAAACTAACTATTGATAGATTGAAATTTGTTTTCTTTAAAAAAAAAAAAAAAAAAAAAAAAAAAAAAAAAAAAAAAAATTTTTTGATAAATTGCAGAAGAGAAGTGATACATTTATTTAAAAATAAAAGTTAACTAGTAATGAAATGAAATATTTTGTGAGCAGATGCAAAATTAAAAAAACAACAAAACAGATCTTGTAATTTGTCTGCTGCCCTGGTTAAGGCTGTGGGTTAAAATTTAACTTGATGTGAACTGTAATAACGAAATAGTTGCATCGGTTAATTTAAATGTTGAGTCAATTTATACAACATGTCATTTGATGATGTGTATCGTGTTGGAGGAATCTCAACAAAGCAATGTGTAATCTACGTGAAGTACATTTGATGATATGAAGGATGTCGCTCAAGTTAATTCTTTGGGTATGGGTTTATCTTAAACTTTTAGTTTTTAGGGAAGGTATTATATTTTGAAAATAAATAACAGCAGTGAGATTCAAAATATACCTTATCCACAGAGCTTTGTCCCAGATTAAAAAGTTTTATATTATTTATGCATTTTGTTATCAAAATTCAAAAAAAAATATTTAGAAACTGGTTATTGCAGATGTTTATGGTTACATAAAAACACACTCCACACCAGCATAAATTACAAAGGTAGCCACAGTATTTATTCAATTTAAAAAATGTAATAAATATCAATTTTGATATAGAATCAAATAAGGAAGGTCATCACAGTTAAATGTTTTATTGCTATGTTGGTTTTGAAAAAATCCTGATTTACAGAACTTTAACTTGATAAAACTGAATATTAGATCAAATTCATTTCACTAGTGGTTTTGGCACATTTATTAGATTCAGTTAGCAGCTTTTAACACAAGACTGCCGCAGCCATTGCAGTACCGGTATTTAAAAAAAAAATTTAAACCAGTTTTGTGATATCAGATGTGTGGTAGAGCTTTAAACCCTTGAACGTTCCTATCAAAGTAAACCCTTACAAAAAAATAACTCGGCTATGCTTATAAGTAAAAGCCTGCAAACATATTCCTGACTAGACTAAAACTACAGACTTTCTCACTATGGCCTAAGAGTCTGTTTCAGGCATACAAATTTTAAAAGGCAGCAGCTCCTTACTACATATTTTGACGATGTCAAAATCTGTCCGTTTTAAATTTGAAAATTAAAGGCATTTATCATTTATTTATTTTTTAAAGGCATACTGTATAATAAAGGATACATAAACCCATTTTCAAACAAAAGGAGGAGATAATCTAACAACTCATGGTTTCATCATTTAACAAATCCAACATCCCTCTCCAAACAACCAAGCTCTCTGAATGGCTTGGGAGAATATCAACCATGTCTTAATTGACCCAAGCACAAGATTAACATTATCCTAACATTTTGACAAAAAAAGTTTTTTTTCCATACAATCAGACTCAAACGTTGACTGATTGTTAAAGTTTTCCTAGATTGGGGTGTGTGTGTGTGTTTAACTTTTACCCAGGGAACTGATAACTGAAACATTATAACAGCTTATAATATGGAGAAATCTGTAGACTACTAAAGAGATGGTTAGAGCTGATCTGATTAATTCATTTAGATATAGTTTAGTTAGCCTGACTGACAAAAGAATAAAAGACCTTCATTATGTTAGGGTGTTTACGACCGAGGGTTGGAAAAAAGGGTGGGAGGGCAGAAGAAGATGGTTCCTGAATTAAAACTATGACACACCATTGGGCATGCAGTAACAATTACACGACCAAAATTATTTGTTTTAAAATTATACGAGTGACAACTGAATACCTACTACAAAAATATGACTTTTTAATTATTAGTTACTTTGGACTTCAATTTCAATTAAATAAACATGGCGTTTGAACAAACTACCCCAAAATTGGACACAATGTTAAAAATGAATAGATAAAAAAATTGTTTAAACAAGCTTGAAAAAAAACAATTGTTTTGTGAAAAACATTTTTTTTTAAAGTTTAAGTTATAAAAAAATAATGTAGTCTATCATACCTGCCAACTTAATCAACAATCTTAGATTTAATATACAATACAATGGTCAAATAAGCTGTTCTAATAATATTCTAGATTAAAATATTAAGTTGTAGGCAATACAAATTTTATCTGCTTTTGCTTTATTTTCTAAGGAGCATTTAATTTTAACATAATGTAGAATAAAATATTGATTTCTTTAAAAAAAATGTATTGCACTTCATGGAAAAGTAAGAATTGATTCAAATAACAATCAACTTATTTTACTAATTTTACACAAAATATAATATTGTGTTGCCAGAATAATACTATTAAGTGATCTAATTTTCCTTTAAAATTATATTTGTATCATTCTAAAAACCTAAATGGCATGTGCTTCTTTCACAATCAGAAAGTTGAAAAGTTACTTTGTACACAACTATTCAAACAATAATAAAACTGAAAGCAACAATTTAAAGAGGTCTGAATCTGAACCAAGCATGGTAATTATAACATAAAAACACTCAACAGAAATTGTTAATGCGCTTATCATTGATTTTATTCAGCATATGAGTATTATATTTAAAATAACCCAAACAAGCCATTGAGTGTTCAGAATGCTGATGTCTGACTCGATTCAAACTCACAAAGTCAATTTTATACATATTTTATCATGTAGCAAACAAAAGTTTGGCAGTGGTATTCTATCTGGTGGTGGCAAGGTAAGGGAAATCTGACCTCTGTAACAGTACAAACTAATTGATACTCTTCTTCTTATAAATAAATGTCAGTTGTGAAATTGATCCATTCAGAAGATATCTTAATTCAACATAAAACTGCAATATAACATTTATCATTCATTAAAACCCTGAAACAAACTCATAATTTGTCTTTGAAATGTTGATTAATGGTGGTACAGTAAAATACTTTTAATCAAGAATAAAACTAAATGAATATGGCATTGCAAAAGTACCACTATTTGTCTTAAGTAAGAGAAACAAGTTAATCATTGTTTTATTACATCACTGGAAATAAGGTTTTATCACCGGGATAAATGTCAATGCTGTTCATAAATTATATGAGATTATAATCATCATCCACATGCAATTAAGAGATGAAACAATGATATGGTGGTAGACCCGCTACAACTAAGGGTCCAAGCATACAGTTGAAGAGATCACTCCAACTGGAGGGATGCAATAATGCAAGCCAGAGTCTTTTAAGGGCTGTAGCCCAATCCCATGGATGAAGGAATCTAATAATGATGACGACCATTTTGGTTGAGTCATGAGAAAACTGTGAGCAGGCTGCCATTGATGACTCACTGTCAATATTTACAGCATGTTGTTTCTAAGTCAATGTAATTCACACCTAGCTGTGCATATCTGACTTTTTCTGACAATGCTTATCATGCAACTAATGCCCAATTTCACATTTTACAGTAAGTACGAACTGATACGCTTTCTGTTTTTTTTTCCCTGCTTCTATCTTTCCAGTTTCTCTTCTTCCACTTCCTAAACTTGTCAGCTTAGGCTGCCTGGCACAGAGCAATCAGTCTCACTATTTTGAATAATTCACAAGCTATGACTGGGTTTTACAAAGTCTGTATGGAGGTTTTGCATTTTAAATAAACAAGATGAAAACATTTACCAAAATAATTAGGTATAGAAATAGAATAAAAACATCTCCACATCTACATCATCAAATAGATGTTTATTAAACCCCATGAAGACAATTTGTAAAATAGGTTGAAGGTGTTCTAACAAATATGATAGATTCTACTCCCACTCAAAACTTTCATAAAATCCTAATTTTTGACAAGTCGCTCAAAACAATTGAAGTCATTCATTTTAGATGTGAAACAAATCAGCAACATTGCTAAAATTTATAAGTGATCCATGCCCTTAGTTGGATTTTTTAAAAACATGCCTCCTCAATTTTTTACAACCTTTATCATCCAACTCCAACATTTTGCAATGAATTCACAAATAAACGTGTACAATATTTGTTTGATTCAATCAAATATTTTTGTTTAGAAACTTGGTTTAAAAATGACAAAAACATTAGTCTACAGCAAGGATAAACTTGACTCTTTCCCTACTCTAAATGTTAATCAGAAGCAATATTTATTAGTAAGAGAATATGTGATGATACACGTTAACAGGATGTCCCACAAAGAACTACTGATAAGCACTGAAAAAAATGGCTGTTTGAGAACCCAGTCAACCCAGTCAAATGCTGTGAGTTACAGATGGACACATTCAAACCACTCTCACAGCTGCAACTTTCCTGGACAAAGCCACTGGACTTGAGCTGACGCACAGAGGGGGTGTGGTACAGGTCGTTTTGCTACCTTCATTGCCATTGGGATCCCAGCTGGTCCGGTCGTGGGTATTTTTTTTGCTAAAATCACCGCTATCTCCCCCACCTCGGTTGTTGTCTGAGAAGTCACAGCTTTTGATAACCTTGGCACGTTTCCTCTTTTCCTTGCGCAGAGCTCGTTTGTACCTGAGCCTGCTCCACACAGCTTTGCACATGTTTTCTAGCATCCAGTCTCGACACTGAATTCCCTGGCAGAACTTCCAAGTATTTCTGAAAAATGAAAAAAAATAAATGTACACCAATTTGAAAATTTGGAAGGATTATCAGAAAATCAAATCGTAGCTACAGCTTTTTATGACTTTTTTTTATCATAGACACCAAGTGGTGCGACTGATTTTAACCTTTCTATCCACATGTCACCAAACAGTGTCCACATAACGTAGAAACATGAAAAATTCATAAATCCCCCCACCTCCCAGCTTTTCATCAAATTTTATTACACTGATCAATAGCACTGGGTCAAGATGCTGAATTTGAAAGCAATTTTGATGTAATTAGATATAATTCCTCTGTTAATTATGCTAGTTGAGGGTGAACTCCGCTCATCCGACAGTGGCACACTCTTGACACCACGTGTTCGCCTTGAGACTTGCGGAAAGCGCACTTTCGCGTTTGCTGGTCCAACAATTTGGAACGCCCTTCCACTCGATCTCAGAAACATCCAGACACTGGAGTCCTTTAAAACCGATTTAAAGACACATTTATTTCGCAAACACTTTCTGGGATGATAGTCTATCATATTTTCCATTTAATGCATATTAGCTGCGTTGCTCACGGTTGAAATGGGTTGAAAGACTTTGACATTGTATGCTTGTAATTAGTTTTTGTAGTATTGCGTTTGTTTTAAATGTGGTAAATTATAGATTTGTTTTTTGTTGACTTTGTACCGCGCTTCGAGCCTTTGGGGATGAAGCGTGTTTTTTAAATGAACTTTATTATTATTATTATTATTATGGCAATATAGATTCTTGTATTTAAATTAACGAAGTGAAACAATATCATTGGACTTGACAAAGATATTGAGTTATTGGGGGTGGGATGTAATGAGGACTGATTTTTTATGGCTGTGACTATTCGCACCCGGGTTTCAGAAGTGAGAGGTTGGGATTAGAAAACTATTTAAAATATCGGTATTATTGTTGGGTTTGTAAGTCGAAATGAGGTATCAAATGAAAGATAATTAAATGGACTATATGTTTGTAAACTTACTTCTTCAGTTTAACTAAAATAAACTACCACAAATGACATCCAAATGGGATTTAGTGTAAAGGGAGCCGGGTACGCATAGCAGCTATTTGGAATTTCAGGCCAACTATTCTTCGTTGCCAACGGCCAGACATGAATGAAATATTTAACAAAACAAGACACAATAATACATGAAAGTCTTACAGAACACAGGCTTTGCATCTTCTCAACTCTCCTTTCTGTAGCAAGCTCCATGACCAGAACAAATAACAACGAGCAATCAAACTCTCATTTCCAAGCTCTATAGCCAGTCTTAGCTGCTTCCCAGAGATTTCTCCAGCTTTCTCTGCCTAAAAATATGATAAGTGAATCAAAATTTCAGTAATTTGAAGCAATACGTTTTTTTCTTCTACTAAGAAAAAAAGGTTAAAAGCTCAAATGTATGTTCTTCCAATGTTGCATTTCAAAATGTAGAAATTTAAAATCTATTTTCAGAAATTGCAAAAAAGTCCAACCTAATTACAGGTATGTAAACCATTTCTATCTGAGTTTGCTGCTGACTCAGTCGCTAGTGTGGTACAAACTTTAAACAATTTTAGTTTCCTAGAATTTCAAATGCTTTATGCAGCAACAATCACTTGCTGAAATAACACTAACTTTAACCACTTACATGGTATCTGAACGTTTCCCCTAGGGAGGAGTGAGCCCCACCAAGAGTTGACAGCCAGGCAAATCCTTCTGCCAATACAATATGCTTATGCAGCAACGCAAGGATTCTGCTGCTCCTAAATGGACACAACAAGAAAATGAAACTCACATAATTCTGTAAGTTATTTCAGGTGATATGTGAATTTTTTTATTGCATTAAAAAAAAAAAAAAAAAATTAAAATTAAACAAAACGAACGTTACATACTGTTGAATAAATAAAAAGTCAGTAAATCTAAAGAACAAAATATTTCTGCTTTATTACAATTATTTTGCATTTATATTTATGAAAAATAATTGAAAAAAGAAACCCGGGTTAAAAAAAAAAAAAAAAAAAAAAAAAAACAGTTACTCATCCACGTAAGAAAAAACATATAGGTTACCGGTAGTTAAAAGATGACAAGCCTTGCTTATGTTTTCAATCATTCTATAATTACAAATAACATCTGCTACTTCTGTTAATACCCATCATCTTAGATCCTTTTATTTTTTTGTTCCTACTAATAATAACATGATAATTCAGTATAAATCGGATAAATTGTGAAAATTAGCGTAATGGTACGGTTCACCAAAAATAAATAGGAGAAGCAAAACTTAAACAGTCTTTTTCCCTAGAACCATTAAAATTTTGTGCATGTGTTACTTTGGAAAATATATCTTACCAGGCATAGTCAACTTTCTGTTTCGGCCAAACAGCTACAAGGTCAATCATAAATGGCACTGTTAAGTACATATCCCATGCATCCCTTTCTTCCTGTGTCCATGCCTCATAGTCGGGTATGCAATTCCGAAAACCTTTCTGATCTTTCAGAAAATGCCAGAAATGCCTTCGGAAAGCTCTACTACGAGAGTATTCAGAGCTAATACATGAGGCTAAATGAGCATCTAGAAGAACTGTACATCTATACATTGGCAGCACAAAATATATGACATCGGCACATCCTTCAGAAACACTAAATGGAGATGGTACATCCAGTTCTAAACTTGGTACTGAAAACCTCCGAAGTCGATTTCTATTTCCATTAACTGGTGCTGCCGCTTCATTATCTTTTATACGATGTGTCACTATTTTTGGAAAGAAGCTCCTGTGTGGTAGGCAGTAAAATGATATAGAGTCACGTGAGAAGTCGCTATATTTTGCTAAGAAATTTGAATGCTGCAATGCAAATTCATGTCCATCTGGGTCTGCAACAATCAGGTCAACCATAAACATCAGCTTAATTGGTCCTTTAGACATGTCCATTTCAAATGGAGCGAGTTCTCGTGTGTAAGTTTTACATGACCATATCCTGTCAAAAGTCCGAAAGACAACAAAAAGCCGCATCTTGAGGCTTATGGTTTCCAAGGCTTTGATTTTATGTTTAATTACCTCTGTAGAATATGTGTTACTGTTCTTTAGTCATTTAATTTTTCAGTAAGAACATTTCCAATCTTATTCATACAAATAAGACATTGTGCAACCTGAAATATTATGTTAAGGAGTTAATAGTAAAATTAAATACTTCATTAAAATATGTAGCGTGCTCAGGATAAAAAGGAAATAAAATGAAATCAAGAGAAGGTTAGATGTTTTGAACCTTTATGATCAGATAATCCCCGATAAAGGAGTAAATTTATCAAAGTTGTCATGTGTAAAAATGTTAAAAATTAAATGTACGAGTATTAGGCTAGTACTTGTTAATTGAGAATAAGTATATTATGTTAGGAGCCATCCATAAAAGATGACAGGCTTTGGAGGGTGGGGGCGTCACGAATGTGCGATAAGGGTCTAATTTGTGTGAGACTATGGGGGGGAAGGGGGGGGGGGGTTTACAAAATAAGGATCCCATTGGATCAGGGGGGTTATGAAGCATTTCTTTGTATGAGGGAACTACCCTTTGTTAAAAAAAGTACAAAAAGATTACTGAAGAATAAGTATATTATGTTAGGAGCCATCCATAAAAGATGACAGGCTTTGGAGGGTGGGGGCGTCACGAATGTGCGATAAGGGTCTAATTTGTGTGAGACTATGGGGGGGAAGGGGGGGGGGGTTTACAAAATAAGGATCCCATTGGATCAGGAGAGTTATGAAGCATTTCTTTGTATGAGTGAACTACCCTTTGTTAACAAAAGTACAAACAGATTACTGTCCTAATAGTCATCAATGTTAATTAATATTTGAAAGCGAGGTAAAAATATGTGGAGCTATTTTTTGCAGAATTCTGGTCATCTTGAGAAATGGATTTTCGCTTGACTGACGTTGTTTGGGTTTTATTTTGGGTTGAACATGTAATATAATGAGTAAAAGTTTATTCGATGAATATGTAAGTTGGGTTTCTTTATTTTAAATATTTAAAAAAAATTTTTTTTTCCTTTTCTTCATTTTTATTATTAAAATTTTTTTATGTCCTCTGTCTTGGTAACAAAGATGACGTCTATATACAAAAATATAGTACACAGCATGGGTACTACATCACCACGCACCAACTCCAATTTTACCAAAATCGACCCCAAAAAGTGTGATGACAGAATTTATGGATGGCCCTTACTATACACTTTATTTTTGACAAATTTAAGCTTTAAAAAAAAAAGTGTGATGACATTGATGGATGGCCTTTATTGTTATATAGTTTATAACTTTCTTATTTTAGTACTTTAACTTAAATTACAGTTTTCTTGGCCTTGGGGCTTGTTGCAATTAAGACAATTAAGTGGGCCAAAATGTATTTAAAATGAAAGTGTCTATAACTATAGGTAGTTTTCTACCAATAGCTTCTAGGGAGCTATTGGTAGTACAGCCAATCAAATCAAACCAAACCTTTAAAAACCTACTTTCAATTATGCTGGCGAAGTATTGCCTCGTTCATATATTTGTAATTCGTTCTCCTGACAACACCTCAGTTCGATAATAAATCACAAGCTGAAAAGAATTTTAGTTTTGATACCTTCCAAACTTTTTGCAAATGTCATCAAAATTAAAGTTTTAGGCGCGTTTCAAAATGCTGTATAATCCGTATAAAAAAGAGCTATAGTATAGACATAGACCATAGGATTAAAATTTATAATATAGACCCAATATAGATGCATGATACACAGTACAAAGTATCAAATGGGCTTAGGTTAATCATTAATAATCCTTTAACTTTATTAGTATTTATTTAGTAAGGATATTTATGAGGAAACAGCTTCCCCCCTTTCTTTTTCTCTGTTATGCTGTCAGACTGAATGTTGATTTTTCTTCTAAATAAATTCATTTTTAGGGCTACCATTAAGATTTTCTAAAAGTTTAGACTAAATTTGTAGGATAACCTACGCCTACACTATTTAGTATTTACTAATACTAATCAATAAACTAAAAAAAAAAATACGCACCAACGGCACCAACTTAAATTTGTTTCTTATTCTTTTTATAAAATAGAATGTAGACAATTACTATTTCACTATTTCATTTAGGCTTAGGCTATCACTATCAGGTTATTTACTTAGTGTAAAAACATTGGTCATTGGTACCAAAACAATATTCCAACGGACATGAAGCTGACGGCATTCTATTTGAAATCGTAAAAAATCCCTTGAAATAGACAACCAAAGTGTAAAACGGTTAGCTAATAATAAATATATAATTTTACTACTAGTGAGAAATGATGTTTGTACAGTACAAGTACAAAGTTTACTAAAAGATTGGATCAAATAAGCCAGGTACTAGATCACTCTAGAAATGTTTGCCGAAAAGAATACACAAACAATATCTATTATGTAATGCTTAATAATAGCGCACTTAAATATAAATTACCAAAGTTTAACTTTTATTTTTTTATAGTATAGAGCACCCTTAATTTTTCAATAAGAAAAAGTTATGAACAATTATGTGCCCTCGTAAAATATATTTAATAAATGACGCAGAATTCGATAAAAATCTTGCTAAATGCTATTTGGACTAATGTTAAGGAACAACGAAAAAAAAAAAAAAAAAAAAAAATTAACAACAAAAAAAAAAAAAAA
>CAXITT010000333.1:683333-696523 GCA_964033795.1 Lymnaea stagnalis
TGTGGATGCATCTCATTTCTGATGACCAAAATTAAAATTGAGAATAATATCAAAAATATTTTACTATCTATATTTTTTAAGTTTCCAATATATTATGGCATATTTTTGTCTTTATTTCTCACTCTTTCAAACTGAGTATCATTTGGGAGCAATACAAAAAACTTACTAAATCTCATGTAAAATAAAACTAACTAAAAACTGGAAATACATTTACTTAATAGATATTCAGTACCTGGGTCAATGAACAATGAAATCAAGAGAAATTGTTTCCTATCAGATCACATCTTGGAGGAAATCATCCAATGTGTTGATAAAAACAAGGAAATCATCCAGTGTGTTGATAGAAACAATCTGTAAAAAGAGAAATTATAAACTTGCTTGTCTAGTTTTATATTGTGTATTCTGTATTTTTGAAAGGGTCAGATTATAGGCTAACTAGACGTAAGCCCATGGCCTCAATAATCTCTTGGGCAACCAAATTTTGAAGCTTTGTTTTATAGATTCCAGGGCTTACTAAACAAAACAAAAAACTTCAAAAATTAATGATGAAGGATTTATTTTACAGTCCGCTTGCTGTCCTCTAGGATACCACATTGAAGCTAAATGTTTATTTATTGTACTTTCTTTACTGAAGGAGTATTCTTGTCAACACGTTTCGTTTTTTGTTGCATCCTTTTATTCAGATTTTTGCATACTTGGTTTAGCTCATTTGCTTATATTCAATATTAACATTCTGATGTGAATGTATTTCCATAAATTTTTATATACTCCTCTATTTTGTTTATCTTATGTAAATCAAATCAGATATATTTGAGATGGCAAGGTATAAAGCTAGTCCTATGAAATCATTTCTCCATCACAAAAATGGTCAATGTTTCTAAAACTAATAAGTTCAGTGTCTTGCATTTTCCTATGACTACTGTACCTCTCCACGTACCCAAAAGAATATTTCTCATCATTACCGGAGCTCTCAATGTACGGTTCCGGTACCCAAAAGAATATTTCTCATGATTACTGTACCTCTCAATGTACCCAAAACTATATTTATCATGTCTACTGTTATTAAAAAGGAGACTCCAGATACTAGCAATCACAGTCTGTCTCCGAAAGTATTACACCCAGTTGCGATGGAAAAGGTTTGAATAGTTATATATTTACATTGACATTTTTTAAAAGCTGCGACTATTCGTACCCGGGTACCAGAAGTGAGAGATTGGGATACGATTGTAAACTTACTTCTTCAGTTTAACTAAAATAAACTACCACAAATGACATCCGAATAGCTTGAGTCTAATGATACCCGGGTGCGAATGGCAATGCTGCATGTCTGGGTTAACTCAGTGCCATTAGGACGTCATTTTTAGTGGTAGTTTATTGCAGTTAAACTGAAGAATTAAGTTTACAAACATATAGTCCATTCAATCCCTCCTTTTGTCTTACGAACCCAACAATAAAATTTTAAATAATTTTACGAATAGCCACTTTGTTCTTTAAAAAACTAAATTTATTAAATTAAATAGCTTGATTTTAATTTAATTAATCTTAATTAAATTACACCTATGCCATAGGCCTATGCCTATACTATTTCTATAATACATAATTTGACTGCACACAGTACTCCCACCTCACACACACAACAGTTCAGAACAACCAACTAATGTTTGGGCTTTTTGAAAGGATGAATGCCAGGGGTGTTTATTATAGTTGCACTGAATTAGGGTTTAGGTTAGGTTGAGGGATTGATTTAGGCATTTAGGGTTCAGCTGGTTGGTTAGGCTTAGGCCTTAGGCATGCGGCATAGTATAGGGATCGATTTAGGGATACATTCGTGAAATTCGACAAAATAGTGGCATTCGTCCTTTAAATTTACCAATGTTTGCTTTGTATCTTGAAAAATCTGTGTATCTTGACAAAGTTATCTTGATAGTCAACAAAATAATTTAGGAAAAGTAATAGAAAGTTCAAATTCAAACATTCTGATAATGGTAAAATTGATAATTCTAGAGTTATACTTATGTCATGCTCCACTTGGTTCTTTTATCCCCTGACACTGGGATTTCTTTTCACCTTATGGATCATCTTGGTGAATCGAAAGCACATTTTGAAGATAGAATATTTCTTAAAGTATTTAATAGCTTCAATCGGACATCCCTCCCCCATCCTACTTTTGTTTTTTAAATTCGCCACCCCTAATTATTTGCTATAGGTGAAAACCTTCTTATCATAATCATCAAAAAAATTCAAATTTACTACTCATGTGCTTTTGTTAAATCAATCATTCAGTCAAAGCCACTCTTGTCCATTAACTAAAAACTCTTAATATAGTTCTTAGTGCATTCTTTAATAGTGTTGTAATAAATATGATTTGATTGTTAAGCTTTCCAGCCTTAGACACATGTCTGTAGTATTTGTTTGTTAGTAACTTTTACAGTGATGTGTCACTAGTTATTTGATTAATAATCAATTGTCTCATCATGTGTAACTAATGATTTGTTTGTTAGTCACTTACCTAATTATGTGACTCTAGTGATTTGTGCTATTCAATTGTCTAGTGATGTTGGAAATGAATGCATAAATTGAATCTTTGTCTAGTGAGGTTTTTAAATGAAAGCACACATTGAATAATTGTCCAGTGATGTTTCAAATGAATGCACAAGTTGAAACATTGCCTAGTGATGTTATTTAAATTTAAGTTAATATTTTAATTTATTTAGCTTTAGATTGTGACAACATCAATAACTTTAAATACATTAATATGTACTGACAGGGTAATGCTCAGATCACACGATCAAATTCCTGTCTAAATTTTTTCAATATGCTTCAAATTTTAGGATGAAGGCACTATTTTGTGTGTGGTTTCTTTGTTGAGATTTTGTTCAAAATTTGATCAAATTCTAAGTAAGAAAGTTTGGTCTCTTAACAGATCATAAACCAAAAAGAGAATAGCCAATAACAAGATCAACAGATAGTCTTTAATACTCTATCAATTAAAATAAAATCAATAAAAACAACATTGTTACTGATTTTTGGTCAAGACAAATTGAGTATAAAGAAAATGACAAAAACATATTGAACTTATGTGGATTGTCATAACATACTATAGTTATTCTATATTTATTGTTTTAGTATCAGTAATGTATGTAACAGACCATGTTACTTATTCATATGACATGGATTTTTTCACAGGACACTAACATTTGCTCTCACGGCACAAAGGCAAAGTGATTTGAAGGAAAAGAATAGAAACACGAGAAAAAAAGGAACTAATTTTTATAGTGTATGGAGAATTCATTTTTTCTTGAGTGAAGGGAGTGAACGACATAGTTTTAATGGAGAAGGTTGACATGTTGTATTTTTCAGATGGATTTAATGAATTAATTATTAGATACATTTTTGTAAGTGTATGGATATATATTTTTCATATTACACTATAAATGTTCAAACAATTCTGATGTCAAGGAACCATGTGATGTATTTATCAAATATCTTAATAAAGTACTGTGTAATTTTCATTGGACCTTATTACTTCTTGGCGGAGAAAGAGACGGTCGTTTGTAAAGGTGAATGAGATAATTACATTGGCAAATCATCAATTGCACTGAAGAAATAAAATACATTAGCTCACATTATAAACGTTACATATGATAACTGGGAAGTATAAATGTTTATGCTTTAAAATGAGTGTTTGTGTGATAACTTTATAATGTATATATTTTATATATTTTTATGAGTAATAAATAAAATGCATCTTTTTTTTCTCCAGAAATTATTAAACACACTAGAGCCACATTTACAATACCCTAACTTGAGAGACGATGAAATGACAAGATTTCTATTGTCAAAGATGATTGTGACATCCTATTTTCAAATATGCAAATGCTGCAACTAATGGTAGTGCTTATTGATAACTTCATTCAGCACTGCTTATTTTTTAATAAAATTTATACCAATTTGTTTCTGAGTTCTTGTGAAATCTGTGATTGAACTTGTATTTGTATCTTTTAAATCAGGTGTTTTATCTGGAAGTTATTTTTAAAAGGAGATTACCACTCCCTAAAATATTATCTTTTACAGTTTAAATTAGAGTACCAGTATATAAAAAGTATATATAATTATTGTACTCAATGTAATTTTTAAAATCTAATGCAGTGTACTACAAATGAGCGTTCTGTTCATTTTAATACATAAATCAGGAATGATTTCCCTAAACTTGGTAAAGGGATGTCAACAAAAATATATCGGGTTATAAAAATTGTCAAGAGCTGGAGAAGATATCTAGAGAATGGAAGAAATGGAAAGAAATAGTTAATGGCCTATTTTCCACTGGCAGTTGATCAGACTGAGAAGAGGAGTACTGCTAATTCTCTTTTTAACTACCGGTATCTCATAACTTGTCAAATAGCACCTAAAATTCCCATTAAATCAATTTAAAAATTATATTGATTATTTTTTTTAATTAATCAACTTTTATTTATGAATGTTCAGGAGAGCTTTACTACACTCTTACAGTGTAACAGTATTTTTAAGAAATGTAAGCTTTTTACTATGATCTCATTTGAAGGTCCTTATTTAAATATTTATTATATCTAAAGTCAAGTTTTTCTACATTCTACCAAAAAAAAAAACTGTCTATAGCATGACTCAAACAATAATATAATAAGATTTTACGTTTTCAGTGGAAATTATTAAAAAGTGGACCTAAGGGGTCGCTACAAAAGAACAATATAATAACTAACCTATACTGCGCCTATAGTAAGTTAAATAATTTAAAAAGTTGAACTTTTTAATGTAATCAAGGGGGCACCCATTTGCTATAATAGCACTGAAAACAAAAAAAAGAGGGTGGGGGTAGGAGAATTAAATTTCTAATTGTTATTTGTAATCAGGGTTACGGAGCCCGGAGCTCGAGCTGGTAAAATTTCTCATTGATCCAATTGGAAGTACTAAGTAGTCATTAGTGTTACAGTTACAGGGTTATAGTTATATACTGTACAAGTAATAAGCCTATTTATAAATACCTTTCAATTACATCATGGCCTTCGCCGATTTATTGTTTAATTTTTCTATTACATCTTTTTCTAAATTAAGTACATTATTATTACTTGGAGGCTGCTGTTGTTTTGATAACTTAGCTTAGTCAATGTAAACATGACCTAGTGACCTAGCTTGATGAAATTCTTCTTAGTGTTTGTTCATGTGATATGGAGGTTGCATAATCATACAGATTTAAAGAAATTTGCATGCACTCACAATTTGATCAAATAGTGTAGCGATTTGAAAGTTATGACAAGGCTTCTTACAAAAATTGAATCAAATGTATGAATGAAAATTTGATGAGAATTTGATCGTGTGAACTGAGCATCAGGGTAATTCATTCAGCTCATCAGTCTATTTGAACCAACTGGTCAAAGTAATACATTTTATCATTCAGTCTTCATGCCAAGACAGGTTAGGGTAATTAAAAAGTCTATATTATTAGTTTTTGTGGAGCAGCACATTCATACAGCAACAAGGTTACATTTATTTGAATTACAAATGAAAAATAGTATAGGTTTAAAACCATTAATGTTAAAGTTTGAGTAATTGAAACAATGAACAGGTTGATTGAAAAGTCTAAAAATTTTAGTTGTGTGTTAGTAGAAATTGATTTTATTAATAATTTGGTAAATTTGTTTACTTGGGTTGAGACATTAAGGTGTCAGCCAAGATGGTGTGGTATACACTCAGATGAGAGTCAAGATGGTGTGGTGTACATTCAGATGTCAGCAAAAATGATGTAGTGTATGTTCAGGTGTCAGCCAAGATAGTGTGGTGTACGTTACGATGTCAGCCAAGATGGCGTGGTGTACATTCAATTGTCAGCCAAGATGATATGGTGCACAATCAGCTGTCAGCCAAGATGGTGTGGTGTACATTGCGGTGTCAGCCAAGATGGCATGGTGTACATTCAGCTGTCAGCCAAGATGATATGGTGCACAATCAGGTGTCAGCCAAGATGATATGGTACAAAATAAGCTATCAGCCAAGAATCTGTGATATAGATTTACTGAAACGTCTTGGTTTTCACTGCCAAGTCACTTGTGTAGAATGCATTAACCTGGAAGTGAAAAAACAAAATATTAAAATAATATTATTTACTGTCCCTTTCCAATAATATTTTTATTCATTTACTTCAACTGCTTCATGTACTTCATCTACTTCACTTTAGCTGCAAGACTCACAGAAGATGAAAATATGTGTTGGTTATTGTTACATGTAACAAAGACTGCAATGTCTACATCAAAGTTATGCATCTGAAAAAAAAACCACTGTAACAAAAGAAGCATTAGTAAAATTTAAGAAAAAAAGTACTCCTATATCATAAATGTCAAACTTAAGGCCTGTGGGCCACATAAAGCCCAGCATACAATTATATCAGGCCTGAGAGGTCTTGACCGGCATATAATTATGTCAGGCATGAGAGAGAATTTTAGGCTCAAATATTTTTAATGGCCCTGCGATATAAAGTACAAATCATATTCCCTAATAATCTGCATTGTCCAAGGATAGGCTACCTGAGAGCGTTCTCGCTTTTTCTATCAAAATATGTGAAAGTAAAAGTTGTGTAGTGAGTGGATGTTTGTCGTTACAGTAACCTAGCAACATTCAGTTGCTCATTTTGGATAGGCGCATAAGAAATGAAAGTGGTGTAGAGCCTGGATATTACATCACCCTTGTCTCTGGAGCTGTACTTTTCTTTGTTTTGCAGCATGGTCTTGGCCTGAGATCCAGCAATCAGGTCAGCATCATCTTTCTGACTGCTTCTTAGCTTGTATTGGAACTGAAAGACAAAAAAAAATTATAAACTAGTCCTGAAGTTATTATGATAAACCATTTAGATGATAATTTAAAACAAAAGAAATGTATTAAATTTGTCCAACTAACTACAACATAAATGCATACATTAACATAACCAATCTACACAAGCTCATCTGGTCAATACCATTAACTGCTGTTGGCAAGAGAAATCTGCTGTACAAGTCACCAATTAGGCTGCAGGGGTCTCCTTCAGCATGATGATCATGGCTTCTTCTGCCTGCAGTTGGACAAGTACCTGTAAAAATAACCATGTGTCATTAAAATACTATTAAGTACAACAGTATGGTATGGTAAATAATACAAAATTACTAATGTCCACTACAGACAACTTTGCACAAAATAAAATGAATCGTAAGAAAATATTGCTGGTCCAATGAAATGTGAGTAAAATTATGCAGCATTCAAGACTCATGAAATATAAAAATTCATCTCACCTGATCATAAACTTTCAGTGTGTAAGACAAGAAATAGCAGTTAATTTGATTTGTTGGTGACCGCAAAAAGTCATAAATGGCATCAACCTGCTTCACAGAGTAAGTTGTGCAATGTCCTTCCAACACAGCAGTTGTCTGCCCATCATGTGGTTTCTTATTTGGTTTGGAATTTGTATATTTGTCTTCATAAAAAAAGTGCATAAAGTGGTCCCAGTTTTCAAACAATCTTTTTAGGCATCTTGCAATACTAAGCCATCTGGTGCATGCATGCTTGATACTTTTCATCTGTTCTGCACCATACAGGACTTGCAGGTTTTTCAATTCACACTGTCTCTTCAAACTTTTCTTGAAGAAGTAACAAACGTCAACCAGGACCTCCTCAACTGGGGGTAGACAGGAAGCCCCACTTTTTAGCTGCAAGATGCACCAGATGGAGGCAGCGTCATGCCAGATAAATGTCTTGCTCTCCTTTAATAAAACTGTATACTCCATTGTATTGGCCAGTCATCACATTGGCATTGTCACAGCCAAATGCAATGCAGTTTACCCATTGTATTGGCCAGTCATCACATTGACATTGTCACAGCCAAATGCAATGCAGTTTACCCATGAAATGCCCTGTGAATTCAATTCATCTGCCATGATCTTAAATATATATTCTGTCCTGTGGCCGAGGATGCTTTGTACACCGGCAAAGCTGGGAGATGAGAATTTACAAGGCAACCATATCCTTCAATGGTGACCTCTGGAGAGTACTGCTTTTTGTCTGAGTCTTTACTACCAATCAGTAGCAATACTGAATGGCAATCTGGGCATCCTAATGGCTAATTTCTTCATAGTCATTGTAGACATTTCTAAAATCATAGCTGTTGCTATATCTCTGCCACATTTTATATTTGGCAACATTCTATATCTGATATGAATAAAAGAAAATTAAATAATAAAGATATTAATGAAAATATCTGGTATGACACTAAAATAATTATTCCTATGGCACAAATCATCTTTAAAGCTGCACTCAGAATTTTGATCTTTTTATTTTATTAAAACATAGCTTCTACACAAGCTACTTGATTTTGGAAAAGTGATTTTGAATTTAATATTTGACAAAAAGATGTCAAGGATGTACTTTTTACTCAGTGCTTCTTTAAAGAACTAAAATGCGACTAACTAGATATTAAAAAATATGTCCAAATCCAACTTCCCAGTGCAGAACAGTTGGATAATGTATTTTATTTTAAAAACCTTCTCTAGTTTTCTCCGTTTTCACAATTGCGGTTCTGGCGAACAAAATAATTATGTAACAAAACTACATCACACGCCTGGTAGCAGAAAAAGGGGATGGTCGAGTGAAGTTATTGCGAGGGCAACTAGACTAAATATTACTGTTGACGCATCTAGGTAGTTCATTGTGATGCACAAAGCAACAATATGACAATCATTACCATCAATACGATAGGTTGAGGTGAAATTTTTATGGCATTCGAATTTTTATTGCCTTTGACACACCCACCTATCCCCCTATCCAAGCGTTGGTAAATGGTCATTGTGGATGCCACTATTTTCTCAATGGCCGCCATCTTGGTTGACAACACGTGAAGTCACGTGAAGTGTCAACCAAGATGGCAGCTCAAAAAGTAGTGCAAAACACATGTTATTAAAAACCCTAACCCTATATCTATCCCGAGCAAAATCTTTTTAAAAATCAATGAAATTTCAATAATTTTTTTACTCACTCCTTATGCATCAGAATCTTGTATTTGGGGAGGATACACAATTTTTATAGCATTTAAAAATTCTCTCATTTAAACTCTATTACCATATAAGTGTCGCCAAATATATTCAAATAAATATGAGTTGAACTGCTCCTCCCCAGGACAGGTTCTTGTGGGCAGAGATCGTTTAATTGGACTCCAGGTGCCCTCTATGGTGTTGGTGTGTGCGCCCGTTTCAGAGTGTTTGAACTCAATTGTATGGTTCACCCTCAGGTGGTGAAACCCTACAGTTGTAAGACCTCAAACAATCAGAAATTATTGTGGTTCCTGGCTGCACTAATTCTTTAATTATTGCCGGGAGGACGTCTTTACCGTGGTTCTCAATAACCCTGAAAAAGATTTTGTTTGATCCTCTTTATTTATTTATTTAGGCATTTTTATATAGCGCTTATCATAAAGCTCTAAGCGCTTTACAATTATTAAAACATGTAAACTAAGTAAATACAAATGAGACACTAGGATAGTAACTACTATTCTATAGAATTCTTTGATTTAAAAATGAGTCTGCATGCTGAGTTCTGTGCCTTCTGAAGTTTTTCTATGTGGTGTTGAGGAATGCCTGAGAGAAGAATGTTACAGTAGTCAAATTTTGAAAGAATGAGTGAAGAGAACACCTATTTTCCTTCTACGCGTTTGCCTCTATGATACTTCCGCTTGCCGAATTTGGATTCATCCATCTCCACAATTTTACCCACTCCTCCTAAACTCTCACTCATCACAACACACCTTCCACGCAGACCTCGCCACAAAAGCTGACCCAGTCTTTTACGGTACCTCGCCACATGCTTACTTCTTTTGCAATATGTCCCAAAGGCATTTTTCTTTCTTAACCAAAAATGTGTCAATAACATAATGTCACACATCAATCTACTGTCACTAAAACACGGCCCCTTTCTTAAACTAAGCACAATATTGCCATGACTTTTGTCACCACATTGCCATGCAAACTCATCTGAAGCATTTGCCCATGCACAAAAGTTCAAACCCTTCTTACAATGGGGACATTCGTATCTATCTGCAATGAGACCGGTACTCATGAGCCAATCTATCACACTCCTTTCGCCCCGACTTTCCTGACGATTCCAAAACGGGCGTTAAATTCAGGCTCTGTCTGCATAAATTTACCCAATATCTAACTAAAACTGCTGATGATGCACAAAAAAAACAACAACCAATTTTGAACTTACCGGGCACCTGGTCAAGCAATCAAGAATAGCAACAGATGTAATATTTAAGCACTCCTTTCTATATCCGCATCATTATTAAGTACCCAACAAAAAATAAATAATTTCTCACCATTTTGTCCAAATAGAACATAAAATAAAATTTTTATATTTAAAAATTATATTTCTTTTTTTCATTTATTATGAAAATAAAAACCCAAAAGAAACAAATACAATATAATATTAAACATTCCTCTGGCGAATTAATACTAATACATAAAAATATTAGTTATCTAAAAATAAACAAAAGGAAGTGACTCCCACATGTAAACACAGAAAAAAGACGTCGTGGCATCCCCAACTACTATTAGCCCCAAGCGTCTCATATGCAAAATCTCCTTAATCAACAACCCCCACCTCCCCTCTCAGTACGTACATAACAATAATATAAAATATGATTGTCTAAACTTTTAAAAAATATTACAACCAATCGTTTTTCTTGTTCCATTCACTGCCAGATCTTTATTAGAAAGTGCTAAAACTTCAACAACCAAAAATGTATTTTATTTTATCGGAAAAAAATTACCATAATCATAATCATGCTGATGCCTAACAAACTCTCCATAATATTTTTTCACAGAGTCTCTGAAAATCATAGAATTGGCAGGTCTCGGCCTACAACCATCGCCCTCATCCTCATGTCCCTTAGTCCTTGGACCGTTGGGGCGTCACAGATGACATGTGAACCATCCTCCTCCACTCCTCTCCGTCTTCAGCACTACCCACTGCATCGCCTAGTGTTAGTCCTGTCCACTCTTTGATTTTGATGTTATCCTCCCATCTTTTTCTTTGTCTTCCTCTTCTTCTCCCTCCTCTTGTGGTCCCCTGCAATATTTCTTTGGCAAGCCCTTGTTTCCTTGTTACATGGCTGTACCATTGTAGTTTGCGTTTTTTCACAAACACCAGTAGGTCATCGTACTCCCCAATTGCCTACGAACCCTTACTTTCACTGTTTCATTGGAGATATGGTCCCTATAGCAGATGCCAAAAATGCTTCTGAAGCATCTCATCTCCATCACCTTTATTTTCCTTTCAAGATCGGCTGTTAATGTCCAGGATTCGCAGGCATACAGGAAAATGGAGAGGACTAATGACACTGATTAGCATGTTATAAAAATAATCCAACACCCCTCCCTATCCTCCCCCCATGTGAATTATGTGCCAGCCTTCTAGCACGCCTAAATTAGGAAAATTAAAGTACTGTAAAGGGTAAAGTAAAAGTTAAAAGTAAAGCAACACTATAAAAACGTGCCGGGTGGTAAGGTAAAATTAAGGCCAAGGCTAAGTCAAGAAGGCCTAAGCCTAAGGCACGATTTAAGCACGACTAATTATTTCTAGTGATATAAAATTAAAACTTCCTCTTCACCTGATGGAACTAAAAGCCTAAAATAGCGTCTTTTTGTTCATTTACAATATCCATTTAACAAAATTGAACAAGATTTAAAAAAAAGGTAGCCTACAGTTCATGAATCTTTTGTCATTGACGACGCTAGGTACTTGGATATGAGGCTATTTTGACGTAATCGCAGCCCATAGGGTTTTGAGACGCTTTTTTGGGTGTGCTGGATGATAGGGTTCACTAAAAAATAATTTTTTCGCGCTAGAAACGTAGGATCAACGAACGAATTACTGTTCTAGTTACGTTAATGAACGGGCTTTAACGACATCCATTTTGTTTTCAGTAATATCAGTATGTCGTAAATAAAAAAAATTTGAGAAAGCAGCTAAGTCTAATTTATCAATATTTTGAAAACTATTCGTTGTCCCATGTTAAATCGACCTGGTGTACCTGTGAAATTGTATAAAATATCACCATGTAAAATTTCAAGTCTCTAAGACGGCCATAACAATGTTATTTTCCAAAAATGCTTCTGAAGCATCTCATCTCCATCACCTTTGCCTTTATTTTCCTTTCAAGATTGGCTGTTAATGTCCAGGATTCGCAGGCATACAGGAAAATGGAGAGGACTAATGACACTGATTAGCATGTTATAAAAATAATCCAACACCCCTCCCTATCCTCCCCCCATGTGAATTATGTGCCAGCCTTCTAGCACGCCTAAATTAGGAAAATTAAAGTACTGTAAAGGGTAAAGTAAAAGTTAAAAGTAAAGCAACACTATAAAAACGTGCCGGGTGGTAAGGTAAAATTAAGGCCAAGGCTAAGTCAAGAAGGCCTAAGCCTAAGGCACGATTTAAGCACGACTAATTATTTCTAGTGATATAAAATTAAAACTTCCTCTTCACCTGATGGAACTAAAAGCCTAAAATAGCGTCTTTTTGTTCATTTACAATATCCATTTAACAAAATTGAACAAGATTTAAAAAAAAGGTAGCCTACAGTTCATGAATCTTTTGTCATTGACGACGCCAATGAGGGAAAACAAAAACAAGGAGAACTCTTCTGTCTTCAAAGATACGTTATAAAAGTTGCCCAATTGGATATAATTTAGATTTAAATAATTGTTTAAACATTTTATAGATCTATCTACTTAGATATTAATTTCTTTCTAGCCCACTGCATGGATCATGCACAGCAATGTAAATGTGGTACTCGCAAGTGACCTCAATATCAGGGGGCGCATTCGCCCAGGGCGCTGCTTTTCCTTTACACGGTTGTGCATCCATTTCGGACAGAACGCGGCTCGAATTTCGAGGGTGGGGGCATGGGCGCCCGCAGAAAACTTTCGGGGGTGGGGGGGGGGGCAAAAAATCGATTTACTTTCCAGGGGGGGGGGGCAAAATTTTTTTTTAATGTTTTAATATAGTTTTAATTTACTGTAGCGTATTTGTATGGGGAACGAACTTTCTCTTTATTTTCTCTTTACTTAAATACATTTTTGGTCTATTTTTGACTACATTTTTTTATCCAATCAATCGGGGGGGGGGGGGGGGGGAGA
>CAXITT010000333.1:701813-724580 GCA_964033795.1 Lymnaea stagnalis
AGAATGTTATCATCAGACCAACAAAGTGTCTATAGTTGGGTAGAATGTTATCACCAAACCAAAAAAGTGTATATAGTTGGGCAGAATGTTATCATCAGGCCAACAAAGTGTCTATAGTTGGGTAGAATGTTATCATCAGACCAACAAAGTGTCTATAGTTGGGTAGAATGTTATCACCAAACCAAAAAAGTGTCTATAGTTGGGCAGAATGTTATCATCAGGCCAACAAAGTGTCTATAGTTGGGTAGAATGTTATCATCAGACCAACAAAGTGTCTATAGTTGGGTAGAATGTTATTACCAGACCAACACAGTGTCTATAGTTGGTTAGAATGTTATCATCAGACCAACAAAGTGTCTATAGTTTGGTAGAATGTTATCATCAGGCCAACAAAGTGTCTATAGTTGGGTAGAATGTTATCATCAGACCAACAAAGTGTCTATAGTTGGGTAGAATGTTATCACCAAACCAAAAAAGTGTATATAGTTGGGCAGAATGTTATCATCAGGCCAACAAAGTGTCTATAGTTGGGTAGAATGTTATCATCAGACCAACAAAGTGTCTATAGTTGGGTACAATGTTATTACCAGACCAACACAGTGTCTATAGTTGGTTAGAATGTTATCATCAGACCAACAAAGTGTCTATAGTTTGGTAGAATGTTATCATCAGACCAACACAGTGTCTATAGTTGGGTATAATGTTATCATCAGACCAACACAGTGTCTATAGTTGGGTAGAATGTTATCATCAGACCAACACAGTGTCTATAGTTGGGTAGAATGTTATCATCAGACCAACAAAGTGTCTATAGTTGGGTAGAATGTTATCACCAGACCAACACAGTGTCTATAGTTGGGTATAATGTTATCATCAGACCAGCTAGATCATTTTACCAAGGAGAGACACATTGTTAATTTAAACCAACTTGTGCTAGACGGTCGCTATAAACTTTATATAAATGAATTTTTTTTAAATATTAAATAATAATGATGGCGACCTACTTCCACCTGGCAGCAACTAACCTAGTTTCTAAGGCGACCTACTTGCACCTGGCAGCAATCAACCTAGTTTCTTATGTCTCGTGCGCCAATGCTCTGCTTATATTTTACCTCCACACCAGAGAGCTTCAGTAATTATAATCTTGGCGTGCAAGTTGAAATTTTTTACCGATTGTCTGGACAGCGTGATCAAATGATGACATTTTGACTCGTACAAACTTAACTATTTAACGTTGACGCAAATGTCAAAATTGTTGTGACAGAGAAAAAAAAAGACCAGCAGACTGATCGATATTATCCAAGTTCAATTATGAAAGCTTGGTTGTTGTTTTTTTTTAAGTTTGAAGTAACTCCTCGCCAAAACTGACATTTGTTCATTTCCAGACTAGCTGTCACGCGTCGGATTTTATTATCCGGTAGAAAACTGTCACTGTCATGTCATTTGGTCTCTGGAATTTCATTCAGTTACAATTATCAACGTGATCTTCCTATTTCGTATATTTGGATTGTCATGGTCATCTCATTTGATCTGTCATTTTCTTAACAGCTCGTCTGTCATTTTCTTAACAGTTCATCTGTCATTTTCATATTATTTGATCTGTCGAATTTCATCTAATTAAATTGGTCAGCTTGATCTATCACCTTCATCTCATTTGATCTGTCAGTTTCATTTGATCTGTCACTTTCATTTGATCTGTAACTGTAATATTATTTATCTGTCATTTTAAAAATATCCTTTGATCTGTCACTGTCATCTCATGTGATCTGTCACTTGACCATGTCATTTGATCTCAGTGAACCAAACGGTCAAAGGCGATCGAAAGCTGCCACCAAGAAAGAAAGAAAGAGCACCCTGGAATAATTTAATTTCACCCAGGAAGAGCTCATACAGGTAATGTTTAGCCTTGATTAGCCTTTTCAAGCCCCACCCCCACCCCACCCCACTCCCCCACCCGGTTCTGGTGGTCTTTTAAAGCCGAGCCACTGAGGGCGAAATTGAGCAGAGCACTCTGGTTTGCGTCTTTAGGTCTGCTTATCGCGCCCCAATCAGTCACACCAACCAGTGGTAATCTGTCACGATCACTGACGTGTCAAATTTGATGGTGGACAACACGCGAGAGAAGTGACAGTCAGTTGCACTACTGACAGTTGCACTACTGACAGTTGCACTACTGACAGTTGCACTACTGACAGTTGCACTACTGCCAGTTGCACTACTGACAGTTGCACTACTGCCAGTTGCACTACTGCCAGTTGCACTACTAACAGTTGCACTACTGACAGTTGCACTACTGACAGTTGCACTACTGACAGTCGCAAACATCATAACAAGTTTTTAATTTTTTTTTTACCCGACTGTAATCTTGTTTACTCGGTACAATGTTTGCTTTGTACTTACGAGATTTGTGTTTTTAACATGTCAGTGTGTATCTCATCTGTCATACCGTGACGAGCTGATTTGGAAAATTTTTCCAATGAGCTCAAGAGTTGACTCTCCTCTTGTGTGTGTGCAGTGATGCATGGAGGCATTTCTCTGTTCCCCACCCTCTCTCTCTCCCCCCTCTCTCTCACTCTTTCAATCTCTTCCTGTTCCTCTCTTTCACTCTCTCCCTGTTCTCCTCTTTCACTCTCTCCCTGGCCCTCACTCTCTCTCCCTGTTCCCATCTCTCTTTTTGTTCCATTCTCTATCGACCAGTCCTCTCTCTCTCTCTGTCTCTATCCCTGTTACTCTCTCTCCACGTTCCTCTCCCTCTTTCTTCCCCTCTGCCTTGTTCCTCCCTATCTCTGTTCCTCTCTCTCTCTTCCTATTCCCCTCTATCTCTCTCTCTCTCTATCTCTATCTCATGACTGTCTCTCTCTCATTTCTCTTTCGCCTTCTTCGCCGTCTTATCGACTTGTAGTGCTCTTCTGAATGTTAAGTAAACATTTTTGTGTGTTGGTATCTCAGGAGAGACAATTCAAATAAAAGGGAGTTAATTAATCGGAACGAACCACACAAACAGAAGAGGAGAGTTTTCCCAAGGGCAGGTAAATGTGTTTTCCCCCCAAACTTTGAACGCTTTACTAGCAACCTTAAGTCGCAATGTCATCACTTTCGCCATTGTAACAACTGTCACCATTATAATAAAGGTTTTAATTGTAACAACGGTAACCATTGTTACATTTGTTATATTTACAAATGTGTAACTTCTATAACACGTGTACTATTCCTCTTAAATGACACATAACCTAATACAATAAATCAGAATATATATATATATATATATATTTATATATATATGATTGTTCATGCGAAAAAGATGACCAAGGATTCGACTTGAGCAGTAGCCTTGACTTGAGCAGTAGCCTTGATTTGAGCAGTAGCCTTGATTTGAGCATTAGCCTTGACTTGAGTAGTAGCCTTGACTTGAGTATTAGCTTTGACTTGAGTATTAGCCTTGACTGGAGCAGTAGCCTTGACTGGAGCAGTAGTCTTGACTGGAGCAGTAGCCTTGATTTGAGCAGTAGCCTTGATTTGAGCAGTAGCCTAGACTTGAGTAGTAGCCTTGACTTGAGTATTAGCTTTGACTTGAGTATTAGCCTTGACTGGAGCAGTAGCCTTGACTGGAGCAGTAGCCTTGACTGGAGCAGTAGCCTTGATTTGAGCAGTAGCCTTGAGTTGAGAAGTAGCCTTGACTGGAGCAGTAGCCTTGAATTGAACAGTAGCCTTGACTGGAGCAGTAGCCTTGACTGGAGCAGTAGCCTTGACTGGAGCAGTAGCCTTGAATTGAGCAGTAGCCTTGACTGGAGCAGTAGCCTTGACTGGAGCAGTAGCCTTGAATTGAGCAGTAGCCTTGAATTGAGCAGTAGCCTTGAAATGAGCAGTAGCCTTGATTTGAGCAGTAGCCTTGACTGGAGCAGTAGCCTTGACTGGAGCAGTAGCCTTGACTGGAGCAGTAGCCTTGAATTGAGCAGTAGCCTTGACTGGAGCAGTAGCCTTGACTGGAGCAGTAGCCTTGAATTGAGCAGTAGCCTTGAATTGAGCAGTAGCCTTGAAATGAGCAGTAGCCTTGATTTGAGCAGTAGCCTTGACTGGAGCAGTAGCCTTGACTGGAGCAGTAGCCTTGACTGGAGCAGTAGCCTTGATTTGAGCAGTAGCCTTGAATTGAGCAGTAGCCTTGAATTGAGCAGTAGCCTTGATTTGAGCAGTAGCCTTGACTGGAGCAGTAGCCTTGACTGGAGCAGTAGCCTTGACTGGAGCAGTAGCCTTGACTGGAGCAGTAGCCTTGACTGGAGCAGTAGCCTTGATTTGAGCAGTAGCCTTGATTTGAGCAGTAGCCTTGTTTTGAGCATTAGCCTTGACTTGAGTAGTAGCCTTGACTTGAGTATTAGCTTTGACTGGAGCAGTAGCCTTGACTAGAGCAGTAGCCTTGACTGGAGCAGTAGCCTTGAATTGAGCAGTAGCCTTGATTTGAGCAGTAGCCTTGACTGGAGCAGTAGCCTTGACTGGAGCAGTAGCCTTGACTGGAGCAGTAGCCTTGACTGGAGCAGTAGCCTTGATTTGAGCAGTAGCCTTGTTTTGAGCATTATTTTGTTTATTTAAAGTGAGGGAGAGTTGCTCATTTCGACAGCCTCTCCCTCCCCACCCTCTCTCTCCCTCTCTCTCTCGCCCTGTGCTATTTGATCCAATGTCAACAAGATGACTGGAAACAGACCAGGATTCCGTAGGTGACCAGCACTGTTTCTTGTGTCCCATTGTGTACTCTCCCTTTCCACGTCGCCGGAGTGGTCGGAGTTTTTATTGCGTCATTGTAATGTCATACCGCTTACGGGACTCTATCTTCGGGTTTGATCTCAGAGTTTGTCTTCTCTTAGATGAGCTGCCGTCCACGGTTAATGAGCCACATCAACATATGTATATAAGTATAATAACAGTATTATAATATATATAGTTGTTGTCTGCATGTCTAGATGTAACCTCTAGTCTTGCCTTTAATAAAGTCCCACCCTGCGTCACCCACTATTTTGTCCTCAAATCTCCCGTTTCCGACATTCCTGCACCAGCAGCCGACCATCAACCATGTGGCGTCAGAGCGCGAACCCAACGGGATAATTTCGCTCTCCCCCCCCCCTTCCCTTCCGCGACCCTGGAACCAGGAGAGAAGACCCCTGTCCTTCTGTGTCTCCTCCCACGCAATTCTGCTCCGCCAAGCTGGTGCCGATTTCTCTCCGTCACGTCAATATCTCTTCCAGCCGACGTCCGGGTGAGTAGGAGTCTCTTGTTGTCTTGCCAAATTGTTCTTGTCACAGTGGGTGGGTCGCTCTTGACACCGGGATGATTCGCACTTTATTTCGACTGATGTCTTAGATCTCATCTCTTTAGTGTCAGTGCCATTCCAATGGCAGAAACTGTAAAATAGTCACGACCACTCACACTCAAGAACTCAACATTTGATTTTTTTTTAATTTTTATACCGCACAAATTATTCAACGAAAGTCAAAACTGTTAAAAAAAAAAAAAAAAGGTTTGTACGATAAATGAAAAAAACCAATAACAACATTCCTTTTATTTGGATCAATAAAAATATCGTATCTTAACTTACCTTGTCATCTTATCTTGTCTTATAGTTTTAGGAGTTAAAAGTTTTCGTCTATTCCTCTGGGTATTTGTCAAAATTGTAGGATAATTTTTGTGTGCCGGTATTTGTGGGGGGTTAATTTTTACAAAGAAAAAGCCCACCTACTTTCACAATTGATTAAGACAGTTGAGGATATCATTCAGTAATTCATTTTTATTTTTTTTTTTTTAAAGTATATCTAAAAACATTATCTGTAAAAAAAAAATATTTAAAAAAAATTATAATAATAATATCCCCCCACACCCCAACCAAGTGGGTTACAACCCAGCCATTTAAAAAAATATGACGTCTATCTACCGAGTTCAACCCACCGATGTTTAAATTGAATGGCCAAAAAAAAAAAAAAAAAAAAAAAAAAAAAAAAAAAAGCAACAACAAGGAACAAACGAAACGATAACAACATCAGCTGCTAATGTTCCTTGAGGAGTTTTCTAATTTTAGCGCCACGCTTGTCTCCGATGCTTGCTTCATGATCTACCGTACCATAAAAGTGGTGCGTCACACGTGTGAGTGCGCACGATTTCACCATTTAAAGCAGTGTTGACAATAAAAACAACACCAATGGATCACTTGGGCCGATTCTGTTTAGCTTCAGACATGGAACGGCTTCCAGTGATGTTGCTATGGCTCCATGACTTTCTCTCTTGTTTAACAAAAATTATTTAAAAAAAACAAATTTCTGCTTCTTAGAGTTTAACCTGTTAATTATAATTGCACGGCATTTAAAAAGAGAGGGTACTTTCCCTCCATTGTTGTACAATGGATTTAAATGGCTAATGTTGTTTTGTTTTTGCTTTTTTTAAATTTTACGAATCAAATTAAAAACCTCATGTCCAACAAAACGAAACAAACCGAGGAAACAATCAAAGATCAAATCAACACCCGAGTTAATCAAACAATTCAACGACCAGATAACATTGCTGATAATCTTCCTGACAAGGTTAAAATGTTTTCATTATGTACACACAGACTTAGTAAAAGATTTTTTTGTTTATTTCGTTAGTTTTATCCTTGTTGTAAGAGGAATTCATTGACTCCTCAGTGTTGTGTTGACAAATCCAACATTTGCATGTACTCGGAGTGGATCATATAATTTTTAGATCTTCATAAAAGAACAATAGGGCGGTGGCCAGCATATGGGCATATTTGTAACCGGAAAGAAAACACATTCCCGTTCAATATTTGTGGTTACCATGGTTACGTCCTTTTTAATTATTTTATTTTAATGGGCGCAAGACGAAAAAAAAAAGGGGGGGGGGGGGGGGGGGTTCATTTATTTTGATGATATTTACTAAAGAACGGGATAAAATGTTCACACGTTATAAAATAATAAGGGTAATAAGGGGAGAGACTGCAATCAGGTTAGCACAATATAAAAATGAGTAAAACAAACTAGGGTTAAACCTGAAAAAAAAGAACGCAGGAAAACAATGAACGTGTCGGCAAGAAGCCTTCGTCAGAGAACAAAACAACAGGAAAAAAAACTGTATGAAAACGAAAAAGAGCACTTAGCTTAGGAGTAGCTGGTTGTTTTGTTGTGTTACATTTGGTCAGGTTTAACCCTACTTTGTTTGACTCATTTGATATCAAATAATAACACGGGTTCAAATGTCCCCCCCCCCCAAACACGGTTACATATTTATACACTTTATTTGTTGTTGAATTTCAAGTTAGCGGACAGCAGTTCTCACAATCCAACCGTGGTACCAGAGGATTGCCTTGAGAGTAAAAAAGCTGAGAATTGACTCAGTTCTTGTTTTTTTGGGTTTTTTTTTAGACCTTATATTAATCAAAAATATTAGGAGAAAATACTTATAAAAGAATGTATCCCCCCCCCCAACGCACGCATGCACGCGCGTTCACACACACACACAAACAAACAAACAAACCTAACAACAAGGGAAAGCAATTTTTTTTGGTTTTTTTTTAAACCTTATATTAAACAAAAATATTAGGAAAAAATACTTAAAAAAGAATGTATCCCCCCCCCCCAACGCACGCATGCACGCGCGTTCACACACACACACAAACAAACAAACAAACCTAACAACAAGGGAAAGCATTTTTTTTTTTTACTTCATTGGACTTAAGACTTGAGAAAATTGTTTCATTCTCGTGGCGTTCACCATCTGGGCATGATCAGGTTGATCTGGGATGGAGAACATCAGGACAGCAGCATTAAATCATTCCCCCCCCCTCTCAAAAGGTTCTCACGGGGGACGTAGACCACCCAGCAGAGGGTCTTTCTCTGCTTGGATCGGGTCTGCTGTCAATATCCACCTCTCAAAGAAATGACCTTGTTTTCTTGTCCAGATTGGCAGCTATCTAACGTTTGGACCAAACCTTTCAGTCATCATTAGACCAGGCTTTCATTCACACCAAGCTGTCAAATAAAATTTATTTATAACCCACATTAGTAGCAAACTATTTTAACAAGGAGAACTAAGACAGATCAGACAATCTCTTCTCAAACATTGTGACAAAAAGATAACATTTTATCAGTGTCTTCTTTTCCGCCTCCTAATGAATGGCTCTGAATTTGCACTTCAATTTTGTTTTTGGCGTTACAATGTTAAAAAAAAAGTTTAAAACTATGAAAGACAGGACATCGACGATAACGAATTTAAGTGTGTCATTTATGGTCAGATTTTCGACACTTGAAATTACCTTAAAGCAAAGCGTTCATTTATATTTGGTACACCAGGTACCTCTTCAAATGAAGAGAAAGCTCCTGTGAGACCTTTTTTTTCTTTCTGTTTGGCCGTCGATAAAGTCACAAAGCATATTTAAGAAAAAAAAAAATCAATGCTCTCTTTGTTGTAAAAAATGCTTTGGGCCTTCAACACTGAAATAGGAAGTAGGTCTTGAATGTGCACCAGACTCGTTAGCTTCCTTGTTGCCACGGATGTTACTGACCAGATGAAAGGAATGTTTTCAGCCTTCAGAAAAACTCCTTCATCTTTTTTTTTGTTATTCACTTAGCCTTGGAGTAATTTTTACTTCTAGAAGTCGGACGCTGGTTGTGCTCCGATTTTTCTATCCCAGTAACAAAAGACCAGTTGTCGACCCTTTTCAATGAGTTTGAAACAAGCTTCAGTTTCCTTTCTCATCTTTTTCTTCAAGCTTATTTATTTTTATGTTGTTTTTTTTTTAAAGATGATTCGAATGAGAAGTGATTACAAGACCGAGGTTTACTTTTGTGTAAATATGTGGATAAGTTGTCAGCATGGTTTTTGGTAAACTTGATAATTCAGAAGTGGTAAATGCTTCCATTACGTAAACTTGATAATTCAGAAGTGGTAAATGCTTCAATTACGTTAACTTGATAATTCAGAAGTAGTAAATGCTTCAATTACGTAAACTTGATAATTCAGAAGTACTAAATGCTTCCATTACAGTATTTACACTCTTAGCCACGGGAAGGTAGCTAAGAGATTTTTTTTACAACAATCTCTCAGAAATTCTATTGCTGATAAATTCTTTGCGACTTCCTCTACTGCTGATAAATTCTGTGCGACTACCTCTACTGCTGATAAATTCTGTGCGACTACATCTACTGCTGATTTTCTGAACGCTCATCTATTAAATAAACCAGCGTTTATCAAAATGGCCCCCTACCCAGTCCTAAATCCCCCCGGGAAGGGGCACAACAGCATATTTCTTGAGTGCCCCAAAAATAACTTTATGCAAACTGAAACAAAAACAGTTTATCATGCAAGAGGCAAAGAGGTAAACAAAATAAATAAATGGGGAAGGAACACACACACACACACCACCCCTGCCCGAACCCCCCCCCCCCCCCCCCCCCCCCCCCCCCAAAAAAAAAGTTGAGAATCCCTTATTTCAACGTTATGTTTAGTGTCAAAGGAAAAAAAAATATTTTATCGGAAACCCTGCTCTGGTGGCAACCTGCTCTGTCCGATGACACTTTATTGTAGTGGCAACCTGCTCTGTCTGATGACACCTTATTGTAGTGGCACCCTGCTCTGTCTGATGACACCTTATTGTAGTGGCAACCTGCTCTGTGTGATGACACCATTTCCTGGTGGCAAACTGCTGTAGCCCTACTATTATGAATTTCATCATCTCTATACCTGTCTTAGTGGCTGGACTCAATAGTGCCACTGCTCCACGTGCCAGTTCTACACGTGCCACGTCTCCACGTGCCACTTCTCCAAGTGCCAGTTCTACCCGTGCCTCTTCTCCACGTGCCACTTCTTCACGTGCCACGTCTCCACGTGCCACTTCTCCACGTGCCACTTCTCCACGTGCGACTTCTCCACGTGCGACTTCTCCACGTGCCACGTCTCCACGTGCCACTTCTCCACGTGCCACTTCTCCACGTGCCACTTCTCCACGTGCCACGTCTCCACGTGCCACTTCTCCACGTGCCACTTCTCCCCGTGCCACTTCTCCACGTGCCTCTTCTCCAACGTGCCACGTCTCCACGTGCCACGTCTCCACGTGCCACTTCTCCACGTGCCACTTCTCCACGTGCCACTTCTCCACGTGCCACTTCTCCACGTGCCAGTTCTCCACGTGCCACGTCTCCACGTGCCAGTTCTACACGTGCCACGTCTCCACGTGCCACTTCTCCACGTGCCACTTCTCCACGCGCCACTTCTCCACGTGCCACTTCTCCACGTGCCTCTTCTCCACGTGCCACTTCTCCACGTGCCACTTCTCCACGTGTCACGTCTCCACGTGCCACTTCTCCACGTGCCACTTCTTCACGTGCCACGTCTCCACGTGCCACTTCTTCACGTTCCACTTCTCCACGTGCCACTTCTTCACGTGCCACTTCTCCACGACTCTAATTATTTGCCAAATAATATAAAGCATTTTATACATGTTCTTCTACCCCGCGTTAACAATGTTCCCCAGATTTTATCACTGTATTTTTACAATGCCAAGATTTTTATCAGAGCTATTGGGTAGTAGAAACTACATCAAAACCTTATTTAATGTCCCTGTTACGCACCGTTACGGTTTTAGAAATTTAATCTGTTTTAAAATTTGGCTCATAGAATGGACAATCCGTAAAAAGGGACTGGGAAAAACAAAATGCAAAGAAAACAATACCGCACATAATGATGCTAACAATAGTCAATTGATTTATGCCATTAAATGTGTATAAAACTGTGTATTCAAAATTCGAATACCGAAACGAAAAACTTTATCAACTCACATTAGTGTACATAAAGTGAAAAAGTACACACCTCAAAAAATACAAATATTAATTTACACTCACACAAAATTATCTAACGTCTCGTTTATGTGAGAAACGTAGTTAAATATATCTCTCGCTGTCATTCTCGTTCTCTGTCTGTCTCTCTCTCTCTCTCTCTCTCTTTTTCTCTCTCTGTGTGAAGACACCTGTCGGTCTATACACAGGGATTAATTCAGAACGATACAGTAAAGAATTCTGCAAATTGCGAAACCTAATGCTATTCTTCAGAACAAATAGAAAGCATTCGAACGTAAACAACCTTTTCCCAATCAAGGGTGGGGTGGGTAAGGCATGACACAGCACATTGACGCTGTGACGTCAACATCAAGGCAATAGTAAGGGGCTGGGGGACGGGGGACACGTGGTAGTGGCTAAAAATAGGCTTACACGTACGCCATAACGATCACGCTGTCACCGGAAGCCTCCAACCCATCTGTTCCATGTCACAGAGCCGCACGCCTCAACACGGCCGCGTGATGACGTCATGCCCATCTCATTTGCGCTTCGGAAATACAATATTATATTTTATTTTTTACGCACCAGTTTCGAAGATGATAGGATAAAAATTGCTTATGAAAGAAAATACATTTTCTATTTTGTCAACTATGAATCCATGAATGATTGATGAATTCTAGACGAAAAGGCATTATCAGGAATCTAGGAATCGTTAGATAATGTGCCTGTGTGTGTGTGGAATAGAGAGAGAGAGAGAGAGAGAGAGAGAGACAGAAAGGCAGTGTGAGACAGAGAGAATCTGTGAAAGGGCGAAAGAGAGAGGCAAAAAGAGGCAAAGAGATAGAAAAAGAGATAGATAGAGAAAGCGAGAGAAAGATAGAGAGAGAGAAAGAGTTAGAAAGAGATAGGAAGAGACGGAAGAGAGAGAGAAAAAGAGAGAAAGAAAGGAGGAGAAAGTCAGAAAAAAGGAGTGACACAGAGAGAGGTAGGGACATAGTAAGGAGACAGACTGGCTCACGGGAAAGTAAGACAGAGAGTAAGACTTTAAAATTTCTTGATAGAAAAAGTCTGCCTTTAATACATATTAACATTTGCGCCATTTTGTTTGTTTAAAGTCGATATTACTTCAAGTCCAGGGGGGGGGGGGGGTTGTAGGGTCTAAAAAAATGGCTGGATTTTTTAAAACTTTTTGGGCTTTTTTTTATTTGCGCCATTTTGTTTGTTTAAAGTCGATATTACTTCAAGTCCAGGGGGGGGGGGGGTTGTAAGGTCTAAAAAAATGGCTTGAATTTTTAAAACTTGTATGGCTTATTTTTACGCGACACACCTGCACCCTGCTGGTGACACACAACTGTGTCGGTACACGTAGTTTGGAATGCACTGGCTTAGAGTATTATGGTAGGGTCTCCCAAGTCTCAACATGTGGTGCTAGCAAAAAAAATGTAATTAAAATTAAACATTTTTTAAAAAAATACTTCAAGGAATGAACGACTTGTTCACGACACTCTGGCCATTTTTCTAACACATAAAAATGTCTTAGAATGTCGTTTTTGCCTTTGACGCCAACCTACATTACAGTCGACAAGATTGATTCTTCCAACAAAATATTGTGAGCTATCCTGCAAGCATTTAAAAAAATTATTATTATTTCGATCACCAGACAATGGCAAGAAATGATAATCGTCTTTGGCAAGATTATCAAATTTCCGAGACGAAGTTTATTCTAGGAAATGTGACATGTCACCATGTTTGATATAAATAAAATTAAATGTGAATCATTTATTTATTTAAAATAAAGAATTTTTAAAAAACTAAGCTCTTGTAAAGAAAGAAATCCCGAGACACTGACACATCTTCCCTGAGTTAACCTGATAAAATTCTAACTTTCTACCAGACAAAATTCTAACTTTCTACCAGACCAAAATTCTAACTTTCTACCAGACCAAAATTCTAACTTTCTACCTGATTAAATTCTAACTTTCTACCAGACAAAATTCTAACTTTCTACCTGATTAAATTTTAACTTTCTACCTGATTAAATTCTAACTTCTTACCTGATGAAATTCTAACTTGCTACCAGACAAAATTCTAATTTGCTACCAGACCAAAATTCTAACTTTCTACCTGATTAAATTCTAACTGTCTACCAGACAAAATTCTAACTTTCTACCAGATAAAATTCTAAAATTCTACCATGTAAAATTCTGAATTTCTACCAGATAAAATTCTAACTTTCTACCTGATAAAATTCTAACTTAAAATTCTAACAATGTACCAGATAAAATTCTAAAATTCTACCATATAAAATTCTAAATTTCTACCAGATAAAATTCTAACTTAAAATATAACTTTCTACCTGATAAAATTCCAACTTAAAATTCTAACTTTCTACCAGATAAAATTCTAACTTTCTACCAGATAAAATTCTAACTTAAAATTCCTCAAACTACGGCCGCGGGCCAGATGCGACCCGACAGCGTTTCTTAATCCAACCCTAACCCGGTGACCGAACAGATACCCTGAGATCAGTGACATTCATTGAGTTGAGAATTGTTCAAGTCATTAGCTAATAGCATAACTTTATGATGATTAATGATTGTTCTTCATCTGAAATAGTTTATTGGTCTTCCCTCTTTCCCAACACTACAAATACGATGTGTGCAACGGGCATAGAAACAAGGTCACATTTTTTTTAAAAATAGAGCCCGGCCTTAACAGTTTCAGAGAGACAGTGAACAAACAACCCCCCCCCCCTTTATTAGAAAGGTTTTAGGACTCCTGGTCTAAATAGTCAATACCAAATAGAACAGAGGCGTAGCGAGAGTGTTTGGCGCCCGGGGGACAAGATTCATTTTAAAGAACCCCCTTTTCTTTTTTTCAACTCTCAAACCCATTATTTTCATCACTAAAAATAATATCAAAGCACACATTTTGGCGCCCCTAACTATTTGGCGCCCCGGGACATCTGCCCCCCCTGCTCCTCCCCTTCGTTCCGCCTCTGCAACAGAATAAAATGATGAATGGCGTTTTTCATCCTTTTGTAATTACAAAATATTTTTACTGCCCATACCCCCCACTATTCAGATAGATATTTTAAAAACCTTCTTGCAAAAAAAAAAAAAAAAAAAAAAAAAAAAAAAAAAACATCCATGATGGACCTCCAACCTTCATCCTTCCTACGCCTCTGTATCTGTAGAGGTTTCCTATCCGGACTCTGCTCACATCGTTAGACTAGCCACGACACGCCCTTTTAAATTAAACCCTATCTGTTGTTGTTTTGTTTTTAAATGTTTGGTCTAAAATATTAAAATGCTCCTATAGCAACAACTACATCCGATCGACAGTGACATGACATTTGGTGTCACAAAATGGCGTCACGTCTGGGAGATGATGTCACGGTCTTTATGTCTTCACTTCGAATCCTTCGCCCCGTGATTACAAAACAAAGAATAAATGTGTTCTCCTGTTTGTCAACGCCCCGGTGTGGCACGCTCACGGACACGGCACGATAATGGACAATCAATGGACTGCCCTTTCTCTCTTCTAAGAAAGCTTTCCTATTCCGTCGCTATAGAGTTTGTCACCTCTAAGACCGGGAAACGTCACATCGCAATGATCCAGTGCTACTATTTTTAGACAATGCTTTCGTAAAACATGGCTCCCAACAATGTATTTCCGCATATATATATATATATGCATATATATATATATATATGTATATATATATGTGTACATCGCAATGATCCAGTGCTACTATTTTTAGACAATGCTTTCGTAAAACATGGCTCCCAACAATGTATTTCCGCATATATATATATATATATATGCATATATATATATATATATGTATATATATATGTGTATATATATATATATATATATATATATATATATATATATATATATATATATATATATATATATATATCAGTAACAATTCGTTTGTAGAATCTTCCGTAAAATAAAGTTGTAAACACATTTTCGACTTGGTTAAGGTGCAATGCACATTCCCGTAGCAGTGCCTACCAGTTGTAGAGAGATTGGCCAAACGGAATACCAGGATGTTTTTTTTTATGAATATCTTAATCAGATTGGCCAGACTGTACGCCCGGATGTTCTATCAATAGATTTCCGCCATTAAATGACAAACCCTATAGCTGTACCGCTTTCTAGTGATCGATGGCTTTGAAATCATCGAACTTTTTTAATGTTAGGATAAATTGGAATTTATGTGACCGCATGTACTTTATGATGCGTTTTGGTATATTATGATTTATTTTTTATAAATTTATTGTACCCCCAGTAATGATCGCTAGTACTGAACCTTGACACCAAAAAAAAAAAGAAAAAGAACTTTGAGGTAAACACGTTACAATTGAGAGTTTCGTAATTATGTGACCGCATGTACTTTATGATGCGTTTTGGTATATTATGATTTATTTTTTATAAATTTATTGTACCCCCAGTAATGATCGCTAGTACTGAACCTTGACACCAAAAAAAAAAAAGAAAAAGAACTTTGAGGTAAACACGTTACAATTGAGAGTTTCGTAGAAGTACTTCTGGATTTTGCTCTGGGCATAAAGTTGATGGCTGTATTTTCAAGTTGTTTAATTGCGTTAATTCTTTATACTTTATATACCATTTAAAAAAATATTTAAAGCATTTTATTGCTCTTAGTATTTACGCTATGAAAATTATTATTTTTTTTTTGGACAGGAGATGTCACAAAAATATTTTAAAAACGACCTCCATACACTGTTATGTTTTATATTCGAAGTGCGCCATTCTGGATCGAGCATCTGTACAGGGGCGTCGTTTTGAGTAGGACAGGGAGGGGCAATTGCCCGCCCCGTCATTCGAAAAGATTTTGTCGTCCCCCCCCCCGCCCCCCCCCCCCCCCCCCCCCCCCGTCCCCCCGCCCCCCCCCCCCACTTGGTATCAGGATCTAGGACAGCAGAAAATCATCCGTAGCAGAAAATAAAGAATAATATATTTAAAAAAAAAAGAACTATTCGTTCATTTAAAATTAACAATAGAAAACATCAATCATAATCTGGCAATTCTTTTTTTTTTAAAAATGGATATTTACTGTGACGTCACCAGTAATAAACAACTCAACAAGCAGGCCAAGTTTTAGTCCCTACTCCCCACCCTTTTGGTGCGCGGGGCGGGGGGAGGAGGAGGAACTGAAATAACGTTCCTGCTTCCGTAGTTAAATGACTGTAAATTTGCGAGATCTGTTCAAGCATTATGAGAGAGTTGCGGTGTCACAACACATAAACTGATGACGCAATTCAAACGATTCAATTCTCAGTCCATTGACGTAGTAAAACTACATGGCTCCTTCATTACAAGCATATCATTAACATAATATATATTTCCGCGCTCCCCGCTGTTTCCTCACATTCTATAATTCATGTATGATCATTGATTCAGAAACTGACGCTGCTTCAACCCCAGTGCATGTGTTAAAAAAAAAAAAAAAGCCCTCTCTTCGGTAATGGCGTAGCAAAAGTTTGAGACGCCCTGGGCTATCCTAGACTTTTCAAACCCTTCATTCACGAAAACTGTAATGCATACAGAATACAGGATATGAAGATAACATCAAATAAACTCTTATGAAGTGAACCGAAAAAATTAACCCCCACCCCCCACACACACACAAACAGTGCAATCCGGGGCGGACCGTCACATGCGCCCTTGCCCCCCTCAGGGTGTCAAAACTTACATTCTCGGAGTCAGAGTTGTAACATTGTGTTATTCCCCCCCCCTCCTAATCTGTGTCTGTCATGATCCACTTGAACTTCACCAACACAACAAACGAATGGCTTGTTGTTTTCCCCCGCGGTCGCCGGAGGCGGAGTTCGACTTGAAGACTTGGGTAAAAAAGTCAAGAAGATGGTAATGATAGGCATCTGCGGCGTGGCAATATGAAGAGGGCGAGAGGGGGGGGGGGTGGAGTTGCGTGTTTCGCGGAGGTGAGCCCGGTGCAGCTAAGACAACAATGAAAACACTTAAGCGTATTGACGCTATCTTCAGATCTTCAGATCTTAAAATGAAACCAGGATCAACGCAAGCAAAAGCCGAATCTTCGATTTTGAGGAATCATTTAAAAAATCTAAACAAAGAAAAAAAAACAACAACAACAAAAAACTGACTTTTGATTTCAAAGGGAAACAATTGCCTCTGTTCAGTTTACGACCATTCATCTTTTATATGTAAAGGGGGAGAATATTATGTATTTTATATGTCATATATATGCTCAAATCTTAAAGAGAAAACCAATATTTGGAAACGTAAATTGAGATTAAAATTATTCTATTATAGGGCTTGCCATTTCTAAGACCGGAAAACGTCACATCGCATTACGTAATGTTACTATACTTAGAGAATTGCGTTAAAAAATGCTTCTAACAATCTATTTGCGCATATATATATATATAACAATTTGGTTTGTAAAAATATTTCGTAAATAAATAAAGTTGTAAACAGGTTTTTGTCTAGGTTAAGGCTCACATTAACCTAGAGGTAACGAAAAGCTGTTGAGAGCTTGGCCGAACGTAATGCCCGGATGTTTTATTAATATCTAAATGCAATTGGACAGGATGTACGTCTGGATGTTATAATGATTTCCGTTAATAGATTTCCGCCGTTAACTGACAAACCCTGTAGATGTACGGAAATATGTTTGTCCCATTTCCCGAAAGTGCAGTATAGGGTGCTGAAGTTGGGGGGGGGGGGGGAAGTTCATTTTTATGGGGTACCAATATCTCAAAACCCGTCTGAATTGAAAAAATGAAAATTTAGATTTCGTCTTTAATTTTATGGGTGGAATAGGGGGGGGGGGGGGGTAAGTTCATTTTTATGAGGTACCAATATCTCAAAACTCGTCTGAATTGCAAAAATGAAAATTTAGATTTCGTCTTTAATTTTATGGGTGGAATTATGGAAGAAGGGGAGTGAACGCTTAGAAGCACCGGGACAGCCACACCATACTGTAGCACATCGCGGGGACAGCCACACTATACTATAGCACATCACCGGGACAGCCACACCATACTGTAGCACATCACCGGGACAGCCACACTATACTGTAGCACATCGCGGGGACAGCCACACTATACTATAGCACATCACCGGGACAGCCACACCATACTGTAGCACATCACCGGGACAGCCACACTATACTGTAGCACATCGTGGGGACAGCCACACTATACTGTAGCACATCGCGGGGACAGCCACACTATACTGTAGCACATCACGTCTTCCTTTATCAAAGATAAACTCATGTAAAATGACGAATGAATAATGGAGAAAGCTTAATCGCATATGCTAATATTATATCACACATGACGTAGTGAGGTCAAATTATTAACATAGACGACAGCCTCAAAAAAAGAAAGAAAGAAAGAGTGTTTAATACATCGCAGACAAGGAAAACAATGATTTCAATACCAAAAAAAAAAAATAATCTCTCTACATAAAACTAAAATGCGCTTGTGTAATTTCGACCCTAAGGCGCGCTAAATAAAATGGACAGAAGCTGCTCTTATTTGCATCCCCTTATTTTGTGTCGCTGAACTTCCGGAGGGGCATTGCTGGAATTATTGTTTTGTTTGATCTGTTTGAGAATGAACCTGATTCTCCTCCCCCACCCCCAAGACAAAAAAAAAAACAAAAAAAAACCCCTGTACTCCATAAAGGAAACCCTCAGTAAACAAGAAAAGTAACTCTTACAAAATAAATCATGATCGGCTGCCGTGTACAATATTTATATTTATATTCATAAACAGCCCAAGAATGTGTCAATATTTTTTCATTTTACATCCTTTCCTCAATTATTTTCATGAAATTAATCACGTGGGATGACTTTTAGAACATCGCGTTATAACTTCCACATATCAATTCAATGACATATTTACCCCATCCATGTAGTGAAGCACCGGATCATCTGCTAGTACTTCTCAACATGACGTGACGACATCTAACTAAAAAAAAAAAAGTAATGATGGATTAGGTAGGATGTGACGTCATCAAATCCTGTTTGTTCAATTTCTCTAAATTTCCTCCTCTTCGATTTTTTTGTTTTGTTTCTTCCCCCATTCGCGTTATTGTCTTTCAAAAATGTTGGCCGCATTCAGAAGCGGATTCTAGGCGGGATTATGTCCCTTGCCACGTTACAACTCATTTGATTAAAAATGCCAATCACAGGCGCTATCGCGAACTGCTAATGATTTGTGTGACCCATTTGAAAAGCTGCTATTCGTATTTTAATTTCAATGTCCTATTTTTAGCAACAGACCGAGATGAAGTAAAAACAAAATAATAATTAGGGCTACCTTAATCGGTATTTATTCATTCAGCTTGAACTAACGGCCGTTGACCTAGTTAAGAACGTGGCGTTAAATTGTTAATAAATATTTGGATAGCGTGACCTGTTGCTACCACTATGGAGTGCTACCATAAGTTTTTACATTACAGTCCCACTTATTTATCGCGTGACAAACGTGTTTTATACCGGAATCGAATCTCCAAAATCAACACAATCGATCCCAGTCGTTTCATCCAGTCCAGTGTTTTCTTTCCTAGAGTAGGGGCAGAGGATCGCGAAGACAAGACTCGGCACTCCAAGAGGTCATAGGTCATGCGCATTACCGGTCCAAATAGCCTTTACTAACAGAATAAAATTATGACTTGCCTTTTCAATCATTCTGTAATATCTAAATAAACTTTTTTTTTTCTTTTTTTCCCCCCATTGAAATAGATTTTAAGAAAAACAGCTTAGAAGAAAACGTTTTATTTTCAAGGGAGCGAGATTATTGCTTTCTCTTTCCTATCATTGGTCGCTGCCATGGTTTGGCTACGTAAACATGGATTGGATGGCGATATCGTTAATTAAAGGAACGAAATTATTATTGAGATTGAAAGGATACGAATTTAGTTTCTTTTTCAAATCATTGGGTCTGTATTAATTAGCCGTATTCGTTTTACTGGTGAGGAGTTTTAAAATAAGATGTATATTTTAGAACCAATGATTACTGAAAGAAAGTGTAGGCGCCATCAAGAAGCACGCTACTCTGTTTTACACAAATTTATACACATCCATTAAATCAACTCTAATTTACTGACAAGTACATTGGCATCTTATGTTAAAATGTTTTAAAGTTGTTTTTTTTGTTGTTGTTTTTTTTTAAATTTATGATACGAAAAAAAGTGTGTTTTTTTTAAAAAATGAAATCCAGCTAACTTAACTTCAAATCCATTTAAACACATTAAAAAAATTAAACGTTTTAAATTTAAAATAAAAATTCTTTATGACAGTATCCGTTTATGATACTGAAATAGTCTTGATTTTTAAAATTATTTTTACAGCTACTGTGACGGGTAATGAAATAAAAACTCCAGGTGTAATACTAACGTAAGTGGCCATTACTGGATCTGCTACTTTTCGGTAATGCTATTATGTAGCCATGTATTTAATCCCATTCTACAATTTACAAACCTTACAAATATTTATTTTTTTCGTTTAAATCATTTGCATGCATTTTTTAATACTTTATTTTACTAACATTCTAGCGACCCGCCCACTTTTACACCGCCGATATATGTCACCAAGTATTTCAGAAAAACAAAAGAAAATATTACACACCAAACGGGCTTGATCGTAAAATCGTTTTCATCATATGTCCTTCATCTTCCCCTTGAAAAATAAAACACAATTGGATTTCTGGGGGGTTGGGAGTGAAGCGTTAGGGCTGAAAATTTTATAGAATGTGTTGTCATCGGTGACGAGTCTATTTGCCAAGTTGTACTGCGATAGGTTAACAGGAAGTGGGTCAACTAGCCGTCCGAAGACTTTGCCAGCGAGCCGGAAACAAAAGAGAAGTCAATATAATGGAATTATAAAGGACTTCATAAACTATATTTTAAAAAAAAATAATTTTCTTTTACCTATTACCGAAACTCCCCATGTTGATATTTAAAAGGTAACAATTAGAAGAAAAACAAATCTTCAATAAAGTATCGCATCTGCAACATTAAGAATGTTTCAAAATTATTATTTATATTTATATATTTATATTTATATATTAAAATAGGGTGTTAAAAACAGCAATGCAAGAATTTAATGTTCTTAACAATGACAAAACTTCGTAATGCCTCAAAAAAAAAAAAAATTTACTGGCAACGAAAATAAATATTTTAGATTAAGATTCCATTAAAATGGATGTGGATTTATGTGTTTTAAAAAAAAAATTGTTGTAATGCAAGGCGAAAACTACTCTCTAACTGTAAAACACGAGAACGACCACATGACTGCTTGTTAAAAGTGACATTAAAGAAATGGATTTGCGTTTCGTCCTTAATGAGCACACATTCTTTTGGTTTTATCTTTTAATTAGCCAGACATGAGTTTGGACAAATGGTGCTTCAGTGCTGACAAACGAAATGTTGATAGATTCTGCAATGGTGCGTCAGTACAGACAAACGAAATGTTGATAGATTCTGCAATGGTGCTTCAGTGCTGACAAACGAAATGTTGATAGATTCTGCAATGGTGCGTCAGTACAGACAAACGAAATGTTGATAGATTCTGCAATGGTGCGTCAGTGCTGACAAACGAAATGTTGATAGATTCTGCAATGGTGCGTCAGTACAGACAAACGAAATGTTGATAGATTCTGCAATGGTGCGTCAGTGTGGACAAACGAAATGTAAATAGATTATGCAATGGTCCATCAGTGCAGACAAACGAAATGTTGATAGATTCTGCAATGGTGCGTCAGTGTGGACAAACGAAATGTTGATAGATTCTGCAATGGTGCGTCAGTGTGGACAAACGAAAAGTTGATAGATTCTGCAATGGTGCGTCAGTGTGGACAAACGAAAAGTTGATAGATTCTGCAATGGTGCGTCAGTGTGGACAAACGAAATGTTGATAGATTCTGAAAGGGTACGCTAGTGCATAGACAAACGAAATGTTGATGGATTCTGCACTTGAATCGGGGTCTGGGTGCAGTGGGGGTGTTCACGCAAAAAATGGAATAGTGTATACCACATACGACTAATGTGTTGACAATCTGGGCGCCCATTCAGGAATAGTGTATACCACATACGACTAATGTGTTGACAATCTGGGCGCCCATTCGGGAATCGGTTTGGGTATGGGGGACAACGTTTGGGGAGGGGGGAGGGATGAAACATCATGTTTTTTATGTTGTAACGCAATCCGAATCGAAGTCCTTACGTGGTCACATAATGTGCGTCTTCACTTGAAGGAGCCTGGCATAGTCAAAAGCAAAGTGTCCTCATTAAGAGTATTGTGAGGAGAGCTTATCGGGAAAATCCACTAATTGAGGAGATCTTGTGAGTGGAATAAAGAACGTAAGGCTGAGGGCTTTTAAGGGTTAGAAAATGAATGTGTTTTTCTCTCCCTCACTCTCTCTCTCTGTCTCTTGCCCCGGCTCTCTCCCTCTCTGTCTCCCAGCTTTTTCTTAAGTAGTGACGAGAAAATTCAATCAGCCTACAGATTATTTCTGGTTACTTTGTGGCCCTCCTGGTGGGGTAAATACACCATCCTCGATTTCTTTCCTTTTTACATCTGACCTGATTAACTCTTTACAGCCCATTCCAACTCTTCACCGGTTTCCTAACAGCTCTCTATCTAACTCTAAATCATTCTCACTAAGTGTTCCTGCAGTTAATTAAATTGATGTATTTTTAATGTAGTTTCAATTTTTGTTGTTGCCACTTTGATTTTTAAAGATAAATATTGGTTACGTAAATTAAATGTGTTTCCAACGATGCAGAGATTTCAGTGTAAGATTCCCAGTTTAATGGCTATATTGGAATCCATGTTTCTACAAGAATTCAAATCTTCTTCTAGATTATGCATCTTATTTTGTATTTATTTATTAACAAAATAATTTTTTTTTTTTTTTTTTTTTTTCAAAACTTT
>CAXITT010000333.1:724783-732283 GCA_964033795.1 Lymnaea stagnalis
ACAAAAGAGGAAACATATTTTTTTTTTCAAGACCTCCGTTAGCTGGCGATGTTTTTCAGAACACATCTCACAGTATCGTGATTAGTTTTCTGTAGCGGCACATTCCGGAAGTCTGAAGTTTATTCCCCATTGTTCCAGCTTAGTTATCGCTCATCAATGTCCCCCCCCCCCCATCTCATAACCGATGGTTTACACTGCAGGCCCGCACAAGTCAGAATAAAAGGCGGGCTGTATTACTTTATGAAAAACTTGTGCGGGCCAAAAGAAAATAGGAAAGGGCTTGTGCGGGCCAAAAGAAAATAGGACGTGGGGGGGGGGGAGCTATTAAGAAAATTATAAGAATAAATAATATTTCGTTACTTCGCGGGCCGCAAAGTGGGCGCTGGCGGGACGTATATTGTGCAGGCCTGGTTTACATCATTGTAGAATCTTTGTTTAAAACATCACTGAAAAACATAAGGACTTTAACAAGCGTTTATTGAAACTCGTTCTGGCAGAAGTTTGGCCTTGGATAACAGTGCATGTCGTCATGTGAGACAAAGCTTTGCGTGTACGGTAAACCTGATTATTTTGTATGTCTTCATAAATAATTTTGAGGCAGTGGTGTAGCTAGGGTTAGTGGCGCCGGTGCCGGTGGTGGGTCAAGCTTTTTGACACCCCCCCCCCCTTTTTTTTTTCTTTCCACGAAATAAAACTCTATATATGGCCGAAAATTTCACCCCTTAATATAAAGAAAAAAGTGTACACCTGGGGCGCCCCCCTCCTACGCCACTGCATTGTGGGTTGCATTTGTAAGTCGCTTTGGAAGAAAAACAAAATACCCATCAACGTCCATTGTTCCGTGATCTAAACAAAATTTGAGAAACTTGTGTCCTGACAGAAAACTCAGATACTGACTTTTGAGCGTTTTAAAAATGTTAACTGTAAGTCCTGGTCAACTGTCATGGGCTCCCCACAACACCTCCATACGGAACGCCTTTGGCTTGTGAAATCTCAACGACCGTTTCCTTTTCTTTTTTTTCAAATTAAAGATCGGGTGTCCAACTTTCCATAATCTTGCAGTCGTCCTTTTTTTAAAAAATATCTATTATTCTTTGAAATGTGAGTGCATCATTAGGACAAACAATCTCATCTTCGGAAGCACGTCCCAGGGCTTTAGTCTTCCAATCAATGAACAGCCGAGAGTACGGTGTTGGGTTATGACACACTCAGCTGTGGACGAAGGTGGTTATTGGCATCTAAGACGACTTCGGGGGTTGGTTTGGGGGGGGGGCGTGCATCAACAAGAGATACAAGACGCATAATGTTTTAATTTCGAAAACGTTGGACGAAAGCAAACAAAAATGCACTATGAATTGTTTTGTATCAGGAGTCTTAATGTGTTTATTACACCAACGATTCTCTGGGTGTGATTCCGATTTCACAATTTCAAATACCAAAATAATGTGCACCAGCTTAAACCTACACATTCCACACACTTTTTCACCAGCTTAAACCTACACATTCAACACAATTTTTCACAAGGTTAAACCTACACATTCCACACAATTTTTCACAAGGTTAAACCTACACATTCCACACAATTTTTCACCAGGTTAAACCTACACATTCCACACAATTTTCCACAAGATTTAACCAACACATTCCACACAATTTTTCACAAGGTTAAACCTACACATTCCCCCATAAGTGTGAACTAGCTTAAGCCACACAATTTTGCACTTTCTTCAGCCTACACACTCCGCACAATTTTGCACCTAAACATTCCCTTTTAAACAGTTTCCTTGTACACGTTCTAAGTGATGTGACGTCATTGTACGATGTTCTCCAATTTAATGTGTGAAAAATACTTATAACGGGTGGATGTCTTGTCTGGGATGTCTTGTCTGCGATGTCTTGTCTGGTATTGTATTTTGTTATGTCGTTATTATTCATTTTTGCACATGCACTTTTTCATATAATTTGGGGTGGGGTGGGGTGGGGTGGAATGGGCGAGCTAGAGACTTGTTAAGTAGGTAAGCGGCAGCCTCACCGGCAGTGGTCAGTTTTGCTTTCTCCCCCCTGGATAGACTGAGAGAATCTGACCGATGCAAAAGTTAAAATAATGCGTTTGATTAATGAACATTAAATTCCAATTGTGAAACTTGATCCAATAAAGAAATGAGTCATCAAAACTTTTATTTTTGGACATATTCGTTCGATCCTTGCATGCATGGTGTATACATGGATAAATAACTTAAAATTAATTTGTCATTCGTTCGCATTACCTTAGATTTGTTTTGATGGGGGTCCGCAACAGCGCCCAGTTTAAGAAACCCTACATACAACAACATTGCCAAATTATGGAATACAAATGTCAGTCTTTTAGGGTTTTTTTTTTTTGCCTCCGTAGAATAAGATTCTAAATCCAATGCTTGAACGTGAAAAATAAAATTCTTCGTTGTGTCCATAAATCCGCAGACAAAATTGTGCCTTCATACACGATCTGAAGGAAAATTTGACCGTGTGANCAAAAAAAAAAAAAAACAACAAAAAAAAAAAACAACAACAAACTCTAGTCCAATGACCGATCTAAAGAGTTTGCAACAGACCAAAGCTCTGGTCCGACGTTCGATCTGAAGAATATTAAATGAGAAAAACTAATTTTTTTTTATTTTTGTTTTTAATTATCACCAATTAACAACGGAGCCAAAGAAAGAAACGAATAATTTTAAACATAAGTTATAATAATACATGGGTGGGAATACATTTATCTTTATTTCACAGTAAACCATAGACACTCACTCTAGGCAGAGGTTAATTACAGCGTGCTTGAAAAACGTGATCTGACTGGCAGCTCGCTCTATACAACACCAACAAAGTAACAATTTGTTCCGTTCTCTGAAGATGTTAAAGCATGCAGCGTTTTCTGACATGAGATGAAGAGATGCGTAATGGAGTGTCAAGTTGATTGGTTACCGCGACTGCTGAAGCAGGTCATTTTCCTATCCCTAACCGTGAACAAATCGCGAAGAAGTGGCATCTTCACCGCTCGAACACAATAACCAACAGCATTGGTGAAACGTGCGCGGAGTATCCCAACCTTGACAAAGTCCAAAGCTTTGGTTTGTGTCCAACCATTCTCAAGCTAAATGCTGTGTAAGCCAAGTAACATCCCACTATCCCACGTTGAGGATTTCAACACGGGTTGCTTTTCTCGCCATGTGTTTTTTTTGTACAACAGTTCAAACTTAACAAAGATTTTTGCGTACTACCATGTTTTGCATATGAAGTTGTTGGTTTTTTTCCCCCACTGATCAATGTCCCGCTATCTCAAAAGTGGGTGAGGTATAGATACCAAACTGAACTGACATGTCCTTTCTAGAGACATTTGCCCATAGCCATTGAAGACCCGGCACCAATTAGAATCCTTGACCTTTCGTTTGTGCGCCAGTCTCTTAGCTTGAGTCAATAATTTCCAAGTTTAGAACTCACCAGAATTGCAACTTGAGAGATGCTTAAATTGGGCCTTATTGAACTAATTTATTAATTTATCTTCCCCCCCCTCCACCCCCACCCCCCCCCCCAAAAAAAAAGAGTTGGTATAATGAATCCAGTAGAGAAGAAATGGGGTACGGAGGGGTGCTCCACTCTGGGTGGCACTTTACTTTTATATTTAGGGGTGGCATTTTCGACAAAGTGCAGAGGTTTTTTTACGGAAGGGGGTGGCAAAAAATTTGGCCCACCCGGTTGGGGGGGGGGGGGGACTCTAAGCTTCATATCGCCATCGAATGAATGCTTTTTTTTTTTTTTTTGTAATATATTTCCAATCAGAATTTATATTTCCAATCAGAATTTATATTTCCAATCAGAATTTATATTTCCAATCAGAATTTATATTTCCAATCAGAATTTATATTTCCAATCAGAATTTATATTTCCAATCAGAATTTATATTTCCAATCAGAATTTATATTTCCAATCAAAATTTATATTTCCAATCAGAATATATATTTCCAATGAGAATTTATATTTCCAATCAGAATATATATTTCCAATCAGAATTTATATTTCCAATCAGAATTTATATTTCCAATCAGAATTTATATTTCCAATCAAAATTTATATTTCCAATCAGAATTTATATTTCCAATCAAAATTTATATTTCCAATCAGAATATATATTTCCAATGAGAATTTATATTTCCAATCAGAATATATATTTCCACTCAGAATATATATTTCCAATCAGAATATTTATTTCCAATCAGAATATGTATTTCCAATCAGAATATTTATTTCCAATCAGAATATATATTTCCATTCAGAATATATATTTCCTATCAGCTTTTAAGTCAAAGGGCCGGATAATCCATATCGGCTACGTCCACAATACGTCCGGTATGTCGACCAATGACATAGACCACTTATACTTACAGCCTAAGTTTAAAGTAGCGGCGATTGATTCAAGAGGTCATCCAGTAAGCCACACGGAAGCTATACATAAAGTCAAATGTCCTTAAATAATTCATGCAGGCAATTTTAAATGTTGAACACGGGCACTTTGTCTCAGTGCACCAAGGGGTTTTAAATTAGTCAAAAAAAAAAAAAAATTACCTTCACTGGTAACATACACATTTTGATGTGATGATTATAAAGTGTAGTATTTCTTTTAGTCACCCAAATTATTATTTTTTATTCTCAAAATAACATTGAAATTAAACGTAGATTGATATCGTAAATAGTCATTAGTGTGTTGCCGTTGGAATATTTCTGTAAAAATCGAATATTTGTAGGTCGAAATGCCTATAATATGGTGCTAAAAAAGTATACATTAAAATAAAAAAAATTGTAGAACAATTTCATTATTTGTATGAGAAACCGATTTTCTCGGCTGTGGGTATATTAAAGATATTAAACACATTTTTAAAACTTGGTAAAGACTAGTTAAGTGTCACGAGTCTTAGATGAGAGAGGTTTTTTTTTCATTGGATTTTAAGTTTTAAGCGTATTTGTCAAGACGCTACTTCCATCCAACAACCGACTGTTTGTTAAGAAAGGGATCTCTGTTTGTCCGCCATGGTCCAAAGTTCACTAGAAAAACAAATTATATGTGCATGGTCCTATGCGATTTATGTGTTTAAGATGTTCAGTTAGCTTTAATGTGCCCTGAAGTACTCCACTCTCACCTGATATTAAATATTAGCAAACGTTAATAGGAAGAACAAATAGAATTTTGAGGACAATTGCGCGGGAATGTGAGCAAAGAAATGTTATAGATAACTGTTTCACTTTACGACGAGATTATTCGTGACGTAATGTTACAACACGCTGAAATGTCGAGCCCCCAATACTTGGAAACGAACAACACGGCACAGCGGCCGCAAGACTTAGAGCAGGACAACTTCGAGCCGTGGTCCTTAACAATAACGTGTCTTGTCACCGCGCCACTTGCGATTGTAGGTGCCGTCGGGAACGTCGTCAACATCCGAACATTTTTCTCCATGGGGGTCTCCGATGGCGTCAGCGTGTCGTTGGCGTGGCAGGCAGCCTCTGACCTTTTGTTCCTGGTGTCCGTCGTCATCAGCTCTGCTGCGATCGCCCTGCACGGTTTTGAGAAGATCAGCGAGTACACGTTCTGGTGCCCCGTGGACCCGGAAGCCGTGAGCTTGGTGTTCAATAACACCGGGAGTGGCTCCTACGCCATTACAATGCTCGTGACGACCTACGTCACGGGGGTCCGTTGTTTGAGTGTGGCCAGGCCGTTGCGGTTCCGAAACTTCCCAGCCTTGAAAAAAACGACACTCGTCTTGTCTGTGTTCACAAGTCTGTGTATCGCGTCAGTGATTGCGTTGTTAGTTTTCGTAGGCGTCTCACCAAATTTCGACACGAAGCTCAACGCGACGAGACCGATCCTGTGGATATCGCCCCAGCGAAAGGTCACCAAGGACATTATTTTCGGCCTGAGGGACGCATTCTTGCCCTTCGTCTCTCAAATCCTTGTTAGTTTATGTGTCGTCGTCATGGCGACTAGTCTCCGCGAGGCTTCCCACTTCCGTCAGAAATATTCATCCCAAATAGCATTGAAGAACCGGACACCGAACACATCGGCCCACACTTCAATTGTGCGAGACCCGCTTCAGAAAATGAATACGGTCACGCTAGCAGCGGAACCGCAAACCGCGCGTGGGAAGTCATCGACCAAACTAACCGGCAAAGATCTACAAGTCGTCCGTCAGATGCTCGTCATCGCGTCCGTCTACTGGGTGTGCAACGTCCCCAAGACGGCATTCAATTTGACGACCATCATCTTCACAGACTTCAACAAGGGCGGCCGCTACGAGGCTTTGTACACGACGACGAATTTTCTCAGACAACTGATCCAGGTCTTCAACGCCGGCGTGGGCATCTTCATTTACTGGAACTTCAATTCCAGGTTCAGGAGACACTGTTGCCTCACCCGTCAAAAAGAACACACTTAAACTCTGCGAGTCTCTTTTGCGAAATTTTTAAACTCAAAAAGATTAACTTGCCTTGTATTCTTAAGGAGTGAATTCTTGTAAACATTCCCACGTTATTCCCACTCCACTTATTCCTGATTTAAATGTTGTTTAAATGTATATAAAAATATTGCAAACATGAGGACAAACATTTGTTTTGTTGTTCAGTTGACTAAACCTTTTCAGTGGGTAGTGGGCTATGCCTGCAGTTCGGGTCCCTGTTGTTGTCTAGACCACCGGTTCTCAACCTGTGGTCGCGACCCCTTTGGGGTCGCACGACCCGTTCCCAAGGGACGCCTAAGACCATCTGAAACACATATACTCTACAGTTATGAAGTATCAACGAAAATAATGTTATGGCTGGGGGGGGGGGGTTTGGTACCCTTGGGGGTCGCACGACCCGTTCCCAAGGGACGCCTAAGACCATCTGAAACACATATACTCTACAGTTATGAAGTATCAACGAAAATAATGTTATGGCTGGGGGGGGGGGTTGGTCACAACATAAGGAACTGTATTACAGGGTCGTGGTATTGGGAAGGTTGAGAACCACTGGTCTAGACTGCTTAAAGTAGGAATAGCTTAGTGGCGTAGACTCACTATGCACATGCACGACTCAGTGCGCTCCATGCACCACTTGATATGGAAGAAAGATTGGTCCGTGTTTCAACCGACCCGCTTTCCTGTGATACAAGACATTCACAAAAATATGACATCTAACTCAACTTTTTTTTCAACTTTGATCTGTTGAGGTGTGGGACCTGCATTTAGGACAGAAGTGACCACACCTTAATGAGGGACTTAATACGACATACGTAATTTGCTTCGAACACATTTAATTTAAATTGTTCTTAAAATCGCATTATTGTGATGTGAAAATGTGATGTATCTGTGGTCTGTCTATACGTGACACTGTCTGCTGCGAGTCGTGTTGAACAACGTCACGTTCAATCTAAAAACACTGATATTAATGGCTGGGCTTAAAGGGAAGCCCAGAAAATACTGACATTGAAATCTCTTC
>CAXITT010000333.1:734783-738424 GCA_964033795.1 Lymnaea stagnalis
CCGTGTCCCTTATAAATGTTTAACCGTGTCTATAAATCTGGTATCGATGTTACACTTGTAATTGTCACATAGAGACATGTTGATGTCTTTGTTGTTTCAGATGGCCACGGGATTAAAAGATCCATTTGAACACGACACCAGGAAAGGGAAACAGTGACATAACAAATTATTTCAATCGTTTCTTTTGTCAACCTCTGCCCTGGACACAGGTAAGAAATACCCCTCTCAATGTCAGTGCCGGTGGGGGTCATCGGCGAATCTCAAACGGGTGAGAATCCGTAGCTTGAAGTGACCCATCACACGTCGGCTTGAAATGCTGAAAGATGAACTGTTCATCACCAGCGTATCTCACGACAGAGTCCTTGATCTCTCTGAATGGTTCCACGGGTCTTAACGTCGACCATCATACGAGCGTCTCTTTCAACGCGTCGACGCCACCAAATAGCGTCGCCAGGTTGCAGTTTTCTTTGCCCGTGATTCCGTCATGGATCTCCGTCTGCTACTTTGTCATGCTGTGCATGTCGGTGTTCTTGGGAATTCCCGGAAACGCACTCACAGCAGCTGCGTACGCCAATATTAAGGTAAACCCTTTCTGTTCCTGGACAGACGATGAAAACAGGCTATATAGGCCTATAATATGTGGATTGGTGTGTCTTAAAGTACTAGGGTTTTATCAGAAATTGGTGTGTCTTTAAGTACTATGGTTACATCAGAAATTGGTGTGTCTTAAAGGACTAGGGTTACATCAGAAATTGGTGTGTCTTTAAGTACTATGGATACATCAGAAATTGGTTGTCTTAAAGTACTAGGGTTACATCAGAAATTGGTGTGTCTTAAAGTACTAGTGTTAGATCAGATATTGGTGTGTCTTAAGTTGCCATTTGGAAAGAAAAACAATGTGTCATTTTAATAATTTATACTGCACCTAAGAATTAAAAAAAAAGTTCTCCGGCTGGCACCATGTTGATTTATATTGAAGGGCTGCAATTTCGGCTAGCTGTATTTTTTTTTTTTAACTCTTGGAAGAGGCGGCAAAAATCTGTGCTTATCCCGAATGGAACTAACCCTAGCTACGCCAATGAACTGCTGGCACTAACCTTAGCTCCGCCACTGCCTAGAATGTCCATAATAGAAATAGAATTCCATCTTGATTTTTTCTGTGTTTACTTAAAGTCACTCTGTTGACATCAAACTCCAATATGTATTCAACTCCAATAAGTATTCGAGCACATTTTTCCTCTTTAATCCACTACCTTACTAAAAAAATACATAGATTTAACTTTAAAATAAGGCTAGTCTCTCCACCCCATCTACATCCCCATTGAATACTGTCTATGCTCCGCACCGTGTACGTATCTTCTCTTTCATCCAGCCACACATCACTCTCCTTGTTCCCAGAACAAGTCCAACTGTGACTGGTACATCCTGTTCGTGGCCCTGTACGACCTGGCCTCGTGCACCTTCCGTAACACGGACTTCTTCATGGAGCACCTCGGGCTGTGGCGCGAGAACTCCAACACCGGATACTGCAGGTTCGTCGTCTGGGTCACGCAGACGAGCCTCGGGGTCAGCATATTTGTGTTCGCACTCATCGCAGTGGACAGGTGGGTGCGTCACTTTTTGTGCTGTAAACGTTATGCCAGGACAGAACATGGTCACAGACAATGGGTGCCATGGTATATTTTCTGACATGATGCCGGACAGTACATGGTCACGGACATGGACGTCATGGTATATTTTCTGCCATGGTCACAGACATATATGTCATGGTATATTTTCTGCCATGGTCACAGACATAGATGTCATGGTATATTTTCTGCCATGGTCACAGACATAGATGTCATGGTATATTTTCTGCCATGGTCACAGACATAGATGTCATGGTATATTTTCTGACATGGTCACGGACATGGATGTTATGGTATATTTTCTGACATGATCACAGACATGGACGTCATGGTATATTTTCTGACATGGTCACAGACATAGATGTCATGGTATATTTTCTGACATGGTCACAGACATAGATGTCATGGTATATTTTCTGAAATGGTCATAGACATAGATGCCATGGTATATCTGACATGGTCAATGAGGTTACACGGGATTTCACCCTGAACTTCTTTGCGGCGAGTTAACACTATCACACACCTGAACTCAAATGTACTTTTTTTTCAGTTTCACGCCCAGGTAAAGAGTTGAGCCACTTCAACTGGCATTTTGGTGATTAGTTTAAAGATTACAATTTTAATACTAAAAAGTAGAAAATATAAAAATGAAAAAATCTTTTTTTTTTAAACTCGTCTTTGATTGAAATTCTTTTTTAAATATTAATCTTCAGATATATCAAACTGTGCAACATCACCAGGAAGACTCTAACACCTCAGAAATCAAGGAACATAACTCTCATCCTAACCTTGATCAACGCCATCCTAGCCGTCCCTTGCCTTATCATCTTTGAGAACATCAATCGTGGCGTGTGTCAGGTCCAGGAAAGCCTGATACACAACGATCTGGTCAAGGCTTACTATAGGTCACTTCCTACAAATAGGTTTCTTTTTCCGTTTAAAACAGCGGTTCTCAACCTGTGGGTCGCGATCCCCTTGGAGGGCGAACAACCCTTTCCCAGACGTCGCCTAAGACCATCGGAAAACACATATACTCTACAGTTATGAAGCAGAAATGAAAAAAAAAATTATGGTTGGGGGTCACCACAACACGAGGAACTGCTTTAAAGGGTCGCGGCCTTAAGAAGATTGAGAACCACTGCATTTAAACAATATAAAAGAGATAATAAATAACATTGTTTCTTCGTCATGCATGAGCGTTAGTTGCCTTGATGTTTCTGTAAAGATACTTTGACTACAAATTGCCATGATAGACAGCGTCCGTATCAAAACGAAACTGTAGATCTCACCCTACAGTTCTCCTTGTACGACATCACATTCGACGACATTACATTATTTCGAAATAGGCGATGCTCTGTTACAATTATTACATTTAAATAAACACACTATCCAATAACTGTATTTAAAGAAGGCTTATTTGATTTCGTCACCAATGACGTCAACGCGACGTCACGGTCAGCCACTTTCAATGACCAAGGACGTCACATTGCCGTCATAACAAAGAGGCAAAGAACTTTCCTGAAACGCCGAGGACGTCACGTCGACGTCATATTTCAATGCCATATATATATTTCTCCATTCTTTAATATATCTATAGAGAAATTAAGCGAATCGGATAGAGAATGAAAAATACCGAAAGTTTCTTCTTAAAGTTTTTTAATTGCTGAGTCAGCAAAAATCGATGCCTGCCGCCCCCCCCCCCCTCCCCGAAACCAGCAGTAATGAAAGGGTTTAATATACAAATTTGACCAAAATTACTCTGCATGAAACTATCAATTATCATTCTTGTAACCAATGTTCCCTCTACGGTTTGTTGGTTCGTGTGTAAAATCATAAAGTTGTGTGCACATTTTTACAGCATCAATTTTTTTGTGCGCAAATTGTACAACCTACAGACACTTAGTGGACATTAGCTGCGCGGTACTCAAAACTGCTGCGCAGCGTCTGTGAGATTACTGCGCGGCGTCTGTGAGATTACTGCGCGGCGTCTGTGAGATTACTGCGCGGCCGCGC
>CAXITT010000333.1:748481-775866 GCA_964033795.1 Lymnaea stagnalis
TTTTTTTTTTTTACAGAAATTGAATAGCTCTAAATGACACACCTTTTTGACACACTCTCATATAACCTGATTCCTCCCCCCCCCCTTTTTCCTTTTCCCCAACATTATGTGTACCAAAATCTAGTGTTGCTTGAAGGGAATATTATTTTTTTTGTCCCTTGGGGATTGCGGGGGTGGGGGCGGGGGGAATTGTTTAAAAAACAAACTACAACAACAAAACTTGTCAAAGCAACAACAACAACAACAACAACAACGCCTGGGAGGTGCACTGGTCCAAACAATATCAATATAAAAACAATGGACTGAGTGACATTAGTTTTGTTTACTATCTAACATAGAAATTGTATCGGAACCGTTGGTCTATTTGAAACAACACACACACACTTGCACTCTAAGATTTAAAAAAAAATAAAAATTGTTCAGCTGAAGGTCAAGGACCGTGAGCGTCATGGATTGTCAAGATGCACACATTAGTTACAATATACACACGTTAGTTACATGATAAACACATTAGTTACAAGGTCCTTGTGCGGCAGTAGTTAAAAAATTTTAAAAAAACACACACACACACAAAATAAAAAATACAAAGGTCAAACCAGTTAGACCAACATTTCCAGATGACTGAGAGGTTTGACAGGGCCGATCTTTACCCTCAATTTAAAAACAAACAAAAAAGATAAGAACACACTCCTACGCTTAAACTTGTCAGGCCTACATACTAAAGCTATCGGTATAATTAGAACGCGCGTGAGATTGGGGGAGGGGCTGCTTCCGCCAGGCAACATGAAAGTTTTGATGAATTATATATAAAAAATGTGGGTTTTTTTTACTGTAGAAGCAAAGTTTTGATGGCGTCAATCTGTGTTCATCACATACAAGACAATGGCCTGGCCATATTTGTCTGTGTGATGATGATGTCAGCCTGTGCTCATCACCTTCAACCCACAGTGGACTGGCTCTATTTTTTTTTTACAAATGTTGCCTTCTTCTTTTAAATTATTTACTAGTTGTTACAAAGGGGGAGCACATTTAATGCGATGTATTAATCATGCAATTATTTTGGATTTTGTCCACATGGCGTACTCTCAAATAAATGTTTCAAATTTTTTTTTGTGTAAATCGTTCAAATACACAGTGTCCTTGCCTGCTGGGTATGGGACCCTTGATGGCCACACGATCTGATAGTTTTTTTTTCCACTATCGTATTGAAAATGTTCAAATACTTAATATATTCATGCAAATTCTATCAACCTCATTTGATGAGGGATTGGTCAAGACATGTTTTGGGGAGATGATATAAATTAATTCACCAATAATTTGATATGACTGGACAGCACTTAGTGAGCCTGGTTTCATAAGCATCCTACAACCCTATCTCAATGTGAAGCTATAAATAGAATATAATCTTAAAAATTAAATGAATACTCAATTTAATTAGCGAATTCTTTTTTTTTTTTTTTGTTGGCCCTCACCATTTATGTACCAGGCAAACATTTTTTTCAAGCAAAGATATAATGAGGAAATGAATGGATACAAGGGGAAAAATATTCCCCAATTAAATGAATACTCAATTTAATTAGCGAATTCTTTTTTTTTTTTTTTGTTGGCCCTCACCATTTATGTACCAGGCAAACATTTTTTTCAAGCAAAGATATAATGAGGAAATGAATGGAGACAAGGGGAAAAATATTCCCCAAGTCAAAATCTCGATTACAGATATTATTATAATACCTGCAATGTCATAGCATGGATTGTCATATGAATGGGAAAAAAAAATGGTACAGCGATATGTAAATAATCATATCTCAATATATATACACAGAAAAGCTAATAAATTAAATGAAGTTACAAGAACATAGTTAATGATATTTGTAATGTCCAACAATATGAGAGTTTTGTGAGTTGAGAATGATATAACAGCAAACATAAAGGCAGAAAGCTTCAGCAGACATTGAGAGATGCAGACATTGAGAGATGCAGACATTGAGAGATGCAGACATTGAGAGATGCAGACATTGAGAGATGCAGACATTGAGAGATGCAGACATTGAGAGATCTACAGGAGACATGCAGGTATAAAATGAGAATTGGAGCCCTACATCTACCCTAAAAAGAGTCTGACATGGAGCCATAAATCAGCCCTAGGAAGAGTCAGACATGGAGCCATACATTTACCCTAGAAAAAGTCAGACATGGAGCCATACATCACCCTAGAGTCAGACATGGAGCCATGCATCAGCTCTAGCAAGAGTCAGAAATGAAGACATGGATCTACCCTAGAAAGAGTCAGACAGTTGAGAAATGGATATATCCTACATTGCTATGGTCCAATGACTTTACATTTCGTCTATAAAATTAGGTCATCCTTCTTCATCAAAAGGAATTTAATTTGTTTTTAAGAACCCCCCCCCCCCCCCCTTTTTTTAATTAATTTTTTTTTTTTTTTTTTTAACTATAGATGTATATTGAACTGTTTTAAGAAGGCTGTAAAACAAAATTGGTTAAAAACAGAAGATAAAGAGCATCAGAAATTAGGCTCATGTGTTGAATGCTGGCTGTGTTAACATTGTGCATAGATGCCAGAGAGGAACCAAGGCAATGGGTGAGCTTGATTGTGCACAGTTTCAGATGGGTGACAGGGCACACAAGTTCTCCAACGTGTATGGGCCGCCTTTTCATTGATCTTGTCACAGCATGGCAACAGACCAGTAAAATGACTGACACACAGGATGACAGTCACAAGCAATGATAGGCCATTCATTCACATGACGTATAGACATCAGTATAAAGAGTTAAAGGAGAACTAAAATAAATTATTTGCACATTTTATATATATATATACATATATATATTTTAAAGCTTTTGCCATCTGTTCTGTGTTGACATTAAAAGCTATCTTCTTTTCTTTAAATTTTATGAGAACAATTTTTTTTAAAACCAAAACACAACTTTAATGGCAATAGACAAAATTGACTTTTACACAATCTTTAATTTCAACGACATCTTTGCATTTATTATGATTTGTTGTGTTTTAAACAGATAAAGATCTTTTGCCAAGATTTTTTTTAAACAGATGAAGATCTTTTGTTAAGATTTTTTTAAACGGATGAAGATATTTTTCTAAGATTTAAAAAAAAACAGGTGAAGATCTTTTGCCAAGATTTTTTTAACAGATGAAGATCTTTTGTTAAGATTAAAAAAACAGATGAAGAGCTTTTGTTAAAAATTTTAACAGATGAAGATATTTTTCTAAGATTTAAAAAAAAAACGGGTGAAGATCTTTTGTTAAGATTTTTTTAACAGATGAAGATCTTTTTTAAGATAAAAACAACTGATGAAGAGCTTTTGTAAAAAAAAAATTTAACAGATGAAGATCTTTTCATAAGATTTAAAAAACAGTTGAAGATCTTTGTTAAAAATGTTTAAAAACAAAATTACTTTAAAAACATTCTTTTATTTCTTAATTTTCTTTTTTGAACATTTTTATTCTTTGGCCCCAGAAAATTGTTTTTTTTTTAAAAAAGGATTTCTTTTTCAGACCAAGCTATATGTGGAACGTGTTAGCACATCCATTAATAGTAGAAAAGGCCATGCATTATGTTTGACAACCTGAAAATACATCACATACAAAAAGGTGAAATGTATGATTTGACATATTATTATATATTAATATCACTCTGGGACATTCAAAGACTTAGACGTAAAACATAACGCACTGCTACATACCGCTAGCGTAGCAACTGGGACTTAGAGGAAATGGACGGAAATGAAAAAGATGGGATTGGTGGGTGGGGGGGGGGGNACTTTGATTTATATCGATTTCGCCCACGTGTCTCGATATACAAAACACAAGATTCGATCTTTCAATGTCATCATCGATCTGATTCGGCCCAGGGCGGGCATTCTGAGGAGGCGCCTTGCACGCCCTGAACCAAGGGGTTGGTAAGACGAATTGAAATCCACCCCCACCCCCTTTTCGGGGGCCACCCCTCTCCGGTCCTGCGTAAAAAAAAAAGGGATAATCACTGCAGGCGTGCGGGTGATTGCCCCTGCTTTGTGTAACCGAAAACAAGGGGGGGGGGGGGGGGGGGGGGGGGGGGCAAAATCCAGAAAGTTTTTCTTTCCTTTCAAAGATGATCATTTTTTTAAAAATAAAAATTTCAATGCATCAAATGTAAAACTGAAACTTAGAACGAAAATTGAAACTCTTCGGATAAACAGATTTGAACAGTTACATTTTTAATGATGAAATCTATTCTGGACCTTCTAACAACTGCGAGGACGCGGTGTCATTTAGAGCCGCATGATAAACATATGGAGGTCTGTCTGATGTTACCAGATATGAAGTAGCCAATGGTGATGTAGCCAATGGTGATGTAGCCAATGGTGATGTAGCCAATGGTGAGGTAGCCAATGGTGATGTAGCCAATGGTGATGTAGCCAATGGTGGTGTGATTGATGGTGATCAGGAAAAAGTTTTAAAAGTCTCTAACAAAATGTCTTTAGTTGCATAGTCAGCAGAACAAGTAATGCTCCCAATCTCAACACAATTGCTGTACACTATATAGTGTTTGAAATCTTATACACACACACACGTGGATGACACACTTAAAAGTTGGCTCATTCAAAGATGAACCGTCAACCAGACTTTGGAGAACTCTGTGCACAGAGCCCATCATCAGCGGGCCTTAAAATTAACTCTCAGATTGACAGTGATGCCGGTGACACGTTTTGACAATTGATACAGATCTGCTCTCGGTCAAGCCTGGTTACTGGAATGACTTCTTGGGGATGTGTTATTTACACTGGCTACATAGAACTCCCATAGGATGGCTTACTCCACTGCAAATGATCTTCAAGGCTGAGAAGAGATCAACTGGAAAAAACCTTTAAGAAAGTGAAATGGGAAAGAGCTTAGAATATGCCCCCCCCCCCCCCCAGCCATGACTTATTGATTATTGCTGTTAAGCTTTTATCAGTTTAAAACGGTTGGCTGAGGACTAGCAGATCATTAGTTTGAGTTGCACAGTGTTTGACAAGTAGTGGATAAACAAAATCTTTGCTGGTCTAACGTTACAGTAAGTTACATTTGGTCATGCTGGTCTCATGTGAAAAAGGTGAGCCCCCTTTAGTGAGAAATAACCTAGTCTTGTTTCGATTTATATAAGAACACAGAGGACCCTAGCCATCACAGAACATGGAGGACCCTAGCGAACATAGAACAAGGAGGACCCTAGCAAACATAGAACACGGAGGACCCTAGCAATCATAGAACACGGAGGACCCTAGCGATCATAGAACACAGAGGACCCTAATGATCACAGAACACGGAGGAACAGAACACAGAGGACCCTAGCGATCATAGAACACGGAGGACCCTAGCGATCATAGAACACGGAGGACCCTAGCGATCATAGTTTGGACTAAAGAACAAAGAAATGAGAGCAAAGAGAGCATTTAAAAATTGTTAAGTTTGATCCTCAGTGACAAAAAAAAAAGACTTTGGGGGTTATTTATCCCTTTGCTATGTTATCCACATTACAAAAAGCATGGTCATTACATTCACAGCTTACATGATGGTCATTACATTCACAGCTTACATGATGGTCATTACATTCACAGCTTACATGATGGTCATTACATTCACAGCTTACATGATGGTCATTACATTCACAGCTTACATGATGGTCATTACATTCACAGCTTACATGATGGTCATTACATTCACAGCTTACATGATGGTCATTACATTCACAGCTTACATGATGGTCATTACATTCACAGCTTACATGATGGTCATTACATTCACAGCTTACATGATGGTCATTACATTCACAGCTTACATGATGGAGAAGTGCAACTAAAGGCTTCCAATTTATCACAGTTCTTCTTTGCATATAAAAAAAACAGGATCAACTATGACAGCTTCATGCCAAAATTAAATAAACAAATGTCAATAGGTATTTAAATAATTGGGTACATGACATGACGGTGCCCAATATGACATGCAGACACCCAATATGATATGCCAATACATCACATATAAATTCATTGATCTATTTTCATCTTAGCTGAAATATCCCCCACTCCTCCCTCCCCCCCCCCACTTTTTGACCTAAAAGTAATAAAATCTTAAGAAAACATACTTTCTGTTTACAATTTATTTGATTAAAATAATTGGGAGAAATATTTGTTCTTTTAAAAATTGAAATAATCTTTTTTTTTTTTTTAAGTAATGTTACTGTACTATCTATGATCAAAGGTTAAAGGAGAAAAACTGAATAGCAATGTTTTGTGTTTCAATCAGCATACAAAATGCTTACTTTCAAAACCATTTTTAGAAGAAAAAAAAACGAAAAAATCCTTGCCTTTATTTGTAGAGCAAAACCATGTTCCTTTAGGACAGCGGTTCTCAACCTGTGAGTCACGACCCCTTAGGGGTCGAATGACCCTTTCCCAGGGGTCGCCTAAGACCACCGTAAATCACATATACTCTACAGTTATGACATAGCAACAAAAATAGTTTATGGTTGGGGGTTGCCACAACATGAGGAACTGTATTAAAGGGTCACAGCATTAGGAGGGTTGAGAACCACCTCGTTAGGACATGGTCAAGTTTATTTACAAAAACATTATATTCCTATTTTATTCTTGTCTGACAATGATTTAATTCTCCAAACGCGGAATGTAAATTTTTTTTGGTAAAAAGTTGAATAATCTTAAAACCCCAACAATGGATATACAGCATTTTTAAAATCAGCTCTTCATACTTACATGGAAGTCTCCATTAATATGGCATTTTGAGCTTTTTATTTGTAGCATAAAACGTAAGGTCTTAAAAATTGTTTGTAAATAAAAACAAGCCTGTGACACATAAAAAAAAACCATGTACGTCTGAAAAGGATGGAGCAGTTATATGTATGCAACAAGCGTATGCAACAAGCACATGCAACTCCCGTCATGTTTGGCTGTTAACTCTGGTTAGCTGAACCACAACCGATGACAAACTGAGGATTACATTGTGACTCATCAGAAATGTTTGTACCCAAAAATATGAACATGCATATATTTATATATATATATATATATATATAAATGTCATATTTCTATGAGCAAATTTTATTCTGGGCATCACAATGGATTTTAGAAACTCATCGATTCAAAGACAAAAAGAATAATAAAAAAAAAAAAAATTCAATAAAATTGATAAAAACTTCAATTGTAGCACTTAAAAATATAATATCATTTGCAATGAGTGATGTTACGATGAATGTGTTGAAAGTTGAAGTTCTTCTATAATAACACAACACCCGGTAGAGCTGCCACCCTCATACACCGTGCTGGCACAACCAACTGCACATCTTTATATACAATTCTAAGGATTCACCCACACAATAGTTTCAAGTCATTTAAAGGAAAAAATTTTTTAAAAATAAATAAGACCTGCAATTCTCACAATACAACGTAGCCATCAAAATGTGAACATGTAGAGGAAATGATAACATGGTATGGGACGTCGCACAGATCGGAGGTCATACGTACAGCACTACAGCATGCACGGTATACCACTTCACATGTATACCACTTAACAAGTGGTATAACACTTCACGCGGGGTGTTCCACTTCACATGAGGGTGTACCACTTCACATGGAGTATACCACTTCGCATGGCGCGCAATGCATTCACACATATCAGCTTATAGTTTTTTTTTTGTTTTTTTTAATACATTTTATTTCTATTGGTCCTATTGTAAGTTTCGAGGCATCAGGTAAAAAAAAACAACTCATTTGCTGATAGGGTTTTGAGGATGAGTTCCATCGGTCGTGAAATGATTTGATTGGCTTGCCATATCTTGGGGGCGCTTAAAGAAAAATAATTCTTTAACACAAAACTATTTTTATGGTCAGGTTGGGCTGAGACAGGGAGACCATTGACTGGTGCTTGCGGATGCAGAGATACATTAGAAGGAAACAAACAAAACAAACACCTTAATCTGGACAAAAGATTTCTCCTCCCGCATTGGCATTTTAAAGTACTCAAAAACTAAGGGGGAAAAAAAGAAAAAAACAAAAACAGACCATCCAATTGTTATCAAATTGTTATAGCCATTTTATATTTAGTTAGGGAGCCAAAAGTTGGACACGTACATTTAGTTTGGTAATATTTAAAAAAAAAAAAAAAAAATTTGGGCTCATCAATGTGTTTTCATTATTCAATTTCCCTTCACAACTGATTGCTTTTTTTTTTTTTGATTGCCTCATCAACTGACCAGCTAATGGAAATCTACAAAAATATCATCTAACACTACATTAACTGTGAGTTGGAACATTTTTATATCAGAGAGCTGAACGAATCTACAGTGGCATAAATGATGAGTGGCGCTAAGATGATGTCTTTCCAAAAAAAAAAAAATAATTTTACTAGGGTTAAAAATTCATAAGTACAGTTTCATTTTTACGTATCATTCTTTATTTATTTAACTTCCAAAAAATATGTTTTTACAGTAGGCTCCTAGTTATAAAATCTAACCAATCCAGCACCAAGCCTTTTAGAAGACTTAGTGTTGGAAGAAAATGATCTACCTTTTCAACATGAGATTTAAGAAGGATCACAACTGATTGCTTTTTTTTTTTCTGATTGCCTCATCAACTGACCAGCTAATGGAAATCTACAAAAATATCATCTAACACTACATTAACTGTGAGTTGGAACATTTTTATATCAGAGAGCTGAACGAATCTACAGTGGCATAAATGATGAGTGGCGCTAAGATGATGTCTTTCCAAAAAAAAAAAAATAATTTTACTAGGGTTAAAAATTCATAAGTACAGTTTCATTTTTACGTATCATTCTTTATTTATTTAACTTCCAAAAAATATGTTTTTACAGTAGGCTCCTAGTTATAAAATCTAACCAATCCAGCACCAAGCCTTTTAGAAGACTTAGTGTTGGAAGAAAATGATCTACCTTTTCAACATGAGATTTAAGAAGGATAATTTGTTTCAAAATGTGGCTGATAAATCACTCCTCTTAAACTGATGTGTAGATTTCTTCCCAATGTGACCATGAGATTTACGCACCGTAGTATTAAACTTAACATCCAGCTCTCTTCATATTTAATTGTCCATTGAATAGTTCCCAGAGTTTCTCACACAAGTCATACAATTATTAACTGTTAACTACATACAGGTCTTTTTTGAAAGAGATGTACCCCAGAAATGATTGCACACACGAAACACACCAAAAAAAAAATAATTGCACACCAAATCAATAAATAATTCTAAGTAAATCCAATCGGTCACCGACTCATTGTTACATCTCACTTGGAATGGGTTGGTTTTTTTTTAAACACTAGAGAACTGTTGAGGCGTGAGCACAGGCCATGGCTTGAAAGTCATGAAAGCAAACTTTTATAACATTACTGAAGCTCCTCTGTTGTTACAACTCAGTAGTACAGGCAATGGCTTACAAGTCATGCAGGCTTACTTGTATAGCATTACTGAAGCTCCTCTGTTGTTACAACTCAGTAGTACAGGCAATGGCTTACAAGTCATGCAGGCTTACTTGTATAGCATTACTGAAGCTCCTCTGTTGTTACAACTCAGTAGTACAGGCAATGGCTTACAAGTCATGCAGGCTTACTTGTATAGCATTACTGAAGCTCCTCTGTTGTTACAACTCAGTAGTACAGGCAATGGCTTACAAGTCATGCAGGCTTACTTGTATATCACTACTGTAGCTCCTCTGTTATTACAACTCAGTAGTACAGGCAATGGCTTACAAGTCATGAAGGCTTACTTGTATAGCATTACTGAAGCTCCTCTGTTGTTACACCTGAGTGATACAATACTGGGACTTACAAACAGCTTCACTCAGAACAAAAATGAGATGAATCATGATGCACAATGGAGATGATTCAATGTAGAAAAAAATGTTCATTATTGGCTTGTCCTGACGCTTTTATTTTCTTTGATCTTGTTTTGGAAACCAGGCGTGCAAATCAGTTTCACAGAAAGCGCCTGCGCTGAGAAGACGGACGGATGTTTCGATGTTCCCACAGTTCGTGTTTAAACACAACATGCCTACAAAAATTGGGGTAAAACTAGAATAAATATCAGAAATGCCTCACCAGAGTCAAGGAGGTTAACATTCACTGGGCCACTTGTCTGTGCACGATTAAATTTAAATTCTTGGCCGCCGGACAGCCTTGAAATTTAATGACCAGTTTATTAAAATCACAGACAAAGAGCTTGGGTCGACATGATGGCTTTTGAAACTCCTGAGCTTAAATTAATACTTGAAGTGTGCAGACTGCAGCGGTTTGTTCATAAAACCATTGTCTAAAAAAAAAAAAAAAAACGCATCTAGACACGACTAGGGTCATAACACTTTGTTCTTGACAATGTCCAGGCTCTGGTACCAGCTTGTGTCTATGGCCAGCTTGCCAGCGTATTCTACCATGGTCATGTTAAAGTGCCACTCCTCGAGGCAGTCCAAGGCCAGCGGCTCAAAGTCTGCTATGAGTTTGTTTGCGAAAAGCTCGCGGCGATCAACGAGGCGCTCCAGATCTTTGACTCCAAATATGCACACCCGCCTGACCCGCTTTCCCCCACAAGGCCATGAGAAGGGGTACCTGCAGTGAAGACAAACGCTCATTACTTTAAGTAGATCAACCTTATTGCATTATCAGAAGTTGAAAACTTCTTTTAGTCAGTATCTAGTAAGCTTGATGGGGAAAAACTGTTGATAAATTATTTTTTTTAAAAATGTGATTACCTTCCTTGACTGTCAAGCCATCCGACACCCCAGTTGACAAATCTTGCAATGTAGGGCTTGCTGTCAGCATTCGTCTCTGGGTTACCTGAAATTTCAAATTCCCACATTGCAAATTTAGATCATTTTTTGCAGCCTTGAATCGTACACAACTATAAAAAAAATCATTTCTCTCTCCATTCGAGTATGAGAACCAGCTGTCACTTGCTTATGGCTTGGTCAGCTTTGGATAAAGTATAAAGCTAACTTAAATTTTATATACTTGTCTGGCAAAATAATTTTAACTAAAAACTAAACTTCACCAAGATTTGATTTACATAGACTAAAGAAAAAATTTCTCCACTATGAGATGGCGACAGTGGCAGCTAATTCAGTTTTGTGAGTGAGAGGCGGCAAACTTATTCTACCTCTGTAGGATCCCGGCACTTTCAGGTGTGGGTTGTGGTTGAGTGTGGAGAAAAAACTCTCATCGGGGAAATCTGTGTGACGCACCCACTCCAGTAGGTCTTGGGCCACTGGCTCATGCAAGATGTAATCCACGTACCCACGGCTGGCAAGCATGAAAACTAGACCCTTGTAAGGTTGGATGTTGTTTGGCGGGGGGAAATTTTCATACCACCGTCTGGCATAGTGGCTGGATGATTAGAGTTGCAGTTTAGTAAATTGTGGGCATGAAACGTCAACAAAATTCATTGACTTCTAACAACAGATGTCAAGTGACTTAAAATGGGAGTACAAAATAATAGCATTATATTATTTGAATTATAAACAATCAAAAGTTTGAATACGGCAGTCTGTGCACTCTCTCTGAGACTTTGATGACACTGAAAGAATGCTCAAACCAAACACACAAAGATCATCTCCCTACCCATAGGTCGTGGTGTCAACGACGTTGGATCCATTCAGGGCCTTGAGAATTTTAACAATTTGCAGATTGGTCTTAAGTGGGAACTCTTGACCAGTGAGGTTGATAAAGTATTTCCAGGAGAACTTCCACAAGTCCCTCATGCAGTAGAGCCAGGGCTCTAGGGAGCTGAAGGAATGGGACAAAGAGCACAGAAATAATCATCTTGTCAAAAGTAACAATGCTCGAAATGATATTTATTACAATGACAAGTGTGTGTGGTTGTTTTCTTTTTTAATCAAGTTTCAGTTTTAACATTGTTTCTTTTCCCTTTTTTTTAAAAAAAAACTTTCTGTTAACTTTACCTAGGTAAGATGCCTGTGTATTTTGTATGTTTTGGTAAACTTAACCTAGGTGATATGCCTGTGATGTATGGTTTAGTGGTGTTCCCCATAATTAACTTCTTATGTCTTTCTTTTTTTTTTTCTTTCCCAGAAGGCTACAGAACTGAAACTCGTTCCTGAAATTTATTTTGTCTAAAAAAAAAATGTGTATCCTCGATTTAGATCTACCTGCTTATTTCTAAGAGATGAAAAGATAGCGCCATATCTTGTAATAACTACCATCTGCCATCTAACCACTGTGCGTTAGCCTACAATTAAGCCATGTGTGGTAAATAATTCCCAAATTATTATACAAAAGGCTGGCATTTTCTTGTTAATGGGCCAAGTTTGACAAATCAAATAGCTATTCAAAAGCTGTCTATAAACTGCACATGATTCGCTTGTTCTCTGAGGGTCAACCAATAAACCAAACATACAAGAGCCATTTTTATGAAGATTTATTCAATGTTATGTTACCAGCTGTTGCAGCCTGCCAAAAAAAAAAAAAAAATGGGTGGCCGCAATGCCTGAAAACTCCATCTACTAAAGCTACTTGACAAAATGTGCATTCAAGTAACCCACTTTACAAGATTCCAAATTAGTACTTGTTCTATGAGGGTCAACCAATAAACCAAACAAAAAAGAGCTATTTTTATGAATATTTATTCAATGTTATGTTACCAGCTGTTGCAGCCTGCCAAAAAAAAAAAAAAATGGGTGGCCGCAATGCCTGAAAACTCCATCTACTAAAGCTACTTGACAAAATGTGCATTCAAGTAACCCACTTTACAAGATTCCAAATTAGTGCTCTCTGCCACAGGTACACCACCGCCCCAGAACTATATAAATATTCTAATGCCCCACCCCAGTTTAAACATCAAATGTACTACATCAACTACTTCCTTACAACAACAAAAAAAAGTAATTAGGCACCAAACTCATTTGGGGTATTTTTAACAAACAAGTCTAGTGCAGTTTTCTGAATTTTTATTTAGTAAATTAGTGCCACCTGGTAGCCATTAGTGACATTGTTACATAGAGAATTGTGTATTTTGATAATCAGACACTTTAAAAATAAGAATTGTTTTTCTTTCCTAAAAATGGCTTAGAGAAAAAATTAAAATAATTTTCAGGAGCAAAGTTATTGACTTCAAACAGAGAGTGAATAAAAGAAAACAAATGGGGTTATGTGTTAAATTATAGATTTCAAGAATGAAACTGAAATTAAAAAGTAAACGTGGAGAGTACAATGACTTACTTGAACTGTGCCCAGTCCACTACATTCTGTTTTGAGGCAAGGAAAACATTGGGGAAACACCCAGCGATTCCTTTCATTGCATCCTGAATATCCTTATCGGCTTTGGCATCCACGTGGATGCAGTAGTAGTTGGATGGACGGTAGATTGCCCGAAGCAGTCTTTCAGCCTGATCGGCATCACGGTACATCATAATACTGAAGTAAGAATAGTAAAAAGGAGGTTTTTTTTTTTACATACAGCTTCAAATACATTTTAGAATTTTAATATTAACTTTATCACATTAATATATGTAAAGACTTGACAAAAAAGATCTCATTGTTAAAAATGTAATTTCCAGATTAAGTAAATGTTTTCAAATTTCTGGGACATGGTCCATCTGATAAGACTTAGTTAAAGTTAAAGTTCAACCAGTGTATTTTAGACAATTATAATGGGGTGATGGCCACTAGTAGGGTTCATGGTGTAGTCCTACTTTTTAGATTATTATTTCATTTTTTTTTTTTTGGTTTGAGAAGAAAAGTATCAAATAAACATAAAAATAACTTTCATTTTAAATATTAAAATCACTTTTATAGTAGCTCCGTATTATTTACCAGTTTTTTTTTTTTTTTTTTGGTATATTCCTGTTAAAGTATCCTATTCATGGACTTACCTGTATGCTATAGGAAAATCCTTCTCCTCCTGGATGGCATGTGTGATGTATCCTCTTTGCTTGATGAATGATTGACAATCCTCTGTTGCTTTGGCATAATCAGCCAATGGCAATCTCTTTGTCTTGTAACTGTGCTCCATGTACTGGAGAGACAAGTGGAAAGTACATTAAAAAAAAATAATAATAATATCAATGTTAGGAATTTAACAAGAAAAACCCACTGTATTTTCATAGGGCTCTAGTATGACTCCAGACGCCATGCAAAAGAAACCGGTGTCCTACTTTGAAGAGAAAAAAAAAACAACTTTTTTTATTTAAAGTCCAAAATTAAAAAGTGGTGGCCAGCTTACCTGTAAGGAGTATGAAATTTCCCGCTCGTCACCTTTGATCATGGCCAAACAGCTAGGCTCTCTTGAGTTAAGACTGAGCAGTTTTATTACAGGGCCTTGCTCTTTGCTCTCCATATGGTGCCTAAACCTGCAAGATGATAAAAGACCTAGTCATCTTGCAGTTAGGGAATGTGATGTAAGGAGATGTGATGTAAGGGGATGTGATGTAAGGGGATGTGATGCAAGGGGATGTAATGTAAGGGGATATGATGTCACGACATGATCTATTGAGTTTTCATCACCACTAAGTTTCCTCCAAATTACTATAGAGCTTATGTCAGAGCAGTGGCAACAATCGTTTTAAAACTTGATTCCCGCCTAGTCAAGTTTCCCATGTCATGTGCTATGCAGCAATTTCCACCCAGTCAAGTTGCACATGCCATGTGCTATGCAGCAATTTCCACCCAGTCAATTTGCCCATGACATGTGCTATGCAGCAATTCCCACCCAGTCAAGTTGCCCATGCCATGTGCCATGTAGCAATTCCCAACAAGTCAAGTTGCCCATGCCATGTGCTATGCAGAAATTCCCGCCCAGTCAAATTGCCCATGCCATGTGCTATGCAGCAATTCCCAACAAGTCAAGTTGCCCATGCCATGTGCTATGCAGCAATTCCCAAGTCAAGTTGCCCATGCCATGTACTATGCAGAAATTCCCGCCCATTCAAGTTGCCCATGCCATGTGCTATGCAGAAATTCCCACCCAGTCAAGTTGCCCATGCCATGTGCTATGCAGAAATTCCCGCCCATTCAAGTTGTCCATGTCATGTGCTATGCAGAAATTCCCACCCAGTCAAGTTTCCCATGCCATGTGCTATGCAGAAATTCCCACCCATTCAAGTTGCCCATGCCATGTGCTATGCAGAAATTCCCACCCAGTCAAGTTGCCCATGCCATGTGCTATGCAGAAATTCCCGCCCAGTCAAGTTGCCCATGCCATGTGCTATGCAGAAATTCCCGCCCAGTCAAGTTGCCCATGCCATGTGCTATGCAGAAATTCCCGCCCAGTCAAATTGCCCATGCCATGTGCTATGCAGCAGAAATTCACAAAAGAAACATCAGCAACAAATAGATTAATTATTTTGAGAAAGTTGTAATGCCCAGTAAACATACAATGTGTATGCAACATTCTTTTTTTTGTTTCCATCACAAAGAGAGTGCTATCACCCATTTGCCTATCTTGTCTAAATGCTGCTCATGGCAAACTCACAAAAGAATGTCCTCCCACCCCACTAGCACAACAATAAATATAATGTTGGGCCTATCTATCTATGTATGTATAGACCCTTAAGAGCATCGCGAGGGGTGGCCCCCACAGAAACACCACTGCTATCTTCAAGAACGACGTGAGTCTGCCCATACCCCTGCCAGTAGCCTATGAGCGGACACGCTCAAGTTACCTAGGGTACTGTTTCTGCTTTATTTGAACCAACCTTTTAAGTTGCAGATTTATTTAAACCAAAGGTGTAGTTGTAGGTCTGATCAAGCTACAAGACAGCAGAGACATGTCAAAAGCCATCAGAGCAATGAGATTTACAGTTTGTTAATTTACTGACAAAAGTGGCTCATGGTTCTCTCTGGGACTGATAAGGTTCATCCATTCTTAAATTTGAAATTTTTCGTTGCTTTAAATTATTGTAAACCAAGGTTTGTTCCAAACAAAAACTTGATTGCTGGGGGGCGGGAAGGCGGGGGGGGGGGCGCCCGCTGATGAGGGCAGCTGCCTTTATTCCGTTTACAACTTGAATGTAATACTACTATCTAAATACACCAATCTATCGGCCAACAATAAAATATAAGACATTTTTATTCAATCAAATTAGTAATGCAATTTATTGGATACATTAAATTATAATGATCACTATCTGGTATATAAAAGGTCCTCATTCCTTACCAACGTATCATAAACTATAGGATCATCCTAAGGATGAGATACAATTTTATTTATTTATCTTATCAAAATCATAAAATTTTTAATGATTCTATTGCTTCTGTAGAATGCTTTAATGATATGTGCACCTGAAATAGGAATATATTTTTATCTATTTATATTTTTGGTGGGGGGAGGGGCTTTTTAAAGCCTGTCCAGTCCCCCCCTCCCCACACAGAAAATAAATTAATAATAATGGGCTGTTTTTTTTTAATTGGCAAAAATTATGCCCCCAAAAAAAATTAAAAGTAGGTAGAGCTACACGTGTCTCAAATATCAATTTAATCAAGAAACGACAGATAACCTCATTTTGAAACAAGCAGAATTACTCCATAGCATCTGCCCTTACCTGGTTGCCACATCCTGTTGCAGCTGGATGGGAAGTTCTCCGCTAACGTCATTCTCGAGGATGCTGGGATAGCTTTTCTCTGAAGTAACTATCAGAGGGAACCCCGGGTGCAGCACGTACACCACCTCCGAGTCCTGCAACAGCGGGAGGACCTTAAAAAAGAAGAAGACCAGCAGCGCCACCAAGACGAGGCAGATCTTGATGAGTTGCCGATGAGCCAGCCACTGAGCAATGTGCCGAATGGCATTGAGAAGCTTCCGTAGAGGTAACGAGCAGGTCCTGGCAAAAATGAAAACAAACAGAAGAAAGTGTGATGATGCGGCAGGACATGTGGATGATGGTAAAATGTGGTATTATCCTTCTAACGACCCCCTCCAGGGGGGGTCAGTGGTTTTGGCAGGGGCAGCCATAAACCGTATGAATGTGTAATCAACTTGGCATACAATTTAGGACCCATGCATATCTTCGTTTGCTCAAATAAGATGACCAATGTCGTACAACTTGCTTTCACTGAAATAATCTGGTAAAAAGCAACATTTTGAGATTGAACATTGACCCCCCCCCCCCCGACAATAAAGGAGACGAAGTTAAATGTTAGTGCCCTTGGTCGACATAAAATATTGTTTACGTCATCGCATACTTCTTTATGTAATCTCTAAGAGGAGTTCTAGACTATACAGGACGGGGGTGGGGGGCAGATGGTGGAGGGGTCGGATTTAATTTGCATAACACTGTTAGGCACAAAAAAATGAATGGATTTAGCCACTGTAGGGTGGCAGCACAGCAAAACTCATTACGTTAAGCCTTCCATCTCCATCTTTTTACAGACCAAATGAGATGGGTCAGATGAAGTCCCTGTGAAACACTATACGGTGTGGGTCTGATGAAGTCCCTGTGGAACACCTTGCGGTATGGGTCTGAAATGTTGGCAGGTAGAGAGTGCGATAGAATAAATTGGATTTAATTAGAATATACTAAATATAGGTTAGATAGAGACAAGTGTTTATTCATCTTGCTGCAAGATCCAACGAGGATTATCACATTCTTTCATAGCAGATGTTGAAGTCGGTTTGAAAAATAAATATTGAATGTAATGACGTTTTTTTTTTTTTTTTAATGTGTGTGTTTGCAATTAGTTTGAAGGTATATATGAACATTAAATTGTCTGAAACGTTTACGGCAGTCTGAATACAAGCCGGGTTAGGATATGCGTGTTTGTGACTTGTGCATGTTGTGTGAGTGATAATGTATGCATTTGGGTGTGTGTACATGCGGGTATAGGCCTACATGCATTCAAATATATCTAAATAAATATATACACAGAAACAATATACCATTTGTGTTTTCTTTTTTTTTTCCAAAAATAAATAAATTATTAATTTAGCTTGTATTATTAGTAGTAGTTGTAGATTGTATAACACTATTCACAACTGAGTAAAAACTTAACGAATTTTTCAATTATTCAACTTGTAACTTGTAATGTTTTCAGGAGGAAAAAATTAGATATTTTTTAAGAAATATCATGCTTCCCACCAAGCTTGAGAGTAGTGAGTATGGAAGTATGGTCAGTTTCGAATTATGTGAGATATAAATATTTTAAAATGGCATACAGAATCAATAATCAATAACTTTCAATAACTACTTTTTAAAACACTTATTTTTTCCACAACTCAACTGAAGCGCAACCTTCTGGTTTCAAAGACATTTTGCCATAACTAACTGGTAAGCACCATGACCATAACTATTACACTTTTAGTATTAGTGTATAGTATATAATCATTAACAAATATAATCTAAATTACTAAATATAGGCCGCCTAGCTTAACCAAAAACCAATGACCAATGGCAATGATTATGATCATTTTTAATTTTATTTTGTGCAAACCGTAAAGATCTTCCCAGGATAATTTCGTTATCTGCCTTTAATAAACACGGTAAAAGTAATTCGGGAGACGAATCAGGTCGCATTGTTGTATTGCACAACTACATTGAATGATTGCAAATCGTTTGTCAATTGGTTTCTATCTGTAGTACAACGATTTTGTCATCCTTAATTAAAAATAGAAGGGGGAAAGACGTCTTTAATTTTTAGGACTTTTTAAAAGGAGAGCTGGCCAGGATTTGTCACAAAATGCACACACAAAACTTTTTTTTAAAAAATGTTAATACCCGGAGAAACCCCCCCCCCCCCCCCCAAAGAAAATTGAAGACATTATTTCTATTTAAAAATGTTTTAGTTGGAGATAAGGATCACATGAAAAATGTATAATCAGCTTAACAATCTCTTTCAGTCTTAAATGACAATATAAATAGTTTTTAAGTTATCTTACAAGTTTAAAAAATCAGCCACATTGACATTATGCCCATTGTAATAATACATTTTAAAATTTAAGTTTATCTCGGTGCAATCAGCAGATGATATTTTCAACAATGTCAATTAAAAAGATTTTTTCGAAAATAATTATAAAAGTTTTTTTAATTTAATTATCTGGCTCCTCTCTAGAACTTGCTTAATCCAAGCGAAGCTAGATGTGCTCTACATAAAAAAAAAAAAATGTGTTCAGTTGTATCAGTTACATTTTTATTGTCTCCTTAAATTTTAAATTCTTTTAAAGTTTTTTATCTTTGCTTTATTTGTTTGTGTGAAACTAAAGGAAACTCATTTTATTCAGTCATGTACATTTGTTTGTAAAATATTCTAAACCGAACCGACCAAACATTGCCCCCTTTGGAATATATGAAACAATATCAATTGATATTTCATTAACTTAGCTTGAATGCAGTCCTTTAATTGTTATAGGAATATATGATGGCCCTTAAACTTAAAGCACACATTTTTTTAGTAGAAATAATTTTTAGTGCCTTTAAATTCAAAATATTTCGTTTATAAATAAACAGTTATATTTAAAATAACGCCTAAGGTGCTGCAACTTACATACATGTTTATTACTAAGTTACAGAGTGTGCATTTTAAAATAATGTTTTAACGTAATTATTTTAATACAAAATACATTGTCTCTTTAAATGATAAATACTGTGGGGAGCGGATATGGTTTGACTGTGGGAGCGGATATGGTTTGACTGTGGGAGCGGATATTGTTTGACTGTGGGGAGCGGATATGGTTTGACTGTGGGGAGCGGATATGGTTTGACTGTGGGGAGCGGATATGGTTTGACTGTGGGGAGCGGATATGGTTTGACTGTGGGGAGCGGATATGGTTTGACAGGATATGGTTTTACGGTGGGGAGCGGATATGGTTTGGCTGTGGGGAGCGGATATGGTTTGGCTGTGGGGAGCGGATATGGTTTGACTGTGGGGAGCGGATATGGTTTGACTGTGGGGAGCGGATATGGTTTGACTGTGGGGAGCGGATATGGTTTGGCTGCGTTGTACATCCGGGTTTGTGTGTGTGTGTGGGGGGTGGGGGTGGGGGGAGGAGTGGCATGTATAGGCTACAACATGGATCCTATTTTAAAAAAAAAAAAGACTTGGAAGCCGTGCCTTCCATTGATTCCCTACTCAACTGTAGCGTTAGGAAATACAATTGAACGTATGTTGAAGAAAGCTTGAAGATCGCATCCTTATCCAATGCGATAACAATACTATACGTACTGACGGGGGTGTACATCTGTGTGGTTAGCGTTTGCCTAGTTCGTCACTGTTGTTTAAAATAGAAATTGTATGAACGATTTCGAGCTGTTTATACTTCGGAATCGTGATTTTATAATCCGTGAATCGATGATCTAACAAACTTTGATTTTTTAATTTTTTTTTCTTTAACTCGCCTGACCAAAATATGCTAAATTTCTTGCCTCTATAATCAAATAACGGCAGAGAACCCAAGAGAGTTTGTTTGTGTAGCAAAGATGCCCAAAAGGTTCAAGAAAACAAACAAGCAACGCTAACATCAAGTGGCATACAACTTTGTGTTTGGGGGCCGGGGGGGGGGATTTAAAAGGAAGAATAGAGATTTTAAAAAGGGGAAGGAAAAAAAAGAAAAGATTCAATAAAATCAGCATCTGATTCAACGTGATGCATCTACGCCAGCTTGAACCCGCTGGGATAAACACCAGTGAATTTGAGTGATGACCCACTCATGAACGGACAACTGTAATGCCCATGTTTAGTGGGAGGGGTGGGGGTGGCAAGGTTGAACAGGCCCAGGGGAAACTCTTTATAGGGTTTTTATATAACACGGTATAAATGATGTTTTGTGTGTGTGTGGGGGGGGGGGGCGGGGGCTAAATTTATTTTTTAGTTCACAAGGGGGGACATTAATTCAAGGTACGTCCCTGGAACGTTCACTTTATTTTTTGCAAAGCAATCGTCCTATGTTCTATGGTATGTTCTCTCCAGATCATACCAAGAAAGAAATTAACGTGATCTAAAGTCACGGAACAACAGCTATCAAAACGAATAGTGCCCAGTTAAACGTCTAGTTTAAACATCAATATAAAAAATATTTTAAAAAAAAATTAAATTAAATCTCGGGCATGAGGATATAGCCACTTATTTTGAAATTATGAACTAAACAAGCAACAGAAAACCTTATTCTGATTTTTTAAAATTTTGTTTAAAGGCTCAAAATCTGTGTTCCGAGCGCCCGTCAATGTTATGAGTTCTGATTACATTCTTCACCTTTCAATACGTTTCAATAGATCACGTGTTAGCTGGGATTTATGCCTTTCCCCGCGTGGCTTGGATCTGATCCGACGTTGCCAGTGGTGCCGACCGCATTTATTAAACGCCAGTGACGTGCACATAATTCATCACATTTGCATAATGGCAAAAAGCCGGCGCGCGGGAAATGTCGTGTCTTCGGAAGAATGGTGTAGGCCGACATTATTCATATGTGATTGGCTCCATAACAAAAATATCAATTTTTTTTTTTGTCGTAGAGACACCAATGGGGGTCTTGTGGGTTGAAAGAAAAAAAAAAGGGGGGGGGGGGGGAAATTTCTGGCCCAAAAAAAAAAATGTCTGGCGTGGGCCCATGTGCTTTATTTAATAGTATCACTAACAAGTTTTCAATCATCTTGTCAAAAAAAAAAAAGTTTAAAACTAACGAAATGTAAAATATGGAAAATTTAACAGAGTGTCAGTGTAATACGTTTGACAATTAGTTTAATTCTCCTTAATATCAATAATGAAGCAAACTAAATACGTCAATTTCCAGGACTGCCCCCCCCCCAAAAAAAAAAAAAAACGCATTTAAATAAATCCTAGCCATATTTTATCTCACCAATATTAGGACTAAAATGAGTCAACTAAAAATGAAAAAGCGGAAGAAAAAAAATTATTTAAATGTATCCTTTTAAATTTGAATTTGATTCCTTGGGAACACTTTAGAAATATTACTTTTTTTTTTAGAATATATTTTAGATATATCAACTAACAGTAAAAGAGACTAAGGGAAAAAAAGGGTAGACAAATAATAAAGACTTGAGGAATGTTATAGTAACGGCATATGAATTTAACGAGGTAATTTACCCTACAAGAATTTTATATATTGATTGACGTCTTGGGGGAAAACCGGGTTTATTCGCATACGGGGTACAAACCTGGGGGGAAAAAACCGCCGTGTATCATATTTTTTTTTTCCTCTTAAAGATACTTTATTTCCGGTATGTGTGTACCCTGGTCAGAAACCAGCTGAAGCCGTAATTGCAATTTGATAAGGAGATATACTGGTCTAGTGAGATAAGCGCATTTCCTGAACATTTGAATATGGCCATAGCTCAGTTTTGCCGAGTTTGGGGTGTTACGCACTGACTTGTATTGGGAGAAATTATTTCTCCTATTTTAATTTTAATTGGCTCGTTGTAAACAGTGCCTAACAAAGGACGATACCATATAATCAACAATATTAAATATACGACCCAAAACAGTTTCTAGTTACAATTAATTAAGATTTATTATCTCTTAAGATAATTACAAAATTAAAATAAAATAAAATTACAATCTTCAACTTACAGTATGGCAGATGTCGTACCGGTACACAGTTAATACAATTAGAAATAATGATGCCAATAAATAATGCGGAATAAACACATATAAGTAGGAGCACACAAATACACAAAGAATAAAACACGCCTCGTAATTGTTAAGAGAATCTATCTCAAAAATCTCCCTCTCTTCGTGCCTGTCAATCTCTTATATATATGTAGAGTAAGATGCTTCGAGAAGGGCTTATGACGTGTTGTTTACTTATCTCGGGTTAAGGAGTATATTCCAGAAATTATCCGTAAACAATCTACCCAATGCGTAATTGGAAGCCGATTGTAAACAAGCCACTTCAAAGACCTAAGCCACACCCCTTTGTGAACACAGCGTCTCGTGCGGGGTCAATCAGAGGGCACACACGAGAAATATTATGTAAACAAGCTCTCTATAACAGGGGTCATGTCCCTAATTTAGTGCATTAATTCCCCTCCAACTTCAAATATAACACAAAAACAACAGAATATCATAGAGTCTATCGCATCCATTTTTGTGCGCGGCACCCACCGGCCAATTTAATAGCACACACTTGCTACGCGCACACAGCAAAGAAGAAACCACAAAGGTTATAGCGTTCCCATGAAATAGGCCTACATATACCGATTTGATGGTTAATGGGACCAGACTGCCATGCCGGCAGGTCGGGTCACTGTTGTTGTCTAGCCTTTGAAAGTATGCAGAAGTAGGGCAGTGCTCGTTTCTCATTTGGCTCGCCAGGCTCTGTTGTCGGAGACCCATTTTCCACCAGGGGTCCGCTGTCGGGAAGTGGCATGTTCGCGAATACACGTATGGCTTTCGTGCTGACTGCCCTCTGCCTGTTTGAAAATGGTCTGCCAGTCAATTCTTGACACCGAGATAAGTGACTGGTGCTTCTGGTCTGCCAGTCAGTTCTTGACACCGAGATAAGTGACTGGTGCTTCTGGTCTGCCAGTCAGTTCTTGACACCGAGATAAGTGACTGGTGCTTCTGGTCTGCCAGTCAGTTCTTGACACCGAGATAAGTGACTGGTGCTTCTGGTCTGCCAGTCAGTTCTTGACACCGAGNCCCTTTTTTTTTTTTTTTTTTTGCCAGGGTGTCTGCTTTGTCATTGCGTCTAACGTCCACACGGCTCTCGGTATTCGTTGCACTGTTACCTTGCCTCCCATCCTTTCAGTCTTGCCCACGTCACGCAAGATGGCGCCAACCTAGTGGGTGTTATGTGCTTCATTATTCAAGATATCAAGAGCAGATATTGAATCGGAGAAAATGACAACAAGCTCTCATCCCCTGCAGCGTGCTGGGCACACTCTCCAGTGCCCTGTGAACAGCTTCTAAGCTCCGCATCGAAATTCGGGGCCCCAAAAGCTCCTCCTATGGTGGCCCTCCTAATGGATATAGGATAAGCGCACCCGTACACTGCATTCCTTTCTCTCGCATTGGCCGATTCGCCCGTGAGACTCTACGCTGGGTTATCCGCAAACCCTTCTATGGTCTCAAGGCCGGTCCCTTTCTGAACTCGTCCAGGGCTGCGTTTCGTCACTGCTGGGTCGTTCGGAACCCAACGTGTGCTGAGTCGTGTAGGCGTCGCATAGGGCGGAATGACCTGGGTGTGGGGGTCGGGCGTTCTCTCTTTCTGGGAAGTTCGACCGTCCTTGTCAAGTTCTGCAACGTGGTTCGTATCAGAAGATCTTTTTGTCAAATGACTTCCCACTGTCCAGTTATTCTGCATTTTAAAGCTCAGTTCCCTTTTTCATTTAACCGCCAGTACCGTGCTAGGATGGTTAATATCTTGCGTCGAGTGGTTCTACTTTGGCTCTGACTTCAACAGCAGCTGAATTGCACCACAGTTGATTCTCAAAGCCTGATTGTGGATTCGGCCCAATTTTTCCAATGCAGGTTTGTTTGCAAAGGCTTGGACGGGGCATGCTGTAATCCATCGCCGATGTTATACTCTACTCAGGGAAAAAAAGAGCTCTGAGTGTGCCAGCTCCAGCGCCCTGACTTTTGCCTGCTAACTTTTTCACCAGGTTGAGCTTGGCGGTCGCCTGGGAATTCAAGTCATGTACATAATTACAAGAGCCTTGAATGTGAACGGAAAGAAAAAGGACCCGCTTCTGACCGATATTAAAATGAATATATGTGGACATGAAGACGTATAGTTCAAATCGTCATTATGTCTACTTGAAAAAAATACACATTCTTTATATATATTACGCTTCTGGTGTGACTCGTGGACTGCTTCCTAATGGACTGTTTCCTAATCAGCCAATTTGGTATTGAGAGTATTCATTCTAAATGTTTGAAATAAAGTATGGTTCAATAGTGCGTAAAATATAATTCCCGATAACTACGCAAAACTATATATATATTTAACACAATAGCGTTTGGCGCGTAATATTTTCTTTTCGTCTCAATTTAAGTATGGTGTAAAAAAAAATATTCGGTTTAAAAGTGGTTGGGACATCAGAATATTTAATATGGTTCATGGCCAGGAAATAAAAAGTGTGCAGTGACGTATTATGGGTGAAGGGGTGTAGCAAAAATTGGGATTCTTAAATGTGCGCAACTTGGGTCCATGTTTTGTCAAGTAAAATTAGTAGATGGGAAGTTCGCGCATTGCTGCCTCCAATGTTTGACGCAACTTGTCTTTTAAAAATGTGCATAAATTAAAAATACATGCTCGATGTCCATGGCTGCATTCTGTGTTGTAAAACTCGTCGCTTTATTTATCTTCGCACTGATTCAGTGGCGTACCTTGATTACATGCTCAGCTGGGCGAAGTCCTAAGGTCTGCCTCTGTGTTCTTGAATCCTGACAGAAACGAACCAACTCCCATTAGAACAGTGGTTCTCAACCTTCCTAATGCCGCGGCCCCTTAATACAGTTCCTCGTGTTGTAGCGACCCCCAACCACTAAATTATTTTCGTTGCTACTTCATAACTGTAGAGTACATGTGTTTTCCGATGGTGTAAGGCGACCCCTGGGAAAGGGTCGTTCGACCCCCAAAGGGGTCGCGACCCACATGTTGAGAACCGCTGCATTAGAAGATATCAGATCATAGAGCTACGCATGTTTCCGATATGTTTCTTTATCGTGTCATACATCTAACAGAGGCTAGCTTCCAAAATTATGTGACGCACCCAAAGACGTGATCGATCAACAATAATCGATCAACAATAAAAATAAATTTAAAAAATAACGAATTAATCAATTAATTGATTGATTTTAGATGGCTCCGCCCATGTTGCTATGACTGCACAGATGTTATATGACCGCTGTCCCAGAGGTATAACGCTTGACGGGCCTGTTGGTCAGTCTACATTTATTAGCCGTCACATCCTCTCTTGAAAGAGTCGGGTATTTTTTTATGCTCGGGGAGTTTAGTTCGCCAATTCACTTTCACTGGCTTGACAAATTCTTTCAATGGCTTGACCAGGCCTTTCGCTGGCTTGACCAGGCCTTTCACTGGCTTGTCCAGGCCTTTCACTGGCTTGACCAGACCTTTTGCTGGCTTGACCAAGCCTTTCACTGGCTCGACCAGGCCTTTCGCTGGCTTGACCAGGCCTTTCACTGGCTTGACCAAGCCTTTCACTGGCTCGACCAAGCCTTTCGCTGGCTTGACCAGGCCTTTCACTGGCTTGACCAGGCCTTTCGCTGGCTTGACCAGGCCTTTCACTGGCTTGACCAAGCCTTTCACTGGCTTGACCAAGCCTTTCACTGGCTTGACAAATTCTTTCAATGGCTTGACCAGGCCTTTCGCTGGCTTGACCAGGCCTTTCACTGGCTTGTCCAGGCCTTTCACTGGCTTGACCAGACCTTTTGCTGGCTTGACCAAGCCAAAAATATTAAAAAAAATTAAAAAAAAAAAAAAAAAAAAAAAAAAAAAAGTACATTTCATTTTTGGAAAAGGGATGATTGAAGCCTGCTGGAATTAATTTCCATCGTAACACATTAAATAGCACCTTATTAAAAATTTTTTTTAAAAATTAATAAAATAAATAAAATAATAAAAAAAGGAAAATAACTCCTGGCCGTTGATGATTTTTGTATGGAGAGCGTGCGAAAGAAACGACGACAACAAATGGCGGGGGGTTGCTGAACTCATGGAAACTTACCAACTGCATGTTGACTCGGATAAATGCATTGACAGTGGCGGCGCCTTGAGGTCTGCTCGGACCATTGCTTGAGGGTTTTTGTTTCACATCCAACTCCGTAAGAAGGTTATCTGGGCCACGAACCACCAAAGAAAAACTGTGCTCACCAATGTACAGTCCTCGCTCATTTTAGTATCTTCACTTCACTGATTTTTACATATTTTTTTTTTTTGGTAATTATACAAGTCATCATCATCAATGGCACCACATTTTGTGGAAGGGCTCTGGTCGGCTTCACCACGTCCGGCATCTGGTACAGATCCATGACAGTTTCGTCTCCACACACGCCCCCCTCCCCCAAGCTGATGCTAATCTCCACACAAAAAATGATATAAATCGAACCCGAGCAACACTTAATGATAAATCTCGTACCGTTGTCTTAACATTTTGAGTAGGTAAGTAACATATTTCAGACACATGTACATTCATTTGTGTATGTCAACCAACCTATGGGCCTCATCATGTGTGTATGTCAACCAACCTATGGGCCTCGCGAAAATGCTTTTTTAACGTTTTTTGCTACGACAAATTTTCGTGTTAATAGTTCCGGCTAACAACTTCACCCCCCCCCCTCCTCGGGAAGGCCACAAACCCCGTGCCTTGTGGTATTCAACAAGACCCACGCCCCCACAGAACAAAGAAACAAAACTAGGCAAATGAAGCTGCAAAGGG
>CAXITT010000333.1:816859-831562 GCA_964033795.1 Lymnaea stagnalis
GTCCCCCGCCCCCCCCCCCCCGTCCCCGTCCCTCCAACCCGGTCCCGAACAGTCAAAACGACCGACAGCCCATCAGTGTCGCGGGCCATGCGCTTAGTGAAAGGCTTACAAGAGTACTCAATGGCGAAAAGAAGTGGGAACAAACGGTAGAGGCAAGTAATGTACGTGCAGATTGTTTTTCGTATGGGTGATGTATCGGAATACAGAAACGTGTCGTACAGAAACGTTTGATACAGAAGCGTGTAATCTAGTATGGAAATGTGCAACAAAATAAATGTGTTATATAGAAATGTGCATTCTGGCAACGTAAATTCATACACTTGAAAAGAGATGAGGTGTGTGTGGGGGTGAGGGTGAGGGGGTGAGTTAAACAGTACTTTCAAGAGGTGGGCACTGGGGGAGAGGGGGTAATCTCTCCCATCAAAAGTGGAAATCAAAGGATTGACCAGTTTTGCGCCGAGAATACAAGTTTTGTGTGGTGTGTGGGTGTGTGGGTGGGGGGGGGGAGAGCCTGGAAATAGTTTCATAAACACAGTCTTTGACTGCGGACACGGTAACTACTGGGTAACAAGGAAAGAAAGCGTGTGAGAACCCTCGTTTCAGAACACAGTCACAACATGACGCTTTTGTGCAGATAGTGTAATCGATTCCAATCCTTTAAATGATTTAATCGATTCCAATCCTTTGAATCATTTGCCCCCACATTCCTAAAATTCTTCGATTCATTTCAACCCTGTCTCCAGTGGGTCAATATTTATTCCCTGTGTCCCCCAGCTTTGGTCAGTTGACCTCCGAGCACTCCCAGCCCATATCTTAACCAGCCGTATCTAATCTTCTGGCTACTGCCCCCCTCCCCCCGGGGGGTTACGATTGAACACCGGAGAATGAGCGCATTCAACTCACCCCCCCGGGGCCCACTGATCTAACGGCTTTCCCCTTCCCCAACCCCCACGCAGAGGCGTAGCGGGGGGGGTGAGGGGGCAGATGTCCCCGGGCGCCAGCTAGTTAGGGGCGCCAAAATGTGCTTTGATATTATTTTATTGATGAAAATAATGGGTTTGAGAGTTGAAAAAAAGAAAAAGGGGCGCTTTAAAATGGATCTTGTCTCCAGGCGCCAAACACCCTGGCTACGCCTCTGCCCCCACGCGCTATGGGACGCGTTCGTCACCGGTCGTGTCGGTCACGCGCGAAATAAAGCCAAACGAAATATTTTTTTTTTTATTTAACACATTGGCCTTTCTTTTTAGATGATTGGGGTATCTGATGCCGTCAGAATTGCTTTGCTTGTTTATCTGTTAATGTCCGATATTATAATTCGCTATTATACAACTTGCCTCCAATTTTAAACAAAATCGAAGCCCCCTTTCTTAAGCCCACTTTTGTGGATTATACTGTTCGGCTTTTTTGTTGGTGTTCTTTTGTTGTTGTTGTTGTCGTTGCAAATACGAAGAGTCTTCGGGACTTATTTCTTCAACCAATTCCGCGAAGCAGTCCGCGAAGCAGTCCGCGAAGCAGTCCGCGAAGCATCGTTGGAACTTGATTTTTTTTTAAAGTATATCCATTAAAAACTTTCACAGGAATTCCATACAAAGTATGTACATGTAGGTCACAGAATAGCTGTGACGTTGAAAAAATGTTAATGCTCTTTAAATATTAGTTACACGCAATTTTAAACAGGGGGGGGGGGGATGAAATGGTGTGTTTTTTGGAGGGGGGGTATGAAATGGTGATATCTAGCACTGTCCAGCAACTCAGAAATCCCACATGGAAAGAAATTATTAACTGAAGTCTTTCACTGGAGCCAGCCAAGGGACGTCGCAGACGTCACTTTTACATACATACGTGTCCCAGACACTACATGATAACTTATACATACATATGTATCCCAGAGCCACATGGTAACTTATAAAGAAACATCACATAACTTATAACATACATGCGTATCACTGAGGCCGCATTGGAAATATACATACATATGTGTCCCAGACACTGCATGGTAAATTATACATAAATATGTGTCCCAGACACCGCATGGTAAATCATACATACATATGTGTCCCAGACACTACACGGTAAATTATGCATACATATGTGTGTTCCAGACACCACGTGGTATGAATGTCTTGGTTTCTTTCACTTACCTAACTCTTCCTTCGCCCCACTGTTATAGCTTTTCTAATTTACAACCAATTACCTTTCTTTTCCTTTTTACGTTCCCTATTCCTATATTTTAGATTTCGCTCGACCACTCACAATCTTTTTTGCAGTTGTCTCTCGAACAAAGTATAACATTAAGTTTTAATTCGCCGACGAAGGCTTTCGGCCGACACATTCGTTGTTAGGTTCCGTCTTCATTCAGTTTTTGTGTGTGCTCCCAGACTGTGATTTATATTTCACATTACTACTTCAATCGGATTGCAGTCGTCCCCTAATTTATCATGTCTTTCAATTTACAACGGCGATTGTATCAGCAAACACGACCAACGGACTCGGCGAATGATAGCCATGGAGATGTGTAGATATAGTCATGGAGATGTGTAGATATAGTCATGGAGATGTGTAGATGTAGCCATGAAGATGTGTAGATAGCCATGGAGAAGTGTAGATGTAGCCATGGAGATGTGTAGATGTAGCCATGGAGATGTGTAGATGTAGCCATGGAGATGTGTAGATATAGTCATGGAGATGTGTAGATATACTCATGGAGATGTGTAGATATACTCATGGAGATGTGTAGATAGTAATGGAGATGTGTAGATGTAGCCATGGAGATCTGTAGATGTAGCCATGGAGATGTGTAGATGTAGCCATGGAGATGTGTAGATGTAGCCATAGAGATGTGTAGATGTAGCCATGAAGATGTGTAGATGTAGCCATGGAGATGTGTAGATGTAGCCATAAAAGAAGTGTAGATGTCGCCATAAAAGATGTGTAGATAGCCATGAAGATATTTAGATGACCATGGAGATGTGTAGATATAGCCATGAAGATGTGTAGATAGCCATGGAGATGTGTAGATAGCCGTGGAGATGCGGAGATAGCATTGGAGATGTGTAGATACCCATGGAATGTGTACTTGCTAATAGGTTCGCCATGAAGATAGGTGTAGATAGCCATGGAAATGTGTAGATATAAGCCATGGAGATGTGTAGATGTAGCCATAAAAGATGTGTAGATTTAGCCAATTAAGATGTGTAGATAGCCATGAAGATGTTTAGATGACCATGGAGATGTGTAGATAGCCATGGAGATGCGGAGATAGCATTGGGTATGTGTAGATACCCATGGAATGTGTACTTGCTAATAGGTTCGCTGCCAACCCCCCTCCCCCTCCCCCCGTTATCAGCACAGTTGAGAGTTGGTGACGCAGATACGGGGGATCTTGACAACACGATGTTTAGATTACCAAACTGTTTGTTGGGCTCGGTGGTAATTCGAGGGCGGGGGTACATGGGACGGGATCAGTCACGTCACTAGGGTCCGTGTGTTCCAATGCTGTAAACTACTTGTGGCACCCTCCCTTCCCCCCACACACCGCACTTCCCCCGTGGGCCTCACATAAGTCTTTCCCGCTCTGGTGTCCTCCCGTCCTGGTGGTCCAATGCTCTTTAATTTAACTTAAATCTCTTATGAAACGACTCCACGGAGCACGGTCAAATTTGCACTTCACAATTCGGGCCTTTACCCCCCCCCCACCTAATAACCCTCTTTTGGAGGGTATCACCCGGAGCGATCCACACCCCACCGACCCACCCACCCTTTTTTTCCCCCAAATTATCCCGAAACCCTTAGCGACGCCACCGGGACAAATAGTTCAATAGGAGGGATCATGTAATTCAACTCTTCAGTTCATCAAGTATCTAGCGTGCGTAGACTGCACGGAGTTGATCCAGTGGTTGATTGTGTACAATGATACTATTGTTTGGAGATGCAGTTTATGTCATTTCTGGACTTTTGAGTTGGCCATACGACCCAACATACAAACACATGCTGTTACTGCTATCGGCCTTGACATTCGTTTGTTTACGGCGTACGGATGAGAGAAGAATGCTAATAAACTGACATTTTTTTTACAAAATATATATTTTAAAATTTTAATAATTTGAAACAGTCCCCCCCCCCCCCACCAATTTCTGCCGCTGAAACCAACGTCACGTGACATTTCTCATGACTTCATTGTTGATTGCTATGGCTATACCTTTCTAAAACTGTGAGGATCTTACCTGTGATAAATGAATCCAAAAAACCACAGACGGACGTCGCTTGGCAAAGTCACCCTAATGGGTAAATCCTCCGGTGGTGACCAACTGACCACGAGACGCGAGCATGTGACAGTTACGTCAGACCAGATGCCACGCATGTATCTGAAAGGACGGCCAAACTCTGACTCCTCCTCCCCCCTCCTCCTCCTTGTCTTAACGCGACTCTTTAAAAGTCGCACAGGAAGGCTCGAGATGCTCCCTTGTGTTAAAACAAACAGCACGGACACACTGGGGCTATGTGCTCCTGTGCTGTGCGGGGGNTGGAGGGCAATCAGGATATGTGACAATTTTATTACCTTTGCGGGTGGAGAGGGGGGGGCCTGGTGGAGAGGGGGCGGGTGAGAGAGAGGGACTTGGTCCAATTGGTATCTTAAGTTATGAGAAGCTATAAACCTCAAATGGAGGGGGGGTGGGGGGTAGGCATGGAAACGATGTAAACAAGCAATTTTAGAAAACTATTTAATATGGTGAGACGGCCATTTAATATGGTGAGAAGGCCATTTAAATATAGTAAGATGGCCATTTAATATGGTGAGATGGCCATTTAAATATAGTAAGGTGGCCATTTAATATGGTGAGATGGCCATTTAAATATAGTAAGGTGGCCATTTAATATGGTGAGATGGCCATTTAAATATAGTAAGATGGCCATTTAATATGGTGAGATGGCCATTTAAATATAGTAAGGTGGCCATTTAATATGGTGAGATGGCCATTTAAATATAGTGAGATGGCCATTTTATATGGTGAGATGGCCATTTAAATATAGTAAGGTGGCCATTTTATATGGTGAGATGGCCATTTAAATATAGTGAGATGGCCATTTTATATGGTGAGATGGCCATTTAAATATAGTAAGATGGTCCATTTAATATGGTGAGATGGCTATTTTATATGGTGAGATGGTCATTTAAATATAGTAAGATGGCCATTTAATATGGTGAGATGGCCATTTAAATATAGTAAGATGGCCATGTAATATGGTGAGATGGCCATTTAATATGTTGAGATGGCCATTTTATATGGTGAGATGGCCATTTTATATGGTGAGATGATCAATTAAATATAGTAAGATGGCCATTTAATATGGTGAGATGGCCATTTAATATGGTGAGAAGGCCATTTTATATGGTTAACAGATGTCAGTTGCAAAATTCAATGACAAACACAGAGTGCATGTGTGAGAGGGTGTCGGAACAGGTGGGGTGGGGAACAGATGGGGGGGGGGAGGCTCGCTCAGCCATACACGCCAATGTATAGTAAAACATATTGGTTTGAGGAGTGGGTGGGTGATTGACGTCATTTGGAGATATGAACAAAGGCGGAGTCTGACGACGACAGAGTGCTTCCGTGTCTTGCCAAGCGTATTTTATACATGAAAGTTGTTGGGGTTTTTTTCCCTCCAAATAACGGCTCCTCCATGCATAGGTGGAGCAAGAGATGGGGTCGTCCATGCTTGGGCAGAACAAGACAGGGGATGGTCCATGCTTGGGCAGAACAAGACAGGGGATGGTCCATGCTTGGGCGGAACAACAGAGGGGTAGTCAACGCCTGACCGCTCTCATTTTTTGGGGAGTTATTTTCGGTCCACGTCATGTCAATTATAAAGGTTATTTTTTTAATGTTATTCTCTTTGCATTATGGTGTTCTTTATTACGGGGCGGCAAAACCAAAGACCACTCTGGGCGTGACAACCTCTAGCTACTCCACTGCCTTAAGAAAATTTATAGAAATACGCAAAGTTTTAGAAATACTGAGCTATAGCGGACCATAGTCTGGGGAGGGGGCCAACCTCCAGGGAAGGTCCAACCTCTTGGTAGGGGCAAACCACTAGACTCTAAGGAGAGGCAACCTCTTGGGAGGGGACAACCTCTTGGGAGGGACAACCTCTAGGGGAGGGCCAATCTCCATGGGACTGAGCTCATATATTCAAGAGATGCTACAAACGTATACAATTCATCTTGAAGTGAATCTCACATTTAAATTTCTTTGCAGCCGACAACAGAGGTGCAACTAGATTGTTTGACACCCGTGGTCTAGATTCATTTTACGCCACCCCTCCCCCAGCCTTAATTCTGAAACTCATTATTTTCATCAATAAACTACAATAAAAAACCATTCTGGCGTACCCCATAAGTCTGGCGCCCGGTGGATATTTGCCCCCCCCCCAAAAAAAAAAATCAGCCCCTCCCCCCATCTCGTCTCTGACCAAAAAACTTATTCCAATATTTATTTCACTACGAACGGTTTGTGTTTGGTCTCAGTTCAGGGTTGAGTTACCAACAAATGACGTAAAAAATGAACAAATCTTGGCCGGGTCAGTGTAATTACCGAGAAGCGTAACCAACATGTTGTGGTAACTAAGCTAGGTTAGGTTAGTGGCTAGTCGTGGCTAGTAGTGGCTAGTAGTGGCCAGTGAACCATTATAATCTCAGTGCGAATAGATTCAACAACCCATTTTTTAAAAAAATTTAACAGTCTATGGTTGTCTCCCTTTCAAAGCAAGGGTGACAACGTCGGCTGGAACAAAGACATTTGGGATCAACATCTATGAAAAATAAAATAAAAATTTAAATGTTAAAAAATGTAAACATTCCCTGTCTAAGTGGGTCTTGCGGACACGTCAACTATCAAAAGGATTTCAAGTAAACAATTTATATATTTTTGTTTTAAACAAATCAAACCCCTTTTCAAATTCGAAGTGGCTATTCGCACCCTAGTCCCATAGACTCAATGCTATTCGGATGTCATTTGTGTTAGTTTATTTAAGTTAAACTGAAGAAGTCGGTTTACAAAGATATAGTCCATTCAATTATCTTTCATTCGATACCTCATTTTGTCTTACAACCCCAACAATAATATTTTAAATAGTTTTTTTTTTTAATCCCAACTTCTCACTTCTGGTACCCGGGTGCGAATAGTCGCAGCCTTTCAAATTCAAACAAATCGTATTGACCCAAGAAAAGGAACCCTGGGGGGGGGGGGGGACCACCGTAATAATATTAACAATAATATAGCAAAGATTGACTGTTCTTCTCATACAATCTCTCAGTTTGGTTAGGGAAATGTTATTGAAATTTTAGGGAAATGTTAGGGATATGTTAAGGAAATGTTAGGGAAATGTTAGGGATATGTTAAGGAAATGTTAGGGATATGTTAAGGAAATGTTAGGGAAATGTTAGGGATATGTTAAGGAAATGTTAGGGAAATGTTAGGGAAATATTAGGGAAATGATGGAGGGACTTTCATTCCTTTTATCAAAACAACACTTTTTTTTTTCCTTCAGTTACTACAAAATTCTGGCTGTACATACAAGGTAAGAGAGTTCATACTAAAGGCCCTCTGTGCGTGTAATGTAAGCGAGCCACCAGCTCAGGTGACACACCTCTGACCTACTTTCATAGATACCCCACAAGCCTCCTTTAAACAAAAAAATAATAATAATGCTCTTAAAAGTCACCCCCAGAGTGGTGTGCCCAAACACACTTAACATGTCCAGCACACCTGTAAATGACATCATTCAAGAGACTTCAGACTTCAGACGCACCGCTCTCGTTATCAGCTAAGCCACAACCATGACCGTATGTTCCTATGGTTTCACTGTGTGTGGTACACGGCCGACGACGACGACCCGATGTCTTGTCAAATTTATTGAGATTCATACGCCTTCTCCGCATTGTCCCCCCCCCCCCCCCCCACAAAGAACGAATGTAGGGGCGCATATTCAGATATTCAGCGTGGGGTTGGGTTGGGTGGGGGGGGGGGGGTTCGAGGCAGTGTCCTTGCTAGGGCTAGCGCCACCCGGGTCGGTCTAAGATTTCCCCCCACCCTTGCCGCGGAAAAAAAACAAAAACCAACCTCAGCAGCTGTTTGAAAATGCCACCCCTCCATAAAACGAAAAAGGTGCCGCCACTGACGGACGCCCTCCTCTACATCCCATTTCACCGCCCCAGTTGTGCACGGAAGACAAAATTAATGCCATTCCGTTTTTTGTTTTTTTTTAATTTCAAAGCAGTATCGTTGGCCGCTGACCGTTGGGCCGCTGACCGTTGGGCCGCTGACCGTTGGGCCGCTGACCGTTGGCCCGCTGACCGTTGGCCCGCTGACCGTTGGCCCGCTGACCGTTGACCGTTGGCTGTTGGACGCTGCGCGGGTGCAAACCCAGAATTTTTTGCACCCCTCCCCTCAAACGTATTTTTATTACGCATATTTTGCACGAAAAATTACAATTTCGGTCCACTCTCAAGGCGCTGCTGCTATTACTTCTCCCCCCACCCTTTATTCCAATTCGCACAGCAATGGTTAAAAAATGATATAAATCAGGGGCAGAAAGTAACAAATTAAAAAATCACCGCATGTTCTGTATCAAGAACCGGGATAGGGTGAAACCAGGAGATAGGTCAACTTTGGCTCAAATCACAACCTCTCTACATTAAGTCATTAAGCTATAAAAAAAAAGTCACGCAAAAGGTCACAAATTTCGTGATGAAAGTGAAAGGAAAGAGACACAGAAAAAAAAAAAACGAACAAAAAAAAGTTTTAAAGTTCGATTATTGGATAAGTCTGAAAGTAACACAGTCAAATATGGTTCTTTATTATTCTGTGGAAAAAATCACAAACTAATTTTTTTTTTTGTTTCAACGCAGTTATTTGGTAAGATAGGTTAAGATGTGACATTCAGGTCAATTCATTTACTGAACAGTCACATTTTAAAAAAAAAAATTGCGCTGAAATTCGGGTGGAGTTGACGATTCCCATGAAGTCAATGCATCCGTTGGGCAGTGGAGTCGCAGAAACTGTTCAATAACATCACCACATTTGTATTGTATGAACACACCACAAACAGATATGCGTGTGTGTATTTGTGGGTGTGTGTAGGAGAGGGAGAGAGAGAGGGAGAGAGAGACAGAGAGGGAGAGAGAGGAAGAGAGGGAGCGAGAGAGGAAGGAGAGAGAGAGGGAGGGAGGGAGAGAGAGAGGGGGAGAGAATTTAAACGTCAAATATTCCTCATCAAGCCTGCACTTTCTTATTGATCTAATAACATCATACAGTGTGAGGCCAATTGACGCGGGGGCCAGTTAGCCCGGGACACTGTCCGTGTCACCACACGACGTCAGCTGAGAGGTACGGTGACAGGTTTGACCCACTAAGCCAGCCACTGCGTTTGCTGGTTTCACCCCCCGGTCCTCACCTCAGTCAGGCCGATACACATTTACCTGCATTCTGCGGGGCTGGTCCACCTGTAAAAAGTGGCGGGCTCGTCCACCTGTAAACAGTGGCAGGCTCGTCCACCTGTAAACAGTGGCAGGCTGGTCCACCTGTAAAAAGTGGCGGGCTCGTCCACCCGTAAACAGTGGCAGGCTCGTCCACCTGTAAACAGTGGCAGGCTCGTCCACCTGTAAACAGTGGCAGGCTCGTCCACCTGTAAACAGTGGCAGGCTCGTCCACCTGTAAACAGTGGCAGGCTCGTCCACCTGTAAACAGTGGCGGGCTCGTCCACCTGTAAACAGTGGCAGGATCGTCCACCTGTAAACAGCGGCAGGGTCGTCCACCTGTAAACAGTGGCAAGTTGGTCCACCTGTAAACAGTGGCAGGCTGGTCCACATGTAAACAGTGGCAGGCTCGTCCACCTGTAAACAGTGGCAGGTTGGTCCACCTGTAAACAGTGGCGGGCTCGTCCACCTGTAAGCATTGGCGGGTTCAGTTTGTAGTAACCGGGCAACGTCCGGGACCCACTGTTTTTGGCGGGCCAATGTTTGGCCTGCTGCCCGCTACCTTCTCATCGCCTCACTACTTCTCGGGAAAAGAAGCATTTAGCGGTCTTTACATTTAGCCACAAATAGATGGCGCTCAATCCACTAACTCTACATTTCTGCTAATTGCTAACATTACACTTCTGCTAAAATTATAGTGCTGTTAACATTATAGTTCTGCTAACAATACAGTTCTGCTAACATTATAGCTCTGCTAACATTATAGTTCTGCTAGAGCTGTTGGCGTTCATAGTTTCATGTCCCACGTTCGGCTAGCAATGTTACGACCCAATTTATTATTATTTTTCCCCAAACTTGTGAATATAAATACTATGTTTACTATGAAAGGTGGAAATGTGTTTATTTCATACGAAAATCTCAGACTGTTCAGGGAGGGGGGATCCCTCCATTACAAAAATCCCTCCTAAGATTCCAACAATAGTCTGCTGTCAGGTGGTCAGTTATGTCCAAGCCGTTGGGATCATTCATTGCGTCCAGGGGCGTAGCTATAGGGTTTGTGCCGCCCCACTGCACGATTCCCCCCCCCCAACAGTAGGCCGAAAATGCCGCCCAACTAAATAAATGAAAAAAACAAAAAAACGGCCATGATGCCCTCCACCTTTCTTACAGGACGCCCCTGTTTTTGGGGGTCTTTTCTGTCCAGGTAGTGCCGGGGCTGTTGATTAAATCTATTCCGCCCAGTGCAAGTGTCTCTTCAAATGCTAAGATGCTCCTTGAAACACGACCGGAACTTGCCATGTCAGCTCATCAAAGAAATCACCCCTCACCGATCAGTCACAGCATTAGCAGAAGACGTGTATCAGGAGCTTCCCTTATCAGCGTAGTGTGCTTATCGGTAGCCACCTTGTCGTCTGTCAACGCAGTGTAGACCAAAAGTATCGCCGGACGGGTTTAGTCTGGCTTCTCAAGGTTCTACGCTGCAAGGATTATAATGCGCTTGCAAAAGTGTAATGGATGGGGGGAGCCACAATGTCACGACTCAAGTTATGCCAAGGGTCACTGGCTTGAAATCAAGCCTTTTATTGTTAGATGACGTCAACGGGGGGAAAGGGGGTGGGGGGGTACGTTTAGCTTATATGGCGGGTATATATTTAGAACTGAAAAAATCCATATCTTCTCCCCGAAATATTTTTAGTGTTGTGTCCTGGATAACTTTATAAACACTCATAAATAGCACCCCACACCAGGATTTGATAAAATTGTGGGAGGTTTCTAGAATATCAACTCCCCCCACCCCCCCCTCACTTTTCTCCCTTTCTTTCCAGCCTTTAACTGCGGCCCGCGGGCCAGATCCGGTCCGTCTAACCGCCGTAAGGGGACCTGGCTAGCAGTGATGAATATGAAACCGGACATTGATCATCTCATTACCTTTGCTTCCCTATTAAGTTTCTTTGGGTCTATATGTTGTTTTTCATGTTTACATATGTTTTTGTTTGTTTCAAATACATGTTGTTATATAAATTCCCAAGAACTGCGCTAAATGAGATTCTCCATTTTTTTTTTTTTTTCCAAAAAAAAAAAAAAAAATTTTTTTTTTTTTTTTTTTTTTTTTTTTTTTGTTTTTTTTTTTTTTTGGGGGTGGTGTGCGGTGTATTAATGATATCCTTATAAAGTGTGCACAATTTTATGCATGTTTTGTCAAATATTCAGCACCGCCCCCCCCCCCACCCCATTTCTCGGAACTACATTGTATAACGGATTGCTACGGACAACTTTGATTTGTGGAGGTTGTTTTTAAGTAAAATCCTTTATGTTAACTTCGCTTTTGTTTTGTTCGTAGCTGGCTGGCTAGAGTGTCTGGCTGGCTACCAAAAACCTTCGGACGGCTAACTGACCCACTCCCTGTCAACCTATCGAGCTGAAGCCTTGAACGTAGACTCATTGCCGATGACAACACATTCTATCAAATTTTCAGCCCCACCCCCAACCCTACCTCAAAAATAAATATTTTTTTTTCCCTCCCATTTTTCAAGGGGAAGATTAAGTAAAGTTGATTCAACGGATTTCTCGAAATAAAATACCCTATAAAGTCGCTGAATGAGATTCTTTTTTTTAAAATATCTCAAGTGGGTTTGATGCGTACAATTGTCATTTTTTTTTCTGAACAAATGGGGGGTTGCGGGCGTGGGGGGGGGGGGGGGGGACTAATTTTCATTCTTATAAAGTGCGTTACTTGTGTGCATGTTTTTTTCTCTACCCTGTGTAGTGTACATTTGGTTATGCGTCATGCTGTACACACTCAAACATTTCAATTGACACATACGGACACATACGGACACATACGGACACTTACGGACACTTACGGACACTTACGGACACTTACAGGCACAACGGACACATACGGACACAACTGACACATACGGACACAACGGATACAATGGACACATACTGACACAACGGACACATGTGGGCACAACGGACACATACGGACACAACGGACACATACGGACACACACAGACACATACGGACACAACGGACACATACGGAAAAAACTGACACATACGGACTCAACGGATACAATGGACACATACGGACACAACGGACACATACAGACACATACGGGCGCAACGGACACATACGGACACAACGGACACAACGGACACATACGGACACATTGAGACGAAACCTGTGCACTGAAAGGCGCGGCTCAATGATTTTGAATCGTCGTGATACTTTATGACTTATCACATTATCAGACGAATCTTGTCACATTATCCGACGAATCTTGTCGGAATTATCAAAAGAATCTTGTCACATTATCAGACGAATCTTGTCACATTATCCGACGAATCTTGTCACATTATCCGACGAATCTTGTCACATTATCCGACGAATCTTGTCACATTATCCGACGATCTTCTTCTTCTTCTATATCTTAAGGGCCCACGATCAATTTATTGATCATTTTGGCTCCTATTTATCTTGTGATCATCTTGTCACATTATCTGACGTATCTTGTCACATTATCAGACAAATCTTGTCACATTATCCGACGAATCTTGTCACATTATCAGACAAATCTTGTCACATTATCCGACGAATCTTGTCACATTATCCGACGAATCTTGTCACATTATCCGACGAATCTTGTCACATTATCCGACGAATCTTGTCACATTATCCGACGAATCTTGTCACATTATCCGATGATCTTGTCACATTATCCGACGAATCTTGTCCACATTATCCGACAAATCTTGCTTGAATTCGTCATTTTTTTTATTTTTTTTTTACAAAAAAAAAATTGAAAGAGAAAATACGGAAAATATTTATTTATGACATTGATATACTGAGTTCTTTCACTAGTTGCGTCGCGCGTGGCTGGTCGTAGCTCGCTACAAGAGAAAATGGGCTGAAAGTCAAGTTTGTGCCTCAAGCCCTTTTTCCCTTTTTACTGCACGATCAAAGGGTCTAAAACTGTCATGGAAGCACTTTGAAGAAATTATAATAAAATTTCATTGATGTGTCCTTTGATTGCCACAAACTGTTTGCAGTGAGAGGTATTGGAATTATATGGTCTAATTGGAGAGAGAGGGGGGGTGGTAAGGTTGAAGGGGGGTTAATGGCTGCGGGGTGTAGGGGCTGAAAAACAAAATTCCTTTAAAAAAATTGTCCCAAGTCATTCATGCATAAAACTAAAATGGTATCGATAAGAATTGGATGCGAAACATAAAAGGAAAATAGAAGCAAATACATTATATTTACTGTCAAACTGTCTTTTCATTTTAAATTTTGTTACTCTGAAATTTCCTTAGCTTGAGATCCCCCCCCCAACCCACTCTATCTCACATCCCATCCTATCATTCACCAGCCCCCACCCCCACACATACTCCCAGAGCCTGTTACCCTGCGCGCCCTGGTGCAATGAAACGTTCCAGTCTATTTACCGCTTGTGTCTCTTCTCCGTGTGCGCTCGAAAACCTGTCCGCGCCTGAACAGTGCGCAGAATTCTTGAACCGTCAAAGCGTGGCCAAGGTTATTCAACCACGGCTCCCGATTCCCGATAGTTGGTGCCGTGGTGACCAGGGACAATCAGCCCGTGGACCGTAATCAGTGAACGAGATTAGAATATCAATATGGTGTACCTCAAAAATGGGTAGGGGCTGAGGGCTGAGATGGAACGGGGCTGAGAGGGTAAGGGCTGAGGGGTGTAGGGTCTGCGTAATCATGAGAACGCTATAGGACTGTGTAATCGTGAGAATGCTATAGGACTTTGTAATCATGAGAATGCTATAGGACTGTGTAATCATGAGAACGCTATAGGACTGTGTAATCATGAGAATGCTATAGGACTGTGTAATCATGAGAATGCTACTGGACAGTGTAATCATGAGAATGCTGTAGGAAAATATGCAACTCGGATTTTAATTGAATGCTAATTACTGGTCAACGAACGATTCCAAACAAACATAATATGTCATTGTGTTTTAGTTGTGAGAGGTAATACGCATAGCTGTTGGAATCAAATATTAGGTTAAAAAATTAATGATGGGGGGGGGGGGTGAAGAGTGCAAATTCCGGCATCGATGACGTAACAGTGAAACTTAAATAGCAAAAACTAACAATGACCCGTCAAAAATGACGGGAAAAAAACTTTTTTTCTGAAAATGTAGGATTTTAAATATTTTTTTATTATTAGATCTAATTTATTTGTATTTTTATTATT
>CAXITT010000333.1:839485-849895 GCA_964033795.1 Lymnaea stagnalis
GCTAGTGATGAATTGGGACTTGTTTATATCGTGGCTAGTGATGAATTGGGACTTGTTTATATCGTTGGCTAGTGATGAATTGGGACTTGTTTATATCGTGGCTAGTGATGAATTGGGACTTGTTTATATCGTTGGCTAGTGATGAATAGGGACTTGTTTATATCGTGGCTAGTGATGAATTGGGACTTGTTTATATCGTGGCTAGTGATGAATTGGGACTTGTTTATATCGTTGGCTAGTGATGAATTGGGACTTGTTTATATCGTGGCTAGTGATGAATTGGGACTTGTTTATATCGTTGGCTAGTGATGAATTGGGACTTGTTTATATCGTGGCTAGTGATGAATAGGGACTTGTTTATATCGTGGCTAGTGATGAATAGGGACTCGTTTATATCGTGGCTAGTGATGAATTGGGACTCGATTATATCGTGTATGTTATGTTTCACCCCAAGAAAACTCGTCTTCTGACAGCGTGGCTCGAGGAAGTTAAAAGGTTTGAGAACCCATGGGTTACATCATGACAAGGACAGACAAGCTACCCCCAGGGAACAGTTCTTGGCTTAAAAGAGTCAAGCGCCAGGACATTCCCGTCGAAACTTGTGTCAGCTCGTTGCCAAGCAACGGCCAAGCGACGCCGTGCTTTCTTCACGGCTCATTAATTCACCACCCGGAGGTTCTTTCTTTTGTTTCTTTTGTTTTTTTTCAACTTCGGCTCAGTTACGTCCAAGCTTTTTTTATGGTCCAAGATTGAACGATGACGACACAATATTAAAACACCTAGACGGAACGCCGGGGGGGGGGATAAAGCAATAAATATAGCTAAACTATGAGACCTGTGCACTGTGCACCACCATTCACACAGATTGATTACAAGATCGGCCAATGCAATCGGATTTGACACTTATTGATTTGACACACAGTTCCTTTTTTGTTATTTTTTTAAATATAAATTTGGGTCATGAATTAACAACAACCCTGTAGAAAAAAATTTTGAGTGGGTGTGTGTTTAATTTTTTTTTTTATTAAAAAGAGGTTGGACAAAAAAAAGGGGGGGGGGGAGACACTTTTATTTGAAAACTTTTTTATTAAAAAAAAAAATAATTCAATATTTGCAAGCGCGTTGGGAACATACATTCCTGTGAATTTATACTCGGGGACAATCTCAGACAATGTCGTAGCCCTAGATGGGAGCTGCTGATCTGGTTAAGGGGCATATCATGGCGGGCTTCCGCTAAAATGAACTGCACGGATTAATCTGGTTAGAGATTTTTTTTTATTTTTCAAAATTCGAAAGTCACCCCTTTTCGCTAAGCACCAGGACGTCAAATTTAAACATAATTTACTGCCGTAAAAAGTGTGGACATATAGAAAATGTCTTTAAATTATTATTTATTTGGCCACCTAGCCCCAAATTCCTTTCTCTGTACCAAAACCCCTTTTTCTGTACCGAGCCCGTTTCTCTGTACCAAAACCCCTTTTTCTGTACCGAGCCCGTTTCTCTGTACCAAAACCCCTTTTTCTGTACCGAGCCCGTTTCTCTGTACCAAAACCCCTTTTTCTGTACCAAGCCCGTTTCTCTGTACCAAAACCCCTTTTTCTGTACCAAGCCCGTTTCTCTGTACCAAAACCCCTTTTTCTGTACCAAGCCCGTTTCTCTGTACCAAAACCCCCTTTTCTGTACCAAGCCCGTTTCTCTGTACCAAAACCCCTTTTTCTGTACCAAGCCCGTGTCTCTGTACCAAACCCCTTTCTCTTCCCCAAACCCCATTTCTCTGCACCAAAACCCTATGCCAATCTGACAAGAAAAGCTACTACCACTGAGTGTGTGTCTGGGGCTATCGTGAATCATGAAAACAGAATGTCAGGATTGTGCCAGTATTAGGATTATACCAGAATCTAACAAACATTCCGCTTAACTGAAGTTTATGCAACTCGGGGATCATTAGGATTTTAATTGCGACAGGTTGATGAGACGTGCACGCCAGACGTAGCCAGGGAGGAAAACAACACGGCCGACAGAATCTGGCATGAGGACAATAATTCGAATGACACCTTGACCACTCACAGCTGTCTATCAAACCCACCCACCCCCCTCTCCCACCTGTTCACTTCGTTAATGAAATATTTTTTTTTAAAAGCCACCAGAGAAAATAGCTTAACCGCGCACAAGTAAATACATCGGGCCGTAGTGAGCACATGAAGCACATGTTCGGCGTCCACGTAAATAATACACTCGGCAACGTGCCGGGTGCCGCCAAGCTTTAACGTTGTTACAAGCGAGCTTGACGTTAAATGAGGCGACTGGACAGAATATAGATACTTTTTATGAGAGTGACTATCAGAGGCGTGTGGACAGAACTTATACGTTTCATATGAGTAACTGTCAGAGGCGTGTGGACAGAATATATATAACTTTTATGAGAGTAACTATAAGAGGCGTGTGGACAGAATATATAAGTTTTATAAGAGTAACAATCAGAGGCGTGTGGACAGAATATATAAGTTTTATAATAGTAACTATCAGAGGCGTGTGGACAGAATATATACAGAATATGTAGATCAAATATGTCGGAGGTTGGTTTAACTTTAACCTATGATCAAAAGACCAGAGAAGTATTTGAACATTATCGAGATTGGTAGCTGTAAGGAGGGCTTTTTTTTTTTTTTGTAAATTAAAAAATGCTGATTTAATTGTATCTTCCTTAAATATGATACAGAAATATCTCCTCCACCCACAAACTAACTGGAGGACTCCCCCCCCACAACCAGCCCCACTTACTAAGGTGTACGTTATACTTCATCACATCACATAGCCTCAATCCATAACTATGCTCCTTAAGACTCCATTATCCAAGGGCCATGCAGTTGGATAAAAGTATTCTCGTCATGAGTCAGATTCGGATCAACAAAAGCGTNAAATGTATTCTCGTCATAAGTAAGATACGGATCAACAAAAGCGTATAAACAATAGACTTACTTGGCAGGCTATTCATGAAACGTATTCTATTTCGCCCGGGGCGGGGGGGGGGGGGCATATGGCAGTTATTTCAGAATGTGAGATCGAGGTTATTGGAGTGCCACACCGGAAATCGGTATTTTATATTTCGTAGTATTATTTTTTTTAACCTCCATCCGTCTGCATCTATACACCTGTCGCATTGTGTTCAATGATCACATCAAATACCTCTGCCAAATGTCGTCAAATACCTCTGCCGAATGTCATTAAATACCTCTGCCAAATTTCATCAAATACCTCTGCCAAATGTCATCAAATACCTCTGCCAAATGTCTTCAAATACCTCTGCCAAATGTCATCAAATACCTCTGCCGAATGTCATCAAATACCTCTGCCAAATGTCATCAAATACCTCTGCCAAATTTCATCAAATACCTCTGCCGAATGCCATCAAATACCTCTGTCAAATGTCATCAAATACCTCTGCCAAATGTCATCAAATACCTCTGCCGAATGTCATCAAATACATCTGCCAAATGTCATCAAATACCTCTGCCAAATGTCATCAAACATCTACTCTGCCAAATGTCATCAAATACCTCTGCCAAATGTCATCAAACATCTACTCTGCCGAATGTCATCAAATACTTCACAACTCCATACTAAGTGTGCTGCTCTAACTTCACATTTCCGTACTGATCGTGTTGTAATAGCTTCACAACTCCATACTTATATGTTGTTCTGACTTCACAACTCCATACTTATATGTTGTTCTGACTTCACAACCCCATACTAATATGTTGTTCTGACTTCACAACTCCATACTTATATGTTGTTCTGACTTCACAACTCCATACTTATATGTTGTTCTGACTTCACAACTCCATACTTATATGTTGTTCTGACTTCACAACTCCATTACTTATTGCGTCGTCCTGGCTTCACAACTGCACACCTTATTGCGTTGTTCTAGCTTCACAGCTCTATCCTGATTGTGTTGTTCTGACTTCACAACTAAATAGTTATTGCGTTGTTCTAACTTCACAAGTCTATACTTAGTATGTTGTTATGACTTCACAAGTCCATACTTCGCATGTTGTTCTAGCTTCACAAGTCCATACTTAGTATGTTGTTCTGACTTCACAAGTCCATACTTCGCATGTTGTTCTAATTTCACAAGTCCATTACTTCGCATGTTGTTCTAACTGCACAAGCCCATACTTCGCATGTTGTTCTAACTGCACAAGCCCATACTTCGCATGTTGTTCTAACTGCACAAGCCCATACTTCGCATGTTGTTCTAACTGCACAAGCCCATACTTCGCATGTTGTTCTAACTGCACAAGCCCATACTTCGCATGTTGTTCTAACTGCACAAGCCCATACTTCGCATGTTGTTCTAACTGCACAAGCCCATACTTCGCATGTTGTTCTAACTGCACAAGCCCATACTTCGCATGTTGTTTCTGACTCCACAGTTCTATACATATTGCATTGTCCTGAGATTGAGCTCCGCAATGAGTCACCGGACGCAAGAACACCTGCGCCTTGCCATTTAATCTCCAGTTGACCAGGTGGCGCCAATAACTCCAGGTATATTACATACCAACAAACCCCTCCCGATGTTGCCTGATGGGGCCAGAAGACTCGGTTTACAAGTTCATGTAGATGTCGCCTGCCTTGTGACGACACGTGTCATGTGATCTCACCATTGATCGTTCATTTGTGCCCGTTCTTCTATCGGTAATTACCCCTCTCTGGACACTGGTCTCACAATGAGCACTACATATTTTTTTCTTCAAATTAGTTACAGCAAATGTTACAGCATACGAAGTAATACAACTACACGCCATATTAAGATCAGGATGTGTTTATATTTCTAACGTTTGGGATGTGAATGATCACAATATACAGTTCTCTGTGTAACGATGTCACTGACGCCACCAGATGGCGCTGTACACAATTCTTTATGTAACAATGCCACTAACACTTCCAGATGGCGCTGTACACAATTCTCTATGTAAAAATGCCACTAACACTTCCAGATGGCGCTGTACACAATTCTCTATGTAACAATGCCACTAACACTACCAGAAGGTGTTGATTTCAAATACTAAAATTCCCGACAACTGCGCTAAATGAGATTCTTTAAAACACTGCAAGTGCATTTTGGTGCGTAGTGTTTTCTTTTGTTTTGCGGATATAGTTGGTGTAATAAATCTGCAGCGTGAAAGTGTGGTGGGACATTAGCATACTAATATAGTTCAGGGGCGGTGGCAAAGTGTGGTGGGACATTAGCATACTAATATAGTTCAGGGGCGGTGGCAAAGTGTGGTGGGACATTAGCATACTAATATAGTTCAGGGGCGGTGGCAAAGTGTGGTGGGACATTAGCATACTAATATAGTTCAGGGGCGGTGGCAAAGTGTGGTGGGACATTAGCATACTAATATAGTTCAGGGGCGGTGGCAAAGTGTGGTGGGACATTAGCATACTAATATAGTTCAGGGGCGGTGGCAAAGTGTGGTGGGACATTAGCATACTAATATAGTTCAGGGGCGGTGGCAAAGTGTGGTGGGACATTAGCATACTAATATAGTTCAGGGGCGGTGGCAAAGTGTGGTGGGACATTAGCATACTAATATAGTTCAGGGGCGGTGGCAAAGTGTGGTGGGACATTAGCATACTAATATAGTTCAGGGGCGGTGGCAAAGTGTGGTGGGACATTAGCATACTAATATAGTTCAGGGGCGGTGGCAAAGTGTGGTGGGACATTAGCATANGTCGTACGAACCAAACGCATACAAAAGAGAACATGTCTGCGTCGCCGATTCTCAAAAAAAAATATTTTTTTTTAAACCGAAGTCTACCTCATTATCACCTCGTCCTAACACAATATGGCAATGATGCGGTAATAATTGATAGGAAAGCTTGTGATGAAATACCAGATACGGACACATATCCAATGCCATATGACGTATGACATTATAAAAAGTAACATGGTTACATGGTCCGTGCGGGCATAAGAGCCTCAAAGAACTTTTTTTTGTTTATTTGTTGAAATGCTAATTGTCTTTTTAACAACAAACTTCAATGTTAATGGGTATTAAGGGGAGAGACTGCAATCAGGTTAGCACAATATAAAATGAGTAAAACAAAGTAGGGTTAAAACTGAAGAAAAAAAAGAACGCAACAAAACAACGAACGTGTCGGCAAGAAGCCTTCGTCAGCGAACAAAAGCAACAGAAAAAACAGTATAAAAAAAAATTAAAAAATAGCACTTAGCTTAGAAGTAGTAACCGTGGGGAGCAAATGATCGTGCAATGTTAAGTTTGGTTTAGAGGCTGGTCACTTGCTACTAGTTGATTCCTTTTTATATTGCTTATCTCTACTGGTGGCTAAGTAGCAAAAGGTATTTTCTAATGTGGACCCGAGATGGGAACATTTCCTGAGAGGGCTTTTTGTTTAGTACCAATCGCGCGGATTCCCGGGAGACACGGTTGGAACTGAGGGTTGGAACTGAGGGTTGGAACTGAGGGTTGGAACTGAGGGTTGGAACTGAGGGTTGGAACTGAGGGTTGGAACTGAGGGTTGGAACTGAGGGTTGGAACTGAGGGTTGGAACTGAGGGTTGGAACTGAGGGTTGGAACTGAGGGTTGGAACTGAGGGTTGGAACTGAGGGTTGGAACTGAGGGTTGGAACTGAGGGTTGGAACTGAGGGTTGGAACTGAGGGTTGGAACTGAGGGTTCGAACTGAGGGTTGGAACTCAGGGTTGGAACTGAGGGTTGGAACTGAGGGTTAGTATTGTGTATTGGACTTCATGTGAATTCTGAATGTCTTATGACTTGTTGGTCTCATTATGAACACACTAACAAGAAAAGAAGGCACGCAATTAACTGCTCATCGGCATGTACGCCAACATTAAAGTACATACACATAATATAATGCTAATGCCAAATTATAACTGACTTACCTTTATGATCAGTTGTATATACTATCCATTAAATCCCAGATCCTCATCCAACTGCGGGTTGAAAAGTCGCAACACGAGGTTGAAGTAATCCATGTGTGTTTATGAATATTCCACAACTGTTTATCAGTCGCCGTGCACAAGAGAACATTAGACTCGAGGCTTCACAGCGGCCCGCATTCCATCAGGCCACGCCCGAGCTACTTCAACCTAAACAACAAAAAAATTAATAATAATTTATTTTTTTTAAAGAATGAATTCGTCGTTCAGTCTCTCGGGCAAGTCACGGACAACAGTGAGGACATCAAATATGAAATTTGAACGTGAACAAGACAGAGAGTTTTTTTTTTTTTTTTTTTTTTTTGTTTTTTTTTCCAGAAAAGCGCTCAAGATGTTGATAACATTTAAAACGATAACATTGGACAGTTTGTTACATTGTCACGGTAGGGAAAAAAATCTGCCTTTTCGTTATACACACACACACACGGCACGTTTGTCGGCTAATTACCAACGAACTTCATAAAGTGTGGGGTGGGGTGTGGGGGCTGGGGAGCGACTCCGGATACTAGACTCCGATCACCAGCTTGATGACGTCAAACAGGCTTTGTTTATGTTCAAATTTGCCGACGGTCTCGCTCTGATGGATTTGGAGATTTGGTCCAAATATTTTGGTTGTTTTTTAAACAGGAACAAAGGTCCAGATAATGCTGAAATCTTTGGCTCAGTGAACTGTGCTGACCTTGTCTTGGAGGGGGAAAAAATGGGATCTGGGAAATGGGGTTGTATCACCGTATACTGTAAAATAAGTGGGGATGAGGTGGGGGGGGGGAGAAAAATGTACGATAAACCACAAGCTACCAGTGGCTCCCGTCTTCATCTGTGCTGGTGACAACATGCCGTTATATTGGAGCTGAGGCGCCTCATTTAAAAAGAGGCCCTTTACTGTTATCGTGAGGCGGACAATTTTCTAAGCGTGCGCTGTCATCAAATCTTGACCAAGCCAACGTCACTACCGGACACTGCTGGGGGCAAGACGCTATTGCTATCACTCAGACATGTACTTCCATGTTTGCAATTCACTACTAGGTAGATCCCCCCCCTCCTCCCCAACGTCAAAGCTATGTAACCCAACACATCAAGATAATACTCCACCCAATAGAATTTGTAAACCATCACATCAAATTATATAATCCACCGTATCAAATCTGTAAACCATCACATCAAGTTAAACAATCCACCGTATCAAATCTGTCAATCATCACATCCAGTTAAATAATCCACCGTATCAAATCTGTAAACCATCACATCAAGATATATAATCCACCACATCAAATCTGTAAACCATCACATCAAGTTAAACAATCCACCGTATCAAATCTGTAAACCATTACGTCTAGTTAAATAATCCACCGTATCCAATTTGTAAACCATCTCATCAAATTATATTAATCCACTGTATCAAGTTTGTAAACCATCACATCAAGATATGCGTAAATTTTCTGGTTAAAATTGGTATACCAAAAAAAAAAAAAAAAACAACACCACCACTTTTAGAAAAATGATAACAAATAAAATAGCACATCAAGTTCGATGAACACAGCTTACATGAGCCCGGGGGCACGTGTGTGCTTCAGCCTTTCTTAGCGTTAAGAAAACAAAGTTGTAAACATGTCGGCCTCCAAAAGCCAACACCGTCCAACAAATTAATGGTGTTGTTTAATGGGCGAAAACACGAGATCAGAAGCCTTAGGAGCGCTTAGTCCGCGTGTAGTTCAGCTAGGAACGGCAACACATCGCCGACACGTGTTGCTGCGTAACATTTGGCTGGATGTGTAGGCTCGGGAAATAATTAGAGTCTAGTGTCCTTGACCTTAATTGTCTCGCTTCATGCAATTTAAAAAAAAAACTGTTTTTTTTTTTCAATGACTTGTTTTTATTTTATTTTTATTTTCGAGACTTACCATACAGCTCTGAATCACAGATCTATATATACACAGGTGGGTGTGGGGATGGAGTAGGGTGGTGGGGGGTTGTCCGCCCGGAACGCACTTTTCACTATATATATTTTCAAGGACAGCATTTCCCGGCTATCTGAAGAGGGCAAGCGTTCGAAGGAGGGAAGGGCGCTGCCCAAGTATTGTCCCTCCTTGGGCGGCACCAGCCCCAGTTACGCCGCTACTGTACTTTAAATCTGCCCATGTGTTTGTGTGGTGCAGAGAGAGGGCTTGTAACAATTTTACGTTGCATGTATATATAAAACAATAAATGATGAATAGAATTAACATTTGAATAGGAAGTCCGACACTCAAAAAGCTGACACAGTTCGGCCATATAGAATAATTGACATGATCACAGTGGTCTTGGTCATGGATAACAGCAACATGGATAACAACCCTGAATATTTTCTGCATTGTCCACTCCCAGATCCATTTCTCTTCAATGATTCCATTGATCTCCCTTAATTAAGTGTAGACCTTCTGAGGTATAATATCCATAATGGCCACATATGAACAGTGTCTGGATATGGCCACAATGGCACCTATTAATAGTGTCTGGAAATGGCCACAATGATCCCCTATGAGCAGTGCCTGGATATGGCCACAATACAGTTATGGCTCGTTCTAAACAGTGCATAACAAGACGATACTAAATGATAAGAACAACAATAACAGAGAATATGACACTCAAAACAGTGCTAATTACAATTACTAAGATTTATTAAGTTACTATGGATTACAAAATAAAAGAAATATAATTAAATTCATCAACTTACGGAGTGTGGTATGTCTTGTACCGGTGCACAGTTAATACAATGTGCCAAAAAATAAGGTACAATGATGATTAAGCATTCACACACACAGAATAACACACTATTGTCATGTGAAGTAAAAAAAAAATATCTCGTGATCTCTCTTTCAATGCTCTCTGAATCCCTTTATATATATCTATAGTCGCGGTTCTATCGGCGCATCTAGAAACGCCTTACACATTGTTTACCTTTCGAGTTCACTCCCAATCTTTCCACAAAATTCTATTAGAACAGACGATACTTATTTTTAGTTGGTAGTGGTAGTAAACAGGGCCAAGATCAAAGGGAATAAGCCACGCCCAATACTAATGCAGCCAAATTGGATCAGACAGCGTTCACGGCACATGGAAATGTGACGTAAACATGTCTTCTACATAAAAATATGCCTGGATATGGCCACAATGGTAACCCTCGAAAAGTGACTGGATTTGTCCACAATTGTCACCTATGAACAGTGCCTGGATATGGCCAGAATGGCCACCCATGTCACCTTTGAACACTGCCTGGATATGGCCACAATGGTCACCTATGTCACCTTTGAACAGTGCCTGGATATGGCCACAATGGCTACCAATGTCACCTTTGAACAGTGCCTGAATATGGCCTCAATGGTCACCTATGTCACCTATGAGCAGTGCCTGGATATGGCAACAGTGCCCCCCCCCCCCCCCC
>CAXITT010000334.1:0-156309 GCA_964033795.1 Lymnaea stagnalis
TCACTACGTCTCTCACTTTCTCTGTGTCTTACTATGTCTCACTCTCACTACGTCTCTCACTTTCTCTCTGTCTTACTATGTCTCACTCTCACTACGTCTCTCACTTTCTCTGTGTCTTACTATGTCTCACTCTCACTACGTCTCTCACTTTCTCTGTGTCTTACTATGTCTCACTCTCACTACGTCTCTCACTTTCTCTCTGTCTTACTATGTCTCACTCTCACTACGTCTCTCACTTTCTCTGTGTCTTACTATGTCTCACTCTCACTACGTCTCTCTCTTTCTCTCTGTCTTACTATGTCTCTCTCTCACTCTTACTGTGTCTCCCACTCTCTTTCTTTCTTTCTCTCTCTCTCTCATTCTCTCTCTATGTCACTATCATTTTCTCTCTCACATCTTTCTCTCTCTTAATAAATATCTCTCATTCTCTCTCTCTTACTATGTCTCTTTCTCTTACTATTTAGCTCTCTTTCTATCTCTTAATGTCTCTCTCTCTTTCTATCTATCTCTTTCTCTTACTACGTCTATCTCTCTTTCTTTCTATCTCTCTCTCATTCTCTTTCTTTCTCTCTCTCTCTCTCTCATTCTCTCTCCTACTATGTCTCTCTTTCTCTCTCTCTCTCAATGCGTCTCCTTTTCTTTCAATCTCTTTCTTGCTAAATCTCTCTCTATCTCTCTCTCTCTCTCTCTCTCTCTCTCTCTTTCTATATCTGAACTCTCTTTCTCTCTCTTAATATGATCTCTAATTCTTTCTCTCCTATTCTCTCTCTCACTACGTCTCTCACTTTCTCCATCTCTTGTTATCCCTCTTAATGTGTCTCTCTTTCTCTTACGCATTCTCTCTCTCTCTCTCTGTCTTTTCCCCAAGTCTCACCAGCTAAGTCTGTCTCTATGTTTCTCTCTTTCCAAATCGTTCTCAATCACTCTCTCATTCTCTCCCTCATTAAATAATGCATCCTCTTTTCAAGCTTCTCTCAGTGTTACTCCAAATCTCTTCCAGTCTCTCTCCAAGTAGGTACATCTGCGAGTATTTTTATCCGTGTCTCTCCCCTAATCTTTCTGTCTCTCGCTAATCACCACTGTTTCTCTCATCTCTCTTACTAATAACGTCACATTGGAGAGGGCGTCAGTGGGTCGTCGAGCGCAAGCTCTTAATACCCCCCCACCCCGGTACACCTCCACACGTGCCAGATGCCGGGTCTCCACACGTGCCAGATGCGGAAGCACGTCGGGAACCTCCCACCTGGCCTGGGGGACGTCCAGTCGACTGAAAACGCTACGTTTAAAGCGTTCGTGGTCCATTCTCCGTGGGTCAGAATGGCTTTGCTTCCATTCCGGGGGAAAGGTGTTTCGTGAACACCACCCCACCGTCCAGGGTGACAAGTGTGTTAAGAAGTATTTTGGTGTCTCTTTAACAGTCTCTATATCTCAGTATGTCTCTTTGACAGTCTCTATATCTCTGTCCTGCTTATCGGTATTTCAGTCACCGTATCTTTAAGTATCGCTTGATCCATCCTTTCCCAAATCTCATTTGCTCTGTTTCAGAACTACTCTACTCCACTCTCTCTAAGAATCTCCATCTCAGCTTATCTCTATTATTGTTCACACTCATTGCATTTTTTAAATTCTTTATATTAATTTCGCTTTTATTCGTGGCTGGCAGGCAAAAATCTTCGGAGGCTAACTAACCCACTTCCCGACAAGCTATCAAACTGAAACTTGGCACAAAGACTTGTTGTCGATGACAACATATTCTAACAAATTTTCAGCCTCACAGCCCAACCCCACCCCAACCCCAAAAATAATCAGTTTATTTTTTCTATTTTTCAAGGGAAACATTAAGGAAAATTCCAGATAACTGAGCTAACTGATATTTTTTAATTATCGCAAGTGTGTTTAAAGCGTAATATTTTATTTATTTTTTTTGAACTAGTTGATGAAATAAATCTGCGGTGTAAAAGCGGATGGGGCATTAGTAAAGTTCAGGGGCGTGAAAAAAAAGTGCAGTTGTGAGCAAGGGGAGGGGGGCGCACTACCTGAGATTCTTTCAAAAAAGTGTGCTGCAAAGTCGTAGCTAAGAGGGGCAGATGCCCCTGGGCGCCAGACTAGTTAGGGGCGCAAAATGTGCTTTAATAATATTTTATTGATCAAAATAATGAGTTGGAAGAAAGAAAGTGCGGCTCGATAAAATGAAATTTGTCCCCGGGGGCCAAACGCTCTAGCTAGGTCTACGCCTCTGGTCTCTGGTCACGACCCACTAGAACTGTACTAAGAGTGGGTCATGCTCTGGTCTCTGGTCACGACCCACTAGAACTGTACTAATAGTGGGTCATGCTCTGGTCCTGTTGCTTGTAGCCATTTTTGGGTCACATTTTCAGCCCCACCTCCCATTACACGATAAAAAAAATGTTACGATAAATTCTGGTTTTAGTGGTTGTTTAATTAATTATTTTTTAATCTTAACCACATTAAGCATAACATTTTTTGTATACGAAAATACAGCTAGGCACCATACACGAAATTAACTCAGGGCGGTACTTTAAAAAAAAATTACAAGCCGTTCGTTAAGAAATGTTTCTTATTTTTTGTAGGAGATGCAAAAAAAATGGTTTTGCTAACATTCGATTATAATGGATTTAAACCTTGTTAAATTGTTTAAAATATTAAAATCTACTGTGGCTACTTTACTAAGACGACTTCTGAAAATGGAGTCGTTACATTCCGGGGTAAAGATTTATAAAAAACGAAAAAGGAAAAAAAACTGAAATGAACTCAAGAAGAGTGGCTTCAGTTCATGTCCAAACATGAAAACCGTTTGCTTTTGTTTACGTTCTTTTTTTAGGTACTATGTAATATGAAATTAGGCTGTTCAGTTAGTTGTGAGGACACATGGCCCACCGTATCTTAAATCATTATATGGTAAGTAAGTAGACTTTAGAGTTAGACAGACAGTTGTCAGTTGATAATTTAATAAATTTTGAAATGAATAGTTGAGTTGTTGTTTTTTTATTGCTATTTATTTAATAATATAATATATGCAGTATCTGCTATACTTATACTATTACTATTATACTATTTAGTATCTAACTTGCCCTATGCGCAAGACATGACTTACTTAATTATATAATACTCGGGCTTACCCGGGTGCAGTTGTTTTTTTTACACCATTTACCAGACTGAGTTCTGTTATTTTGAGAAATGTACCAGGTGGGTACCAGGTACAGGGAAAAAAAAGTTAACTTCTCATTTCCTAATATTATATGAGCCTACCTTTACTTTAAACAATAGTGCCACAGTCACTCCTACACCCTAACTGCCGGCCTTTAAACAATAGCCTACCAACAGTCACACATCCTACATGCCTGCTTTAAACAGTAGTCCTACAGTCAGTCCTACGCCTACACCATACGCATGTTGCGGCTCTTTATTAATGGCTGAGGCTATTCATATTCGGACCCGGTATCAGAATAAACTACCAAAAATGACATCCAAATAGCATTTAGTCTAAAGGGACCCGGGTCCCAATAGTGGCGATGCATGTCCGGATCCATTTTGACTAATAAATGCTTTTCGGATGTCATTTGTGGTAGTTTATTTTAGTTAAACTTAAACTGAAAAATATGGTTTACAAACATATAGTCCGTTCAATTATCTCTCTTTCGTTCAATTATCTCACATTTGATACCAAATTTAATCTTACAAACCCAACAATAATATGTTAAACATTTTTTTTAGTCCCAACCTCTCACTTCTGGTAGCAGCGTCCAAATAGCCACTTTGTTGATAAATACATAAAAAGAATGGGTGCCTTCACAGTTCACTTCACCCTAAAAAATAAAAAATCAACCTTTTTACCTGAGTTCAACTGTCATGCATGACAGCTTTTTTTTCTCTCACTCTGTACTATTGATATAAATCTTGTTGAATGGGGGCAAGGGCCACTTTTGAAAGGGAAGCAGGACACAGACACAAAATATATATGTTTTAAGAGATATTAATATAATAGCCTATGACTATGGTAAATAATATGTAATGATGTCTTTGTTATATGATATACTAGTACAATTTGCACCTTATTTGATATCTTTTGTTTACAGTTTATGGAAACTTTTATTTTTCAGCTTTGACAAATAACTGTACTACTACTTGGGCAAAAGTTTAAAGTTAATATCATCAGGAGAGTAGCATACATCATGGCAACAAATGTGTTAAGAAGTATTTTGGTGTTCTCTGTGTACATGGTATGCTACACATCCACCCATAGAACTGAAATTGACAGTTCGCGATTTGAAGAAGGAAAAAAGCAACTAGAACTTATTCAAAGAAAATCAGAGATGCCCAAGTATGGTCTATGCTGGCTCAATGCTATGACTTTAATCAAAACTGAGTGCAAGCGTTTAAGTGATGTGACACAAACACGGCTAGCTCTTGCTTACCTAAACTGCTTTTTACAGGTCAGTTGTGTGGTTTTTTTTGTGAGCTTGTTAATGTGAATTGAAGTTTTTGTTGCAAAATATGTCATCACTTATTTTATTGTATGACTAGAAGATTTTAAACATTAAAAATATTTTTTAAACTAATATGAAACCCTCATCCTATTATCATAAGCATAAACATCCAGGAAGATTAAAAATGTCATTTTGATTTTTTTTCAAAATGAAATAGTAATACAGTCATATGAATCACTGGTCGATTCTTCAAGGCTTAATACATATACAGTTAATGTTCTTTAAGTAACATTTAATATCAAGCTAAAGTAATGTCTTTTGGACAAAGACTTTAAAAATTGCCTGGCAAAACATTTTATAATTTTATATTTCCAGATCCAGGGACGAACAAGCTATGAATGTGATGATGTTACAGAAATAACAGCATGTGTTCAGCACATGAATGAAGCCGACCGCAGCTCGTTTACAACATTCTTTACACACACTCAGAACATTTGTTACTTTCTCCAGGCTCAGGTGTGGCAGGAGGAGACAGAGATGACGATTAACCGTCTCACTGTCACAAGTACTCAGGTAAACAAGTCTAATTTCAATTTTTACCATATATGACATTACTGTGAAGTTGATAAAGACAGTTTATGTCAACTTTATTGCTTCATAATTTATTTCAAAACTATTGATTGCCACCACTTTAAAGAACCAAACGCTTGCACTCAGTTTTGATTAAAGTCATAGCATTGAGCCAGCATAGACCATACTTGGGCATCTCTGATTTGCTTTGAATAAGTTCTAGTTGCTTTTTTTTCACGACGGCGCCGGGGGCGTCAGATCTCGCAGCAGGGTTACCGGCCATCTGACCAGGGATCACGATCGACTGATCAAAGCGCGCGTCACGGCCATCTGACCAGGGATCACGATCGACTGATCAAAGCGCGCGTCAGATCTCGCAGCAGGGTACCGGCCATCTGACCAGGGTATTTACCTGGGACGACTGGTTGCCGACTGATCAAAGGGGCGGGCGCGAGTACAGACCTGGGGAGGGAACTCTATGAACCAGGGACTTATAAATAGGGACCTCTGGACGGGACGGACAGAACGCGGCCGGACAGAGAAGCAGACAGTCAGGGAGAGCACTGACGGTATGAGAAGAGGGCAGTCAGAGTTGCGAGATGAGAGAAAGTATAAGCGAAGTGTCAGCCTAATAAAGAACAAGATTATAATCATCAAATGTTATCGCCTGAGTTGTTTCCTTAGTGAATGACAGATATAGATGAAGGTTAGCAGAGAGCAACTAAAGGTTTCCCTACCGCTGCCTTCTTCAAATCGCGCCAGTAACCATTAACTATGCCATTGTTTGCATGTTCAAAACTATGATATTTATATGTTCAAAAAAAGTACTATAATGTTAAATAGAGTAGCTTGTATCATTTGTAAAAGCTTTATTATGACTATGTTTAGTATGTCAGTAGTGATAAGTGTAAACGTCAACTTAATACAATTTTTAAGCTATCTATAGAAAAACTGTAAAGCAGCAACAAAAATAACTAAGTTCAGCTTAGCTTTATTTTTGTAAAACAAATATTGGTGAGATTTTTTTTTGTATATAGTCTTATAACTTGAAAAAACTGTTTCTATCAACTCTATATTTATATTACATTAATTCCATTAAATTTTTATATTTGACTTATTTGTTTCTTGTGGTATTAATACTTTTGAGTTATTCCATTGGTTTTCTTCTGTGTAGGTAACTGAGCAACTTGAAATGTCCCAACAACTACAGAAAGATATGCTGTCTTCCCAAAACCAAAGTATTAAAAATCAAGAGACCCTGATTGTTCAAGCTTACAGCCTCAGTGACATCATCAATTCATCATCACAAAATGTTCGCATTCTATTTGAAGACCTGAAGGTAAGTTCATAATAAAACAATAATACTCTTGGAAACGTATTTAGTTTCCCTGTTCATTTCAATTTCAAGTTTCTAATATATTATTTTGATCCAATTTCAATTTGACATTTTATCTCTTTAGAACTTTTCAGGATTCTGATAGCCTAACAGAATCAGTATTTTGAAGTTATTAAACATGAAAAACGCTTTAGAGAATTTACCCTAGGAAATAATTTAGCTTTTAATTGATTTTTTGTACTGTGGTACTATAGAAACATAAGATCTCAAATTATATATATCTTGCAACTCTTTTTTATTATGTTACATTTCTACCTAGTGCAAAGAATATAACCAAAAAAAGCAAAGCAATTATTTTATTCATATTTGGCATGGTACATTATCAATTTGAATTATCTTGTGTGAAATTATTATTTTCTTAAGACTTGTTTTTTTTTTAATTCTGTGCTCGAATGCAGCTTTATTTCACACTTAAAATCTAACTAAAAAGTTGAAAGAATATAATTTTTTATGGATGGATACACGTTAGGTTTTATAATTATATCAATATACTTCATATGAACTTAGAAGCTATCATAAATATGTTTTCCTAAGAGCTTAGCAAATTTATGACATAAAATGTATTGTGATTTTTAAATATTTCCCTAATATTTGATATAGTGTTTTTTTTGTTTTCGCGATGTTCTGAACAAATTTTGTCATTATAGCAATCTACCCAAGAACAGAGAGAGATTATTGGAGACTTATTTAATCAACTGGCCAAACTGCAGACCACTATCCTAGGAGAGGTTTCTGGCTTTTATTCACTTTTCTTTTATCTGATGTCAGTACTTGTATGCTACCTATTGACATCAACGGCACGCACCTCAGGTACATTTAGTGACACCATAGAAGGGCAACTAGTTTTTTAAAGTTACTTTGTAATGTTGTTCTATTTACTTCAATCTCAATTTGCTTCACAAGAGGATTGATCAGTTAAAATAAGTATTGCAGCCTGGTTGCATTCTTGGTCTAATAAAGATGAAGCTTTGATAAATGTTGTTACTTTTGTAATGCCTTTTTGTTGTTTTGTCTTACTGTTTGCACTGATCTAGTCTGTGGGGAAACTTTATTTTATATCAGTCCTAATCTGCTTATCATAACACCTTTAGTTAGTGAGTCTCGCTGTATCCCAGACTTGCATTTCAGTGACAAAACTATTTATTAAAATCAATCACGTTTATATTATTATATATTTCATTTGATGCCAGTTGTTTATTTATAGTATTGGTATAGCTAAGGACAGCAGATTTATTGTACCATGCCAGGTTGGCCTGGCCACCGTCAGCTCAGTTCCTTGGTCAGATTTTTTTTCAGGATTCTTCACCTCCCCATTCAATGTCACCCAAATAAAACTATTTATCAAGATGAATCTTTATGTTCAAGGCTATTGGCAAATCTTATGCCATGTCCTTACATATGTGAATAGCTCTAACTGTCATGAAATCTAAGATATCTATGTTTAGCTAACACTTTTAACGAACTAACTTCTTCCCTCAGGGGCAAGAATCTGGCTGTTTCTTATCATGACAGTCAATGTAATCCTGGAACAGACTTTAATTAAATGGATCGCTGGCTTCTATTCCTCTGGTGATGTTAACAGTGTAGGTATATTTTGGTGAACCAATTTCATCATATCACGCTTGTATGTTGACATTTTGCCCTCTAGTGAACATATGACATCATATTCTTGTACTTAATTTGACCCAAAGTTGCATGGACCATCCAAAAATTTGACCCAAATGTGCATGTAACATCCACAAATTTGACCCAATCTTGCATGACCCATCCACAACTTTGACCCAAAGGTGCATGGCCTATCCACAAATTGGACCCAAAGGTCCATGAACCATCCACAAATTTGACCCAAAGGTGCAATGACCATCCACAAATTCTTAGCATTGATCCTAGTTCTGAGCTGCTCTTTCCAGCTTTTTCCACTTCTTGCAACAGGGCAATAGAAAGAGAAGATCACATGGACAGGGGAGCTCATCAGAGAGATTGAGGTGACTGCCCTTGTCCCCTCTCCACGTGTTCTTCCTTTCTTTCTATTGCCCTGTGGATCCCACCACATAGACTGTCTAGCACACTGTGGATCCCACCACATAGACTGTCTAGCACACTGTGGATCCCACCACATAGACTGTCTAGCACACTGTGGATCCCACCACATAGACTGTCTAGCACACTGTGGATCCCACCACATAGACTGTCTAGCACACTGTGGATCCCACCACATAGACTGTCTAGCACACTGTGGATCCCACCACATAGACTGTCTAGCACACTGTGGATCCCACCACATAGACTGTCTAGCACACTGTGGATCCCACCACATAGACTGTCTAGCACACTGTGGATCCCACCACATAGACTGTCTAGCACACTGTGGATCCCACCACATAGACTGTCTAGCACACTGTTAACATTTGACTTTGTTTTCTCACATTCCTTTGGTGTTTCTCATTTCCACATTTATTGACACAGGAGCAACTCTACTGGCTGCAGAAAATGATCCGTCGAGCGGCCATGTTGCTGGCGCTGCTGACACTCACTGCGTGCACCTACCTGTATAAAGATATCAACGCCTTAAATAACCAACTGCTGGTAGAGATCAGAAAACAGAATTCTGAACTGAAGAGGTTCATTACCGGTAAATAAATAAATATTATTAGCATTGACATTGTCAGTTAGAAAGGTTGATGTCACTAGTCTCTGTCTGCATAATTTAATCACTGAAAGATTACAAAAAATGCATTTTTTTCCTGATGCCTCAAGGATTGATAAAATAATAACACTTAGTCACTTCCATAGGCTTTAACCCAGGGGGTCTCAAACGAATTTCATGTGAATCTCACCGACTATTATAATTCTAATTTTTAATGTTTATATAAATACCTATAGATTTTGACGTTGATTATAATGGTAAAAACCGTTTTTTCAATGGTACTACCATTTTTTATGTGATAGTATTTTATGTGACAAACATGGCCAAAGTCTGGTTGGGAGAAAACACGCTTCGAATATTGTATATACATGTATCAAAAGTTTAAAAAGTCAGTGGGTAATACACAACCATAACTGTGTAAATCGTGGCAATCTGACACAGTATCAAACAATCCCTATTACACAATGGCCACCAGTGTGTACCAGTGATGAGACGAGTGACGCCAGTGTGTACCAGTGATGAGACGAGTGACGCCAGTGTGTACCAGTGATGAGACGAGTGACGCCATTGTGTACCAGTGATGAGACGAGTGAAGTTCCGAGCCTATCAGCTTGTTCTCGTGAAACATGAATTGGGAGTGTTACCCAGTGGAGGGAAAATATATTTTATTACACAGTGCAAATAAATATTGGCGACACCCGACCGCAGTTATGTCTTTCTCAAAACCTGCAGTGAAGAGAAAGGTTGGCGATGAGCGCAGACAATTTCAGGAGAAGTGGGAGACAAACTATTGCTTTGTTGAGCACAAGGGCATTCCGACGTGCCTTATATGCACCGAGAAAGTGGCAGTTCACAAGGAGTACAACGTCAGACGTCATTATTAAACCAGACATGCTGAGGAGTAGGCAAAATACCAGGGAGATGAGAGAGAGGCCCGGGTTGCTAAACTTAAAACATGTCTACTGAGGCAGCATGATTTTTGTCAAGAAAGCAAAGAAAGAAAGTGATGCAGCAGTTGAAGCTAGTTACTTGGTGAGTGAGATGATTGCTTAAGGCAGGAAAGTCATTCAAAGAAGGCGAGTTCATAAAAAATTGCATGTCACAAGCTGCAAGTTTTGTCTGTCCAGAAAAAAGGTTCAGTTTAGCAACATCAGCCTTTCAGCCAACACTGTGGCAGAGGGCATTTCTGAGCTGTCAGGTGACATTTATGATCACCTGTGTGAGAAAGGTAAACATTGCCATGCATACTCAGTCGCTCTTGGTGCGAGCTTAGATGTTACTGACACTGCACAGCTCGCAATATATGACAGTGATGTTGATAATTTTGAATGGGATGGAGGAGTTGCTCAAAGTGATTCCAATGCATGACCAGACCACTGCTCGGGAGATATTCGGCCAGCTGTGAGATGCCATTGTGGATGCCGGGTTACCGTGGATAAATTTTGCAGGAATAAAAACCGACAGAGCGCCATCAATGACAGGGAAAATAAATGGACTCGTGGCACACGTTCAAAGAAAACTGAAAGAGGAGGGTGTGGAAGAGGCCATTGCTACACTGCATTATCCATCAGCAGGCCCTTTGCAGCAAATGCCTGAAGTTTGAAAATGTGATGTCTGACGTTGTGAAATGCATCATCATCAACCATTTCAGATCCAGGGGCTTGAAGCACCGGCAGTTCCGTGCCTTTTTATTGGAAATAGAGTCAGCATATGAGGAAGTTATCTACTTCACCGAGGTAAGTTGGCTTAGTAGGGGAAACGTCTTGAAAAGGTTTTTTGATTTGAGAGCAGAAATCAAAGCTTCATGGAGAAGGATGGCGTGGTTTTTCCTGTACTAAATTATCCCAAATGGCTCATGGACTTGGCTTTTCTTGTTGACATTACACAGGAGCTGAATGTACTCAACAAGAAGTTACAAGGCCAGGGGCAGCTTATCAGTGTTGCCTATGACAATGTCAGGGCATTCTGCACAAAACTTGTGTTATGGAAAGCCCAGCTTTCTGAGAGAAACCTCTGCCATTTTCCAACATGCAAAGCACTCATGGACTCGGCCACACCATTCAGTAGTAAGAATACTGATGCCATTGAAAAGCTACAGGAAGAATTTGCTCACAGGTTTGCAGACTTCAAAACACACAAAGCAACTTTTAAAATTTTGCTGACCCTTTCTCCTTCAATGTGAAAGATGCCCCCCCCCCCCTTTTGCGCTTCAAATGGAGCTGATTGAACTTCAGTGAACTCAAGGCTTTTTGGGAGTACCTGTCTGTGTGAAAAGCTATTTTTCACTATAAACTTTAACAAGTCAAAGTTCAGGGTGAAACTTACTGATGAGCATCTTTAAGTTATACTGAGGGTCTCAGTTGCTTCCTCACTCAAGCCACATGTTTCTCAGCTGTGTAAGAAGAGGCGCTGCCAGGTCTCTGGCAACAAGTAGAAGAAGAAAGTAGGTGAAGCTTAGTTCTTGAGAACCCTTAATGTTTGTTATTAACAAAGTTTGAGCAGATTGTAACAGTTGTAGTTGAATTTGTAATCACTTTTCTGTGTAGATTACTTGATTGCAGCCCAGTTTCACTCAGACACTACCTGCGGTCCCCGGCTAATTTGAGTTTGAGACCCCTGCTTTGACCCTTTTATCAATGTTTATTTTAGGCATTGGTCTGCATCTTGATCAATGTTTCCATTGCTAAGTATGTTATAATCCATAGTATGAATATTTGACGTTTTTTAAATAATCAATTATAAAAAGTACTTGCTTTGATTGTGATTAGTCCAACCTTTTATATTTAGATCACTCTGGGTCTGTGCTGTCAATAAAAAAAGAAGCTGCTACAAGGCAGGCTGATCATAAAGAAGGTAAATTGCTTTGTTTTTGAATAGGGTTGAATGCATGCAATGTACTTAATGCACAAATATAATAATTTGGAGACTTCTTAAAAACAGAATAGAAAATATTCTGATACATAACTCTACGTCCATTTAACGCTACTCGTCCGCTTAACTTGCTAGATTTGATTTGTAAAAGATTATAGTGTGTACGTTGCTCCAATTATATTTTTTAAACACAAATTAACTAAACAAAATATTTTAATAAAGTGAACTGGGAATATAAAGAAATACATTATTTTGTATGGATTATCATTAGTTATCTTGGGGATTAAAATAAAAATATAAAATAATGGTAACCTTATGGCTCCACGGCAGACTCTATTGACAGTGATTACACAAGTGATAACAACGATGATGATGATGATGGTGATACTGACTCTGATAAAACCTACATCTTGCCGGAAAATGCTGAAACTGAAAGCTTTGTAACACTATCTAATGTAGGTAGAACACAGGCATTTTAACACTATCAAATATAGGTAGAACAGACATTTTAACACTATCAAATGTAGGTAGAGAACAGACATTTTAACAGTTTAATAACATTAAGAAATTTAAACATCAAGGAACAAGTGATTTTTAATTTTTTTAAATGTCATATTTTTTTAACATGTTGCCAACAGAACAGATGACAGAAAATGCAGATTTTCCCTGATTGGGGCTTGGTTAGGAAGAGAACATTTTCTTGATCAGTCTCTTTTAAATTCTTAATCTCTAAACTGATTTTATTCTGATGAGATCAGCTGAGATTGCATTTTTTAAAATTTAATACCAGTTTGGAAATATGATGTGAAAAAAACTTGAAAAATTCCTTGTTGTAGAAAGTTTTAAAACTAGCTGTAAATTGTATGAATTTACACAATACATCTAAGATGTTTCATAGATGAACTTTTAAAACTCGCTATAAAATGTATGAATTTACACCATGATACAGCTAAGAAATATCATACATGAACTTTTAAAACTAGCTGTAAATTTTATTAATTTACACGATACATCTAAGATATTTCATACATGAACTTTTAAAACTACCTATAACATTTATGAATTCACACCATGATACAGCTAAGAAATATCAAACATGTACTTTTAAAACTAGCTGTAAATTTTATGAATTTACAAGATACAGCAAAGATACTTCATACATGAACTTTTAAAACTAGCTATAAATTTTATGAATTTACACAATGATACAGCTAAGATATTTCATGCATACATGAACTTTTATCAACTATGTGGTTGAAAAGATTGATGAACATTTGAAAGTTTATCGGGAATATGGAGAATACCTTCATATTTTTCAGACGGAATCCAACAAACCAGATATTTCTCTGCTGTGTGAACTGTATGAACTGCGGAAGGCTATACCTATGACAGATCGTTGCACCAGTGTCCAATCTTGGTTGGAAACCTCGTTCCACGCAAAGGGTGAGTCCAAATTATTGATTACTTCCCTTTGTACTGAAGGCCTATGATGTATTTGTCTGATAGGGCTGTCATTACCACATTTGTTCAAAAATGGAATAGAATCTGTATAAAAAATATGTAATAGTGTCAATACCTTAACTATAGACTGTGCAACAAGCTAGCTAAAAAAAAACAATTTATTTAAAGTTTCCGTTGGAACATTATTTGATATTTCTGTTCAGACATTATTTGATTTTTCTTTTGGGACATAATTTGAGAACCCAACAACTCAAGCCTTCATATCACTCTATTCTTCAATCCAAAATGTGTTATAATTTTTAGCCTGAGTGAGCATGATGAATTCTGTCAGCACAATATTTCAATGCTTGAATACTATCTTTACTTCCCAGGTAATAATGACATTAAAACTGCCTCGCCAAGACCACAGAGTCCTTTTGGATCAAATCCTGTAAGTTTAAATTTCATCTGTTAGTCAGCAGTAATTAAGTATCTCATTAAAACTGCCTGGCCAAGACCACAGAGTCCTTTTGGATCAAATCCTGTAAGTTTAAATTTCATCTGTTAGTCAGCAGGAATTAAGTATCTCATTAAAACTGCCTGGCCAAGACCACAGAGTCCTTTTGGATCAAATCCTGTAAGTTTAAATTTCATCTGTTAGTCAGCAGGAATTAAGTATCTCATTAAAACTGCCTCGCCAAGACCACAGAGTCCTTTTGGATCAAATCCTGTAAGTTTAAATTTCATCTGTTAGTCAGCAGGAATTAAGTATCTGATTAAAACTGCCTCGCCAAGACCACAGAGTCCTTTTGGATCAAATCCTGTAAGTTTAAATTTCATCTGTTAGTCAGCAGGAATTAAGTATCTCATTAAAACTGCCTCGCCAAGACCACAGAGTCCTTTTGGATCAAATCCTGCCAAGACCACAGAGTCCTTTTGGATCAAATCCTGTAAGTTTAAATTTCATCTGTTAGTCAGCAGGAATTAAGTATCTCATTAAAACTGCCTCGCCAAGACCACAGAGTCCTTTTGGATCAAATCCTGTAAGTTTAAATTTCATCTGTTAGTCAGCAGGAATTAAGTATCTCATTAAAACTGCCTGGCCAAGACCACAGAGTCCTTTTGGATCAAATCCTGTAAGTTTAAATTTCATCTGTTAGTCAGCAGGAATTAAGTATCTCATTAAAACTGCCTGGCCAAGACCACAGAGTCCTTTTGGATCAAATCCTGTAAGTTTAAATTTCATCTGTTAGTCAGCAGGAATTAAGTATCTCATTAAAAATGCATGGTCTGAACAATGTTCCCTTTAAGCTGCCAGCCGCGCAGCAATCTCACAGACGCCGCGCAGCAGTTTTGAGTACTGCTCAGCTAATTTCCACTTAAAAGTGTGTTTTTGTGTCTGTAGGTTGAAAATTTTGCGCACAAAAAAATTGATGCTGTAAAAATGTGCACACAACTTTATGATTTTGCACACGAACCAACAAACCTTAGAGGGAACATTGGGTCTGAAAATAAGCAAGTGATAATTAAGTTACATTGGTGACTAACTTCAGGCTCTGTAAACTTCCTTTTTCTTTCTACTAAGGCTCTCAGTTATTGCCAGAGAAAGGGAGATTCCTTTTTTGTGGTTTATTATCTTTTTGAATGGTAATAGCTGGTGTTTATTTTGTCTTTTTGTAATTAACAATTTTGCAACTCATAAAATTTCAAGTTTGTAATTTTTATGTTCTATAGTAGTCTTAGACCCTGTAATAATGATGGTGTCACCTTTAAATCATTCCTTAATTAATACTGTAATGTAGGCTATGTTTATCGACAGAGTTCACCCTACAATCTTCGCCCAAGAAAAGCTAATGCTAGTCCCAGCTCAAGCTGTGCTGTTAAAGACGAGTCTCCCAGAAGTTTCTCTAAAACTGTCCATCAGATGCAGCAGATAGCAGAGCAGAACAGCAGACTGATAGGGGCGTACAAGCAAAGTCAGCCACTGTCTCCACAGAGTTTTAGCTGGTCTCAGCCCATTGTATCAAGTTCAGTGAGTGGGAGAAGCAGTAGGAGTGGCTCAGTCACAAGTCTCAAAGGTAGAGGCAGTGCAACAAAGATTGAAGAAAGATCTAATATTGTCACAAGAGGCAATCACAATCGGAAATAGACCTTGTCTTTATTTATTTTATTTTTTCTCCACATTGTTTTCAACATTGCATGATGACCAAGGCCATTTTTTAAAGCAATTTTGTTATATCATTTTGTTATGGCCTTTTGTTATAGCAATTTTTTTTTTAAAACTAAGATCCAAAATGAAATGTGGCAGTGACTGACACAATTCAGACAACTATGACATGTGGCAGTGACTGACATGATTCAGACAACTATAAAATGTGGGAGTGACTGACATGATTCAGACAACTATGACAAGTGGCAGTGACTGACATGATTCAGACAGCTATGACATGTGGCAGTGACTGTCATGATTCAGACAGCTATGACATGATTCAGACCTAAGAACCAAAAGACAATGGATTCATTATAACTAGATGAAAACTGTGAGTCTGCTTTAAGCCTGAATTTCAGAGTCCTTTTTAAGTCTTTATTTCTGATGTTGTAGTTGTAATCAAGATGATTTTTTTAAAAGTCCCCTTTTTTGTTTCATTGAGATGCCTGCGAACAAATACAAAATATATACACCATTTCCCCAAATAAAAATAATTAAGATTACGTGTAATTTCAATGAAATGATGCTGAAATAACGCAAATTAGTATTTTGGCTGAAAAGTCGCGATATCAATTATTTTCAGCAAGTCCCTTTTTATTATTCGAGATCTCAGGAAATATCAATGACTCGTCCTCTTAAGTGGTACATCATTAATATTTATTAAAATGCTTGCAATATTTGAATGTGCAAAACATTTTGCATTCACAACTTCGTGATACATTTTTTTTGTATTTTCTGTCTGGCTGTCATATTTTTTTTACATAGATTTGGATCATTTCCATTTTTCTGAGCCCTCTGTCATCCCTTGCTCAATTTTTATGATGCAAGTTACCATTTTAGAATATAAATAGTGTTTTATTTCACCAGTGTAAAAGAAATGTGAAGACTATATGTTTTTGCTGTAGCCCAGATGAGTGGTTCCCATATTTTGGTTTTCAGTCCTCTGTGCACAGTCTGAATCTAAGTTTTCCAAGTCACCCAATTACAAATTTTAACAAGTTTTACAAACAGCAAATAAATTTTATCTTGAAAGGTCTGAGTCAAAATAGCAAGAAACATTTATTTAAGATCACCAGAAAATGTAATGACAGTAATTGAACGAATTCAACTAATTGTAAATAGTGGGGAGGATAAGCCATCTGATCAACATATTTTCTCAAACCTTGGGATCAGTTTGGGCCCAGCCACCCTTATTTAATTCTCCGCATTAATTTTCACATAGTTTTCATCGCAGCACCTGCCATACATGTTATAAAATTTCACAGCCCCCCTGTGAAAGAGTCGCCACTCACATTTTGGGAACCACCAGCCTGGATTTATCTAAGAGCTTGAATGGGCTGATAGAAACATTGGTTACATCTGATGTCTGTAGTAGTTTGAGAGCTGACAAGAACAGAGTAGGTGATAATCTAGTGCATACTGTCGGATTCAACAGACACTGGTCTCATACCTACCCAAGTATCATGAGAGGAGTCCTATAAATTTTTATTTTAATGATTGAATGGCATTAAATTTTATGTTTAAAACACAGATGTTGATTTTATCTGTAAATTCATCTTTTTATGACCATGAAATTGAAAAGTTGCATGAGCTATTTACCATTTATTGATATTAAAATATAAGGTTTAAAAAGATTTAATTTAATATACTTCAAGAATTGGTGCTCACAAGTTTGAGAAGATTTTAATGTTTTAGTACCTTTTATATTTAATATTCTATTGGTTCATAGGGTCATTTTGGTTCATTGTACTATAGATTTTTATTTATTTATCCTTGCTGCATTTTTGTGTATTGACGTCTGCCAGCATTATGTGTACTGACGTCTGGCATTAGTCTGATGTGTGAAAATAGTTTACAAATAAATATTTTAAATGCTATGGTACTTTGTTTCTTTTTTTCCCCATCTAAGTTTTGGTAGAACATGGTTTGGAAAAAATATTAAGTTACTGCTAAATTATCTCAGTGACAAAACCAGTTTGTGCTTTTTAAAGACGGGTGTCCTCAATGTAAAACAAGAAGGCAGATAACTAAACAATAATGAGAAAAATTCAAAATCAACAACGAAAAGTTAACTTAATGTTAATATGACCCCCCCCCCTTTTTCCGCGCCACTCCCCCCCTCCGCGCCACCCCCCAATCCTCAAAAAAAAAAACATAACCCGACAACTCTGTTAGCAAAAAGTCTGTTGACGACCATTCTTCTACTTCTCATCACACCCAATCTTCTCTTTGTTAATAGATTACAGTGGTTCTAAAACTTTCTACAGCCATCGCCTCCTTGGCACCCTGGCGCCCCCTGCTCTTTAAAAGTAGAATTATGATGATCAGGCACTTAGTACAGTAATTAACTTTCAAATCGCTCACATTACTGTATGATTTGGATGGGCTCAGTAAAGTGATGCCATGTCTGGTAACTCTCAGTAAAGTGATGCCATGTCTGGTAACTCTCAGTAAAGTGATGCCATGTCTGGTAACTCTCAGTAAAGTGATGCCATGTCTGGTAACTCTCAGTAAAGTGATGCCATGTCTGGTAACTCTCAGTAAAGTGATGCCATGTCTGGTAACTCTCAGTAAAGTGATGCCATGTCTGGTAACTCTCAGTAAAGTGATGCCATGTCTGGTAACTTTCAGTAAAGTGATGCCATGTCTGGTTATTTAACATCCTTAAAAAGTCAAAACATTCGCACATATGGATTATATTTTTTTGTATTTCTTGCGCTGTTTGACCACTGTCCACGGTGCATAATAATGACACGAAAAGTTCTTTACACGCGTGCCTCAAGTACGATGTCCTCAACTTTGGCTTCAGCCTTGAAATATCCAAATTCATCTGCACCTAAAAATGGATTTATCACCCAATCTAAAATTTTAACTAAATAAGACCCTAAAAGCATTTAGATACTGTAATAATATTCAAATGGTTTACAAAATATTTAAGTATTAGGGTGGCATGTGTGTACGGACCGCACCGTATGACACTGACAGGGTGCGGTGGGAGGGGAGGGGATTATCAAATTGAAAATGTGACAATGTTCTCTTATGTCAGTTTCAAAACAGAACTCAGTTAATTACATGAGCAGGTTGTCACCTGAATAGGCTGTTACCAGACAGAGTAGGCTGTCACCTGAATAGGCTGTTACCAGACAGAGCAGGTTGTCACCTGAATAGGTTGTTACCAGACAGAGTAGGCTGTCACCTGAATAGGGTGTTACCAGACAGAGTAGGCTGTCACCTGAATAGGCTGTTACCAGACAGAGCAGGTTGTCACCTGAATAGGCTGTTACCAGACAGAGTAGCCTGTCCCCTGAATAGGGTGTTACCAGACAGAGTAGGCTGTTACCTGAATAGGGTGTTACCAGACAGAGTAGGCTGTCACCTGATTAGGGTGTTACCAGGCATAGCAGGTTATCGCCAGAACAAAGTCTCACTATAACAGTTTGCCACAAGAACAGGGTGTCAGATCAGGCCAGGGAATCACGATGTAGAGTAGGGAGCTACAAACGAGGAAATTTTGCGTCATGTCAGGCTGCAAACAGAAAAGGTTGCCACTAGAGAAGGCTGTAATAGAAATGAACGACGCACACTCTTCTGTGTTCGGTGTAACTACTGACCTTTATTCTACATTAAACATCCTTTTTATACCTCTACATTCATGATCACTCATTCCGCTTTTCCATGCATTTAAGTTTAAAACGTTCATGAATAAAAACAACTCACGACGTCCAGCCATACCACATAACAACAACAACACAGGACAATCAGGTCAACAACTTCACTCACTGCTTACAATGATAATCTTCAGTCATACTGTCACAAAGGGTTTCACCAGAGAAGTGTGCCACCACAGAAGTGTGTCACCAGACAAGTGTGTCACCAGACAATTGTGTCACCAGACAAGTGTGTCACCAGACAAGTGTGTCACCAGACAAGTGTGTCACCAGACAAGTGTGTCACCAGACAAGTGTGTCACCAGACAAGTGTGTCTGTGTCTCAAGACAAGTGTGTCACAAGACAAGTGTGTCACAAGACAAGTGTGTCACCAGACAAGAGCAGAAAGACTCTGTGATGCCCATGTGAAATGTGATAAGGAGGGTGACACCATGGGTGCTACGAAGATTTAGTTGTGTTAATATTTGGCTCGTAGAATGAACCATCCGTAACAAGGGACTGAGAAAATAGTATGCAAAAAGAACCTATACACAGGCTAGTGATACCAACAATAGTTAATTTAATTTTTATAAATAATTTCTATACATATACAAATTATAGCACAGGAGCAAAATGACTGCATCAACTTACAGAAAGCGGTCGTCCATTAATTACTAAGCAAAACCTGTAGTTCAGACTCCTCTGCACAAAATATGGCTAAAAAAAAGTCTGCATTATCACAGGATACTGAAGTAAACGCTTAAGATACATTCCATTATGAGCGTATGGTGAAAAAAAAAAAAAAAAAAAAAAAGGAATTATATTATAAATAAATGTATAAATACATTTTACTTTGTGCTGATCTATTTTAATGACAATAAAATTGTAGGAACAACATTTCATTTCATGTTTAGCTTGTTAATCAACAAGTTAAAAAGTTTTTACACTTAAATTTGATAATGCAGAATCAATTGAAAGGTTACTAAAGACTACATATCATTGCTTGTGGAATAAATATGATTATTGCCAGTAAAGCTGACAATTTTAGTATAGCTTCTAGCTGCTATCATCTTCCCCAGGAGTATCCAGGTTTGCTCTATCATAACAATGGGCATCAGGGACTTCATTTGGGTAGGGAAGGGGGGCATTTACCCCCACCCCTAATTTGCAGGTTTTATTAAATTGCTATGTACTGTGGCGCCTCCAGTAATAAACTTAACAAGCCGACAAAGTTTTGGTTTTGCCCCCCTCCCTCCCTGAAAAAAAATGAAATGACGCCTCTGATGGGCTTAGTCTATAGCAACTGATTGATCATTTTAATCTTGCTGGGGGCTGGGGCTGTGGCTAAAAATTGTGTTTTCATCGACAAAGTATCTATGTGCCAAGTTTCAGCTCTATAGGTTGACGGGAAGATTTTGCCACACACCAAGACGGAAAGGGGCACACGAACTAACGTGAAGTAGGATTTAAAAATAAGCAGGCCACGGGGAAGGAGAAAAAGTTTGGGAAAAGCTGCCATGAGATTTGATTAATACCCTGTAGGCCTACATTAAAATTGTTTTTCTCAAGTGGGCCATCTTTGCATTCAGGGGGCCACATCAAATTTCTTGTAAGCAGTTTTTTTTTTTTTTTATTTAAATTAATTACAGGGAAGGGGGCCTTTGAGCTAAGTAAAATGTGTACATTTTTAGTATTAGACTTTTTCGCTTGCTGTGCTGTAAGTTAATATACCGGCTATTCTGTCTGTTTTTTTAAATTTCTGTATAGGCCCCTATTTGATTTTATATTTTTAACATCAACTTAATGGTAGGTCTATAATTTTGATTATTGTTAATATCACTAGCTTTGATATCGTTTTTTCTTTGTATATGTTTTTTTTTTCCAGTCCATTGTTCCACGTATTGTTCATCTAACGCGAGACAAATCTTAAAACAGATTAAATTTGTAAAACCATACAACGTCATGTAACATAAGGTAAGACTAATTATGTTGTATGTTCACTGACGTCTTAAGTACAACCTCTCTGTGCAGTCTTCGAAAAAGTTGTTATCCGAAACACCCCATGGTCCAAATTAATACGGAAAATCAAAGTTCTACTGTATTCACTATTGTGTATTGCCAATAAATTGACTGGGTACATTCATGCTGCGTAGAGGATTTTGGAGCCGTCTGCTCAGTTCACACGATCAAATTTTCGATCATACATTTCAATGAATCCTTGACACAACTTTTAAACTATTATTAGATCAATTCTCATTTTGTCCACACACACATACAAAAAAAAAAAAAAAAAAAAAAAAAAAAAAAAAAAAAAAAAAAAAAAAAAAAAAAAAAAAAAAAAAAAAAAAAACTATTATTAGATCAATTCTCATTTTGCCCACACACCAATAAAAAAAAAAAAAAAAAAAAAAAAAGAAGGGAAAAAAGAAAGAAACCACACACAAAATAGTGCGATCACACAAAAATTTGACGAAAATTTGATCGAGAGAATGGAGCCTTATTAAAACACTAGAAAAATTCATTGGACAAGAACAAAGAGGTTTGACTCCAAGGTTGGCAGGATGAATTTGTTCCAAATGCAAAATTTATTCCATCAGATACGTTTCAGAAACATCAAAAGAATATTTCCTGGAATAGACAGTACAAGAATTTTTAGCTTCACATTATATGATGGAGTAATTCCAAAGGAACCGATCATAGCTGAAATATCTTGAACTTCTGTGAAGTGAGCTGTGAGTCCAGTCAAGCTATAATATAATATGGCATCCTTCCGTCTACGTGAGACGATGGAGTAGCTATATAGTTCTACACTTTGACGAGTGGCTCACTAGGCCAATCCTAGAATGGTAATCACGGCCGCACCTCTCGCAGGAGAATGTTGAATCCCGGTAACTTCTTGATTTCCGAATTGTTCTTTTTGATTCGAGGGCCTCGTTTCGAGTAACTTCTGCCTTTTTCACTCCTCCAAACACTGCTGTTCGCCAGTTGAACCGATGTTCGGCAATGAACTCCCATTCGTTTGTTTCAATATTGGCTTCCCTCATGCTTCGTTTGCAAACGTCAACAAATCTCAGGCGCGGTCGTCCAATATGTCTTGTCCCCTCTGCCAACTCTCCATACAGCAGAATCTTTGAGATACGTCCTTCCTCCATTCTCCGTACATGACCTAACCAGCGAAGGCGTCTCTTGATAAGAAAGGAGAATATGCTAAACATGTGTGCAAGTTCCAAGATCTCCACGTTAGGCACCCTGTCCTGCCAACGAATTCGCAAAATGCGACGCAGACATCTTTGATGGAAGCTGTTGAGTTTCCGCTCCTGACTGGTATATGTGGTCCACACTTCGCTACCATATAGGAGCATGCTAAGCACGGTTGCCTGATTACCACTTATTTTTGTTTCATCAGTTAGATTGAGATTATTCCACACCCGCTTATTCAGTTTAGCCATAGTTTCTGTTGCTTTTGCAATCCTGATATTTATCTCTTCATCAACGGAGAGAGAACTAGAAATATTGGATCCCAGGTATATGAAATGATCAACAACCGAAAGATTATGACCCTCAATAGATATGATTGGAGGGGACGGTACTTCTTGCATCATTACATGAGTTTTCTGTAGACTAATCGAAAGTCCAAACTCTTTACGAGCATGTGATAGGAGATTAACAAGCCCCTGCAGACCTTCTTCTGTGTGAGATGTTAAGGCGGCATCGTCAGCGAACAGCAGTTCACGAATCAGCACCTTTTATACTTTGGTCTTTGCACGAAGGCGGGCGATATTGAACAGTCTTCCATCAGATCTTGTATGGACGTACACTCCATCTTCGCAGTCACTGAAAGCAAATTGAAGGAGCATCGAAAAGAAATAAATTGAAAAGAACGTTGGTGCCAGTACACAGCCCTGTTTTACTCCGCTGCTAACTGGGAATGACTCAGAGACAGCGCCATTGAAAGTTACTGTGATGTGCATGTTTTTGTGAAATGACTGTATTATTGTGAGCAGTCGTGGAGGACAACCTATTCTTTGCAAGATACAGAAAAGGCCTCTTCGACTTACCAAGTCAAATGCCTCGGTCAGGTCTATGAAGGCAATATAACGAGGCATATGCTGTTTGCGACATTTCTCCTGCATTTGGCCTAGCGAAAATATCATGTCTATTGTTGAGTCAATTTATAACAGAATCAATAATATGGTAAAAATTCTTCTGCTGAAATCGACTTCATCTGGTTCAAATGACATATTGGAATCACATGGAGTGTCCTCATCTTGGTCACCATGGACATTTTTTTCCTTCTCTTGATTGGGAACTCAGGACTGGTGTTTGCTGATTCAGCTGAAAATTTGGCCTCTTTTAGAAACCTTGACCACTCATACCAAACAGATTTTAGTTCACAGAAAGAGGAATTTAGATTTGTCTCTTCGGTGTCGATAGTGGCTTGAAGGATTTGTTTGCACGGGTCAATCAGGATTAGTACTTTCCTCCAAACACCTTGTCATGATTACACACGCGGAGAATCTCATAGATCTAATAGCTCACTTTACATCTGTACTTGTTTTGCACTCAGGTTCAGATTCATAACTTCCTTCAGGGCTTCAATTATTTCAGGCAAGTGATTGGAATGAACACTATCAAGTTTTTCAGTCCAGAGAGTTCCAGAGAGTTCCAGAAAGCCCATGGGGTGAAACACATCAATAATTTTCTTTAGTAGATCCCAGCGCCGTGGACTTCCTGAAAATATACTGTACACAGAGTGACTAACTCCAAACAGTATCTCAGTATCCGTACAACTTGAAACTGCATTCGATCCACATAAATTCAGTGCGTAAAATTAAAATCCGCATGATGAAAAGGCGGACAATCTGTTTTCCTTAAGAAGAACTGATTGAACTGATTGAACTACTTTCCAGCCATTTTTGCCCTGGCACATAATTTTTGTAGTTTCATTCTTGCTCATAGTGGTCGCTATGAACACAACACCTACAAGTCGTCGCGGCAAAGAGAAGATAATGCGATATTAATGAGGAAAAACAGTACTTGTAGCCCTTGCGTATCAGCGGACGAGGAAGAACTTTTAAAAAAATATGCCCCATGGCAGTGGTTTTCAACTTTTCTAATGCCGCGACCCCTTTATACAGTTCCACATGTTTTAGCGACCCCAACTATACAATTATTTTAGTTGCTACTTCATAACGGTAATTTTGCTTCTGTTATGAATCGCAATGTAAATATCTAATATGCAGGATTTTATTGTTACAAATTGAACATAACTAAAGCATAGTGATTAAAGACAAAAAACAATACAATAGGTCATTATATATTGTGAAATATTTATTTCTCATTACAAATAAATGAGATTTTGTCTTGAAGCATGGTGTAGCATGGGTAACAGTCTTAACATTTTTCCTTTCGACAACCATATCACTTCAGTGTCGAATAGCAGAGCATTGTTCGGCGCATCTAACTAGTTGCACAGCTGCAGAAACAACCGACTGTTTGAATTGCTCGCCATAACAAAATTGACGGAACTTAATGACGCATTTCATTACTTCCTTTAACTCTTGTGGCAGCGTCTTCGTTGCTGCTTAATATTTGCCGTTGAATCATACAGTGAGTTTCGATGAATTTTGGTGACTCATTCAGAAACAAACTTTTAAATCCAGATCGACATCCTAGCATAGCTGGAGCACCAACTGTGCAAACACCAAAAAACTTTTCCCAAGAGTTCTTATGATCTTTCAGAAATAAACCAACTGAGTCAAATACATCACGTGCAGTTGTTGTCGTTTCAAGAAGTTTTCAAAATAGAAACTCATCTTTAAAGTCACCATCATTAATATACCTCACGTAAACTAGTAAATATGAACCGTTTGCAACGTCTGTAAATTCATCAAGCTGGTTACTAAATATTGGAAGTGGAGCAGATTTAATTTCCTGGATTACTTGATCAAGAATATCAACTGTCAACAGTCATGTCATCTATTCTTCTGTGGACAATGTTGTTAGATAAGGAAATTGCACTCAGTTTCGTAACAAATTCGTCTCCAATCATAATGAAAATTTGTGAAATATCTGTTTTTTTTTAGCCGGACCAAATCAATCGGTTTCTGATTCTAAGACTATCGGTATCGGAGATGTGTGTTTTCCAATGGTCTTAGGCGACCCACATGAAAGGGTCGCGCGACCCACAGGTCGAGAACCGCTACCTACACAATCCAGAGGGGCATGTCTTGGTTTGGGGGGGGAGGGGGGAGGGGCACTCCATGTGGACGGGGCTCCGAGAGTTTAGACCTCACATAATCAACGACAGTCAATTTGACGAATTGTGTAGCCAATATGTTTGGTTAGCGGTTCATTTACACAGAATTTGAGTTAATATATTAAGAAGTGAATTCTTTGTAAAAATGATGGAATCTGTTTCTTTAGATCGAAACTGTTTTATTTCAAAATAAATATATTTCAATACAAATTGAATTTTCAAAGATATTTTATTACGATAACTTCGAAACAAACTTTTAAAAATCATTACAGCCATGTCCTCACTCCTGACCTGGGAGCTCTCCGTAACATGAAGTTACCGAAGTAAATCGGAAGAGAACGTTTCATCACAACAGAATTGTGTTCCTTCCCACTCTTTGCAATAGATTTATCACATTAAGTGTTTCGTGACCTCGCCAACATAACACTATCGAATATTTACGGTCAGACTATAAAATGTTTGATGGAATAAGCACGGTTGTACTTTTGGTTTATGTTATACTTCTATTGTTGGCGTTAATTGTTCTCACACTTGTAGTGCTGCTGGTTCACTCGGGACTTTTCAGGTCTGTAGACGATGTTGGAACTGGGCAACCTCCAATAGGACAGGTCATAATAGCTTATAGATTTCAGAAAGGCCCATACAATCAAGCGGGTCAAGTATTTACAGAGGCTGCTTTAATTGCACCACATAATAAAGCCTTAGGTATCTACTATGATGACCCAAACAAGGTATGTTCAATAAATAAATTATAATGGACTTGATGCCTAATACTAATATTAATATTTATAAATTATAGTTATAGCATATTATAATTATAGTATAGCCTTCTACCTTAAACTGTGCATCAAGCCATGTCAGATCCACGCTCCATCCATGAGTGTAGGGAAAGGGAACGAGAGGCATATATTTTTGGGGCTGCATTTTCTTCCACTTTATATACTTTTAAATAGTTACTTAAAAATATTTCTTTATTTTTTGTAAGCTCTACTCTACTTTAGTCTTTACTCATTTCACATTTTATTTCTCTTCGATTAGTGAGTAGCCTAGTCTTTACAAATTAATTAAATAATAATACATTTACTAATGACTAATGGTTTATTATTATTTTTTTTTAAATCCGGTTTTTGTTTAATATGGTACCTTCACTTATAACTAATATCCTTTTTAGAGGGCTTTGTTATATCACTACTTTTGTTACTTTTGCATTTATGTTATTTTTTGTTATGAATAGGAATGTTGTCTGTGTCAATGTAGAAGTTAAAAATTGGATTATGTTATACCGATAGCATGATATTTTCCTCTGTGTTTCTGACATCGTCAAGCAAAACAATGTGGTGAAATTGATGATTTGTACCATTCTAAAGAACAAAGAGGCAATAAAGGTGACTGGTGTAACAAAAGGAGTGACCCATTTACCGAAGCAAAGGTCTAAAGTGCTAGAAAAAGTAGAAAAAAACTGTTGTTAGTTTGTTCTTTGATAAATGGAAGCAGCTGGCTGTAGTCTGTCGTTAGAGAGAAAATATTTTGTGAAAAGGCTGGGCAGTTTCACAGTGATTTGTTGGCTTAAAAACAGAATACGATTGCTGAACCTGACGACTTAAACTTAAAGGTGAGAAGAGAGTGTTTGAATAAATTTTGGAAAAGAAGTTGAGTTCATAGTGTTATAAGATATGAAGAGGCTGCTAGTTCAGATACATTTTAATTATGGAACATGACTAAAAATTGTAAAAATGCAATATTTCTGAGACAGGAAGAGATTAATTGAATTTACATTGATTTAAACCAAATCCACAATTTTACATAGCTGCCATGTCTTTTTCCTGTTTGGTTTCTACATTTTACTTCAAATCACTTTCCATTCTTCTTTACTTTGTGTTATATACAAATGCGCACTATTTTTACTCTCATTTAATCTTTTCCTGGTGAACAGCCTGCATTATTATTGGGCATGTCTTGCTCCCTTTGATCTCGTTTACCACAAACCAATCTATCATCTGTTTCTTTACTCGAATGGGGTAGAACCCGATAGAACGTTTGAGTCACTATTACAATGCATATTCTGACATCAAATCTTCTATGGCATAGACTATAAATACAGGCTAGTGGCACGCATACCCGAGAGAGAGACGCAGATAGCGAGAGAGAGTTATTTTAGAACGTGTGAGGGCTTTGTTTACATCAGACTTCTTTTCACTATTTTTCCCTTTTTTTTTTTTTTTTTTTTTCACATTTTTTTTTTTTTGACGATGTAGAAGCCACACAATTAACTGTAAGTTAATAGTTTTTAATTTTTTTTTTTTTTTTTTTTTTTGTTTTTTTTTTTTATTTGGTTTTTTTTTTTTTTTTTTTTTTTTTTTTTTTTTTTTTTTTTTGCACATTGTGTTTTATTCGACGATGTAGAAGCCACACAATTAACTGTAAGTTAATAGTTTTTAATTTTTTTTTTTTTTTGACTTTTGTACTTTATTATTAACTTAACAAAACTTATTAATTGTAATTAGCCCTGTTTCGAGTATCATTCTTTGTTATTGTTTTTATCATTTGGTATCGTCTTTTGTTAAGCACTGTTTTGGAACAAGCCATACATTTAATATTTCTCCCTATTGACAACAGTGCGTAACACTTTGTTTCTGTCTGGTTTTTGCGCCCACTCCTATTTTTTCTCTTTTTTTTAGGTAGGATATATGTATATTATATACTATATATATATATTGTGTAAATTTAATTTATACTTATTTAAATATGTTGTTGATACTTGTTGTTATACTGATAAAGGCATGTGCCGAAATGTTAACTTGTGTATATTATGTAAAATTATTATCAAAGCTTAACATATACTGTAATGTTATATTGACACAAATTATTCATGTCTAATTAATCTATTAAATTTAAGAGCAGATTCACATAACAGATTCAGTTCGTTAACCAATGTTCCACTTATAGGATTATGGCAAGAGGATTTATGGAGCTCAAATTAAGCATTTAAATACTATAACTAATTATAGACCTGATTAAAATTAATAGAAAGAAAAAAAAAATGAAGCTCCTCAGGAGTGAGGATGTTAAAAGGGAATTGGATTTTAGGCTATTGGTTTAAAATAACTGGTTGTTAATTTTACAAGACAATAATCAAATTTAATTAAAAAATGTTAATAATAAATGTACAGTATAATGTAAACCTATGAAGTAGGCACTGGGTTTTCGTGTCTTACCGTACTGCATGCTGGTACTAAACTGTGGTATAAGAATTGAACAGTTGCTTTGTAAGTTCTACAAATCAGTTCACTTTCAGCTGCCACGCATGATATTATAAAATATAATGTCTCACCTTGCTGTGGGGAGCAGTTGGGAATGGATTGAGTGGTAAAACTGACAACCGATCCAAAACCATATCTAAAAACCAATAAATGATTTTCCACAAATTAATTTTGAAAAAATTTGGTATTAATATTCCTACACTCAGAGAAGAGACAGGGTGTGAAGTATCCTAACTGTCCTATGCTCAATGTGAAAAATTAAGGCTTTTTCTCCATTTCTGACTTGGGTGGCCACTATCCCCCACCAAATTCCTCCCAAAGGTTCTTTCTGTATGGTTATATAAAATAATTCATTTGTAGTTAATGTTAAACTTATTCAGTGAGAGTGATGTGCCCTAACAAGAGTTGTCTCTTCCTAAGTTCAATGACATTTACAGGGGTGAATGATGTGTATGTCTTTGTTGCCCTCTCACCTTCTTGGTGTTGAGTTATCTATGTCAAAAACTGGATGACAGCAGGGTTAAGTTGTTTATTTATATCAGTGGCTCTCAAACTTTTTTCTGTCAATCTATCAAGCTGAAACTTATGGAGGATTTATACGAAAACTTTGATCAAAGGGGTTGCTTAATTGGCAACACATTGCCATCTACAGGTTTAAAAATTTATTATATATTATTTTTACAAACTAACATTTATAACAATAAATAAGGGTAATTATTTAATTTCTTATTTCCATGTCCAATGAATGTATAGACAGGTATGTAGGGGGCTCCTTTTTAAAAAGCATCCATGGCTTTAGTACAGTATGCCATAGACCTTTGTATTTTTTGAGTGATGTCTATTCACTACCCTTGTACTGATTGACTGGCGTCTATTCATGACCCTTGGACTGATTGACTGGCGTCTATTCATGACCCTTGGACTGATTGACTGGTGTCTATTCATGACCCTTGCACTGATTGACTGGTGTCTAGTCATGACTTTTTTCCAAGGCTGTTGGTGATGTGATATCTTTTTGTCAAAGTTAATATCTTTTTAATTTCATAAAAGTTTTTCCGAGATAATCCACCACCGCCCTTTAGGAAGTCCTAATGCCCCCCTAAACCTACTAGGCATCAGGAGAGGGTACCACCCAATTTGAGTGGCATAAAAATGGCTTTTTTTTGTTTCTAATTAATATTAAAGAAGTACAAAGGCAGTTAATATAAATGTGATTTAAGTTTTAAGTGTGCTCCTCTAAAGTTTTAGGTATAAAATAAAGGTGTATGGGTTGAAATTATCAAATTATTAAACAATACAATGAAATAAAACTTCAAAACTATGCAATGTAATCAAACTTTAATAAGTTAAGCAAAAATAATGAATTATCTTTTATTTCCAGCTAAGAGATGTAATCTGTTTGCAATTATCTAGCATTATTTTATATACAATTTTAATTTTAAAGTTAAGTTTTGTAAAATAAATTTAAAAGAGGTGTTAGTCAACAGTTTTTTTCCCCATATATTTACCAAGTTCACATTGATAAGTAAGTTTAAGAAAGTCTATTAAATATTTTGTACACTGCACATTGTGTTGTTCCTGACCCTTGCCTGAATAATATAAATATAAGACAAAGTTGTCATTGCCTATTTGTTCAAAAATGTTGTGAGTTGGATTTTATGAAATTCTCAATGATATAACCTGTTCTTAATATCAATAATAAGTTTATTTATATCATTTATTTTTTTGTATTTGTTCAAACATTCAATATATATAGGAACTGCTAAATATTGGGACATATAATTTTTTTTAGCATGAAATTTCAGATGCATTGTTACCTTTTATCAGTTTTTCATATTCACTAAACATTCAGATCTGCTTAAGTTAAGGGTCATCAATAACTTAAATATTGACAGCTGATGACCTCTTTAATCTACACATATAATTTTCCTGAAACTCATTTAAAGTAAATGGAATGTGTTTTTAAATTGATTTAAATTAAGTTATTAAAAACTTCCAAGTTTTGCAACTCAAGGGGGAAAAATGAGTGAAGAAATCTCATTGATCATTGGAGAGCAAAATACAATTAAAATTAATTACTACAAAATTGTCTCAGTTCTAAGGGAACATACTTTTTACTGTGAGATCCCAGTCCTGTTACTATCAAATTGTCATCTCAATCCTGTTTCTATCAAGTTGTCATCCCATTCCTGTTTCTATCAAGTTGTCATCCCATTCCTGTTTCTATCAAGTTGTCGCTTGTACATACAATTTCTAAAACCTTGTAACCTAAAACATTCATAATAAGCTGCAGCAATTATCTTGGAAACATTCAGTTGATTATGGTTTGGCATTCTAATGTAATCATGAAAATAGTTTGGTTTTAGAGTGTGTTGTTTACTTGCATTACATAAGATTCTTTTATTTCACCAAAACACAATTTGTTGTACTTTGATTATACATGTTCATTCCAGCATATTTTGTGCAAACACAATTCAAACATTCTCAATTAACTTGACAATGTTAATAAAAAAAAATCAAAAATTAAAATCAGACTTACAAATTTCAATCAGCTAGTCTTTCTCATACACTTACTTACTTAAGACCTGTTAAGTGATTGTCTAAAAGATGGATAAGCATGTTGGTGCTCAATTCTAACAGAGTACATTGAAGAGCAAATGAGTTGGGGAGGTCTTATCATCAATATTATTATGACTCCTTCAATACCATTTGTTTATTCTAATTGAGACTTTCACTGGTTTAATCCGTCAGAGGTTTAGAAGTTTGTCTTTAAATACCCGTTCTTTTGCGGTTTAAAACACTTTTAAATATTGCATTCACATAAAAACTATACACTTTTACTTTCATTTCAGTTCACATGAGATATTGCATATCTAAGTACCTTTTACTTTTAATATCTCTTCAGTTCACATAACATATTGCATATCTTAAGTACCGTATTATATGACCTACTAAGTTCTGGTCCAACAACAACATCTTGGTTGATGTTTCTTGCAAAAATCTCTGCTTGCTTTCAGGTCCTTGTCCCCATGCAGTTAAGGGTGTTGGAGTTGGCTGCGGTGCATATATTAAGGTCCTTGTCCCTATGCAGTTTAGGGTGTCGGAGTTGGCTGCGGTGCATATATTAAGGTCCTTGTCCCTATGCAGTTAAGGGTGTTGGAGTTGGCTGCAGTGCATATCTTATCATTTGCAGGTTTCAGCTTTATTGAGAAGACTGCGAAACAAGAGGGTTGGGGGGAGCTTTGTTGATCATCTTTGGGGGTCACCTTCATAGAAAGTTTTAATTTTCTTGACTTGACTGACTCCTAATGGTGCAGAGATTTTAATTAGTGTTCCAAGTAATGGTCTTGTTTTTTCCTTTTCCTGGCTTTTCCTATCGAAAATGATGTTGATATAAATATCTGTGTATTTGAATGATCGCACTGACATGGTTCAAATATCTCTTTGTGCATTAAATTATGCCAATTGCCCATAGTCATAGATTATTTTGTCAGTGGGTGTTACCTAAATAAAAAATGTTAATCTCATTATTTCTCAGGTGGAATCACACAATCTACGCTATGTGGTTGGCTCTATCTTATCTGAAGGGTCAGCACCAGTTGATGAGGAAATGGTGAAACAATTTACTGATAGAGAATTTAAAATTATTCACCTACCTGAGGTAAACAGCTTGAATTTACTTGTCATACATGAGAATGAACCAAGCACTGTGTAACTTTAAATTTTAAGTAATTTCTGTTGTCATTAATAGAGAGTTGTCATATATCGAGATCATTAATAGAGAGTTGTCATATTTCAAGACAAAATTTCACTGACCCATAATTTTTCTAAATGAACACAAAAGATTATCTGGTTTATTGGGGGGGGGGGACGACAGCGCTTGATATTTAGCAGATAAATTATGATAGTTAAATTTTGTGTTTTGTCCCATATTTAAATAAAAGTTCTATTGTTCCAAGAACTGCCTGAAGTTGTTTTGGATTTTTTTTCAGGTATCCTATGCAGTCCACACTAAATTTCCACATATAACAACTCTGTCTATCCTAATTGGAGTTTACAAGGCCTATCCTATGCTAAAGGATTATATTGAGGTAACTATTTGAGGCTAATGGTAGGTAATTATTTCACAATTTTTTTAACACATGGAGTCTTTTTAAAAATTAATTTAAATTTTCCCCATGTCTTTCAAATTACTTGTGATTTTTATTTTTTTTTATTTCCTGGGGGCCTCGGAGCCTCTGAGAAGTGATCAGTTTGGGAACCACTGACTAAGACAAAAGGAAAAAAAAATGTTAAATAGAATCTACATGAACAATTTGAAAAAAATTTCCTTTCTTTTACATTTTCATAATTTATAAGACATGTAATGTTTATTGCTTTTATTATGGCTGAATTCAGTGGTTTATTTAGGTGAGCACCAAAAAAAAAACAACTAAGGTTTCTCTTTGTGGCAGTTAATCAGGGGCAATTATCTGTCTAATTCATAAGTCCAAAAATGTTGTTGTAATGTGAGCCAAAGGCAAACTAACTTAAGTGGACTGGTTGCCCAAATTGAGGGGCAATGGAGCCTATTTCCCATTGGGAATTTAAAGTCAAGTAAGCTATTAAGTTAATTAATGTTAGTTCCATTTCCACAAAATATGGAGAAATCTTTTTGACAACGTGCTAGTAGAAATGCATAGGTTCAAGCTTGTCATATGTATGACATGGCTATAAGAAATGCATAGGTGTAAGGTGGTATAACATAACTATAAGAAATCATAGGTGTAAGGTGGTATGACATAACTATAAGGAATGCATATGTGTAAGGTGGTATGACTATCTGTAAGAAATGCATAGGTGTAAGGTGGTATGACATAACTATAAGAAATACATAGGCGTACCGTGGTATGACAAATCTATTTATTTAACAAGTTTTCTCAATTATGTATCTAGTTTGAAAAGGAGAGACAATTTTTAAAGACTGGGGGTCAAAAAAGCCCATGAGATTAACAGTAAGAAGTGGTGGTATGGTGGTAATTTTTATAACATATTTACCTAACCGGTCAGTTATTATCTGATTATATAGTTTACATAAATATCAGGTGAACATGTACGATTTACCAATACATTGTACAGGTTTTTTACAGGTTATTAGGAATCTGTAAGGGTTTTCACTGGATTTAGAAGTTTGCACACGATATAGACCAAACACATATGGAGTCATAAATGGCAGTGCGATAAATTCATTGTTGATTAACGGGAAGCTGAAATCCTATTGGTCCGTTCAAAATTACCTTTGGCCCAAAGTCTGGGATTGGTAGTCCATCTAAATTTGGAAACTGAGATCATTCGTCAATAGTATTACAGTGTTGTTCTGTAGTAACTACTTTAAATAGTAAACAATAATTACATATAGCACCAATGGTGCAAAAAAATCTAATTTTGTAATTATTATTATTTAAAATCTTGTGAATTTTATCAACCCTGCTATATTATATGTTATTTATAACGACAATAGGCAGGACAGACGTAAGTGAGATAAATGATTTTGCAGAATGAGATTTAGAGTTTCAATTGTCCGTTTGAGAATAAAGGGTGTAAATCCAAGTCAATTTTTGATAGGGGGAAGAGCTATCAAACGTGCTAATGCACAAACTGTTCTAAAATAGCCTTAAATTGATATTTTGACTATATTAACGTTGTAAAATTCATTCTTAACTCAAAGGCCATAATTTTGCTGACCTCTTCTCAAATCCATTAAATTTTTTTTTTTTTACAATGTCAAACTATTTTATGAAAAAGGTGAAATTTTTTTTAAGATGAAGGGTAGACTATATGTCCTAATGAATTGGAATTTACGTCACTATCAAATTTTGGATTTTTACAAATTAAACTAGTCCTTAAAACAAAAATTTTGTGTGCACAGTTAAATTATACTTCTTAAAAAATAATTATCATTTTGAAACATTGGTAAATAAAAGCCTATTTTATCAACCTATCCCATTATTTTTACTGTTCACACCCCGAGAAGAAGGTTATAATGAGTTAAATGAATATTTTTCAAGCTGATTACGCATCTATTTTTATGCTTATTAATTGTTTTCATTATTGTATTTCCGATTTTGTTGCTTTGACTAATGCAATTGTTTTGTTTTTTTTCTTGAAAAATGACCAGGAGCGTAAGCTGTGTGCCTACCCATTTATAGAATACTATGACGGCAATTTGATTCACTTTTTTGCCCCTCTGTCGAAACAAGATGAGTTTTATGTCCCTGAATGTGACCAAGATGCCAGGGGAGACCAAGCAGCAGACTATGATTCAACGGTACTCAGTACCTCTCAGTCCAGTCTGGAGGACTCACAGCTCAGCCCAGACATCACACAGACATCTATTGAAGATGAGCCTGAAACTGAAATAAAAGCAGACCTGTCACCCATTGTGGAAAGGATCGTACCTGTCGGCGGTGATGAGAATGAAAATGGAAATAACAGTGTGGAAATCACTGATGAACAGAACGTGACAAAAGATGATGATCAGGAGTCAGAAGATTCTACATCTTCTTTTGAGCTTCTCAGACCTAATGAATAAAAAAAATTAGGTGTTAATTTTGTAACTCAAATTATTTCATAATGACTGATGATTCTTTGAAAAGATTTTAAAAAAATTAATTTTGTATTCAAACTTCATCAGATAACACTAAATTAATCTTGGACATTTATTTTTTATCTTGCATGGTCTTAAAAGGTTTTTTAAAACAATGCTTATTGACATGAAAAAAAAAAAAAATGTTAAAATGATCTTCTTAAAAGGACTTCACCCAATGGAAATAGAAGAAGCACTTGTTAAACTCTAACTGACATAAGTCTACATATAAATAATGAAGGTATTGTTCATGATGAACTCAGGCCTCATTATATTAGACATGTCATTTTTTTAACTTGGAAATAGTCCATAACACACTAAGATATTCAATGAACATAAAAGCTTAAAGACATAGCTTTTAATTTAAGAGAACAAAGTCTTAAAATGGTTTTCTAAAGAAGATTTGTCTGATTAGGTAATTGTTTTGCTATTATATTTTTCTCATTGATTTTATACTATCTCTTTACTTTAGTAAAGTTTAAATAAAGCGAAATATGAAAATAATATGTTTTCTACAGCAAACAATCATTTTGTTTTGTTAAATTTCCCTAGAAGCTGTTGAGTTTTTTTTATGACTTAATCTTTTGCTTCTCAAAAGTATTATTAACAAAACTAACTGTAAGCCCTTGTTAATTAATGTAAAAGTAAAAATGTCATGACCATTCAACTTGATTGGATACCTCTTCTTTAGATCTGATGGATTATTATAACCAGATATTATAAACAAATAGGAACTTGATTTCAAAGCCTTGAGAAAGATGGGATGAAGTCTTTCTTTACTCAGTTACAATGGCAACCGTTGTAGTACTCAAATTATTATTATTTTTTTGCAACTCTGGCTAAGTACCTTATATTTGATCTTATTTTCTCAAAGTTTGAGAGTTTAAAAGCTTGACCCCCCCCCCCTCCCCGTTTCCCTTTTAAACTTATTAAAACCGGTGCCAGTAAAATAATATTTTAACAAATGTAATGATTTTTAAGAAAGGAAAAGTCATATTGATAATCCTCATTTAAAACATATTTAAAAATTCTTCTATTATTGTTGCCATTTATGATGTGTATGACATAGACTTTTGACTTGGTCTTTCATGGTTGTACTCTGTATATGAATGTGTCATTGATTCAAGATCTACTTAACGCTGTACTTGGTAACGGTATATGAATGTATCAATGATTCATTAACTGCTTCTGCTTAAAGACTCTTTCTAAAGCAGCAGCCCTGTTACAACAAAAATGATGTTAAATATCAGAATTACGATCTAAATCCATAAGAATAAAATTGATGATAAAGTTATTAAACACAACAGAGTCCAATTTCTAAAGGTTCTTGAAATGACGGAGAATGGTTCTGTAAAAAAAAATCCAGTTGTTGGTACCCAGCACCAAGAAGAACTTATACAGTTTGAGTTTCTAAGATACCTCATTTTAAAAGTTGTGTAGTTACCATTAATCCAGACTTGGTGTAACTGTGCTTACTTCGAGAGCTAGTCTAAATGTACAAACTCACATATTTTCTTAATCGTCACTAGTTGTAGGTGTTTTTTTTTCTTCTGATTTTATTTTACCTGTAGTTCCCCATTGAAAAGTTAAATTCAAAGAGTTGTTGACTTATTTTGTGCTTTGAATTGACACTTCTATTTTAATTAAGAACATATTATTGCCACTGACATAGTTTGTTAACACAGACTTCAGTCACATTCACTTTCTGTGGAAGAGTTTTTTACTGCCAGCCATTCCATTTCAACAGCTTCGCTCACCATTGGTTTTATTTCATTATTTAATTTTGTTTGTCAATTAACACTTCTGTCATCGCAGCCAAAATAACTTTGTTTTTTTTCTTATATTAAATGTGATGGACCAAGTGATCATTGACTACTGAGCAAAGCTGCAGCATGTGTTCAGAAATTCTCATATATTCCCCTAATTAAGATACAAATAAATAAGTCACTTCTGTAATGTAATGTGTGTGTTACAATATTTAATATATAGCAATTTGGTGAAATTCCATCGCAAAATAGAATTCCTCTATTCCTTGCCATTTTCATGTTTTTTAATTATGCTATAGAAAAAAGTCCTGTTTAAAATACAACCAGAAGGAAGACGCGGGGGGGGGGCAATTTAACTTAGGGGCTTCTCGGTAGTGGTGTCACAGGCTTAACTGACCAATCATGAGGCAAAAATGTCCAATCCATGTATGTCTGTGTTTGTTACTTTGTGGTTTTGACATATCAATAACTTATCAATAATTATTTTCTTCTGTATACAATTCCCTTTGGATGGAATTTTGGACAAGTTCAACTCCTAAGAACAGAGATGTTCACCCGAAATGTGGTTAAGATAAATATGGCCGGTTTTAACCTGAACCATCTCACAAAATATATTTGTATCATTATGGCTGGTTCTTATCATTTCACCAGTGTATCGAGGCAACCTTCAGGGTACCGTGCTTTTCGTGTTTGTACAAACCTCTCCCTTTGTCCAAAATAGCTTCAAAGGTCAAGGTCTCAACCTTAAGATTTCTATTTTAATAAATAACTTTTAGAAATATAATTCATTAAGATATATCAAGGATTCAGAAACGATTTGTTTTATAATAATTTGACAAGCTTTCATTACATAAGATTTTTATTTTTGACCATTAAATAAAATTTACTTTTAATGCCCTCTACATCTCTGAGCCACATATAACTATTACATGTAGCTATGACATATAACTATCACTTATAACTATAATTGTTGATTTTATGAAATGCCTCTTGTTTTCCAGGAAGAGCACTTTTTAAAAAAAATATTTTTTTTTTATATTGATTTAGTTAAATTAAGCCTGGTGAGAAGAACATCTAAAGAATTTACTTAATTCAAATAAATTTGAAGCAGATAACAGGAAAGATGCAATCTTGCATTATTATTTGAACTGCTAACTTAAAGTTGAAAATATACCAAATCAAAAGCCTATGCTTAGTGAAAGGGCAAGAGAATTGTGTGAAAGAAATTTGTTTTGAGATTAATGTGTATAACACTGATGTTTGTAAAGGCAGTGAGTGTGTGTAGCATTGAGTGTGTGTAGCACTGGCCATTTAGTGTGTATGTGAGATCACACAAGTTCTACCTTGCTATGTTAAATTCTTTTTTTTTTATATTTTGCTTTAAACAAGTTTATTTGAAATTCATTTCAGTTTGTTCAGTTTGTTTTGATAATTTTTCATCAATTTATTATTAATATTTTTTTTTTTAATATCAAGGTAAGTCTTCACTGCCATGTTTTGTGGTCATTAAAGCTATATAAAGCTGTTGTGAATATCTTGGCGATTTGAGTTCAAGTTTATTGACTGTTTTAATGTGACTTTTAAAAAAAAAAAGTTCCTAAAGGATTGGGTAAAAAGGGAGGGGAGGGGTGGGGGTGAAAAGAGGCACATTCAATATGTCATGCCATCTTTCTTTTGTGCTTATTTATGTTTCAGGAAATTAATAACACTGTCACCTGGTAAAATATGGGAGGACATTTAACTTTTTTTCTGAACATATTTCTAAAGTTTTGCTATGCAATTTTGGCATACCCGGTACCAATGACATTATATGTTTAGAAAAGACACTGTAAACGTATATTAGAATTATAACCAATTACGTGCACGTGAGCCAATGGCACTAACTTTTTGCTGATCAAAGCTGTTGCTGTTCCTTGCACAAAGGATTTGCTATTAAACTCATCACTTGTTAATTGGGGAGCTTACTGTTCAAAGAGATTTCTATTTGTTCTGAACATGAACAGGGAAGCTAAATTAAGGATACATTATTCAAATGTGTTGTTTTTAATTTTTAAAAAGGGTAGATAAATATTGGTTGTTCAAGGGGGTTTTTAATTTTGTATTGTTACAAATGAAAATAGGGAGGGAGTTTCATCCCACTACATTAAATTATCATCAACACTAAAAGAGCTCTAGTCTTATATATATATTCCATATAGCAAATATTGATCTCATAGGATTGGTGACTAATTTTAGAAATGTACAAAACTTGGTACAGTCGACATATTTTGGATTTACCAGAGAAGATTATTATTTCTAATGTTAGACATACTGAAAACGAACAAGGACTGACTGAGCGAGGAATGACTGGAGAAGGACTGACTGAGCGAGGAATGACTGGAGAAGGACTGACTGAGCGAGGAATGACTGGAGAAGGACTGACTGAGAAAGGACTGAATGTAGAAGGACTCACAGAGCAAGGACTAACTAGACAAGGACTGTCTGAGCAAGGACTGACTGGACAATGACAGGATAAGGACTGGCTGAGGAAGGACTAACAGAGCAAGGCCTGACTGGACAAGGACTGGCTGGAGAAGGACTGACTGACAGAGCATGGCCTGACTGGACAAAGACTGCCAGAGCATGCCCTGACTCTTTCTTGAGAAGGACTGACAGAGCAAGGACTGAGTGAGCAAGTACTGGCTGAACAAGGACTGACTGGACAAGGACTGACTTAGCAAGGCTCGAAGAAAAGACAATACGTAACAGAGGCTTGATTAAAAGAATATACAATTGCAAAGAAAACTATTACCAAATCTAGTGATAGGCCTACTAACAAAATTTAATTATGCTATTAAATTTTTTACACAAATTCGAATACAGAAAAAAATGAAAGAAAAACAACTTAACTTACAGCAAGTGAAAAGGGTTCACTCCTCAAAAAGGCAAATATTAATTTACAGGCACACGATTACATAACGTCTGCTATACCAAAAATCTCTCCCTCTTTCCACTTCTTTCTGCTCTGTCTCGCTCTATCTCCGCTAAGAAACCTAGCTGCCTATATGTATAGGGATTAAATTAGTGCGATCTAGTAAAGGATTTCTGGAAATTACGTCACCTCGTGGCATTCTTTAGAACAAATGGAACGAATTCGAACGTTAACAACCTTTTCCCAACCAAAGGCGGGTAGGTAAGAGATGACACAACACATTTACTTGGTGATGTAAATATGAATGCTAAAAATAGTTATATGTTGACGTGAAAAAATAGACCAAAGACCTAGGCTTAGTATAGCAGTGACTAATAATACTTCTTTTTTGGTATTTAGTTATATTTTGAAGCAATGGAAAACAAACCCCTGCCCTCCACATAAGCCGACTCGTTCTGTTGTATCCCCAGCAATATAGAAATAGATCATTTGGAGCATTTGTTCTACACAACATGAATACAAAATCGAACTTCTTCAGAAACGCTAGTGTTGCTGTGGTACAATGTTCACTAAAGACAGGCGCAAATTTTCACTAAAGACAGGCGCGTCTAGTGGTTATCCCGCATAATACATCACAATTGACAGTGTGTGACAAGAGGCGTTTGCCACAAATTGGTAACGGTTCCCTATATTTTGACTTATTCTACTCCCGCTAATTCAAATCTTTAATTCTCAAGTCTCGTGTTGATAGGTAAAAATTAAAAAGAAAATCAATTTAAAAATGTATTGCGTTTTTTAGGAAAGAAAAAAAAGAAGAATGATTACCCACGAAAGAAATATTTTATTGAGGGTTTGACCACAATAAACGTTTAGGGTAGGCCCATGGCAATCAATAGCAGCGCCCGAGGGTAGTCAATTTAGGCGCCCTATGCCAAAAAAAAGTATATTTGGATACACATATTTTGTATAAAAATAACGAGTTTGGTGCCCTATTAAAAATGGCACCAGGGGCTGCCCCCCCCCCCCCCCCCACGAGGGTAGTAAATTTAGGCGCCCAATGCCAAAAAAAAGTATATTTGGATACACATATTTTGTATAAAAATAACGAGTTTGGGGCCCTATTAAAAATGGCACCAGGGGCTGCCCCCCCCCCCCTCCCTGTGCACGGCCATGGATATGAGTAGGCCTATAACCGTTGATATTGAACGGGTAACAGAAATAGGACCCAGAATGATCAATAAATTGATTGTGGGCCCTTATATTGAAGAAGAAACGTTTTAAAATTGCCTTTTACTTAAATTTTTATTTTTGTAAGACTTCAGTTGCATTTTTTAGAAGTAAAAACTGTATCCAATAATAGACTCCAGGTAAATGAAATCGCCCAAATACAAACACCAAGAGAAGGGGAAGGGGCTTCAATACGAGTCTCCAAAAAGAGGGGGGAGGGGGATAGAAACAGATAAAGAGAGCGAGAGAGAGGGAGACAGAAAGAGAAAGGTGAGGTTGACTAGAGGGAGAAAGAAAGAAGGGGGGGGGGCGAATAAATGGTTAACTTAGTCGACACTTTTCCCGGCTCTATCACAAAGTGTTTTTATCCTGAAGCAAAAAGAAGGATGTAAATATTGTAAAGGAGTACTTTACTGATTTTATGGATGTGTGGGTCTTATACTCCATTCTGCACGATCAATAAGACTTATTAAGGCTACACTTACATTTAGTGTGTAAGTGTAGCCTTCTTTCAAATAGGGGCCTATCTCTATTTGTTGCATCTCAGATCAAGAGAAACAGATCCGAGTTTAAACATTATTTAATGCTCTCAAAAACTAGGCAATGCTCAGTAGATAACAAATTATTTATTTATTAAAAGTACAAATTAAAGTAAGGATGTCACTATCATCACACAGATACACTTGTCTCACGATATTTAATGCAATAATTATTTGAAATATTATAATGGAGAGAGATCGACATCCATTTACAAGTGTATAAAATGCAATTTTTTTTTTCCATCGAACTCTATGGGTATCCCCAAAGTGAAGTATCATCCATTAAAGTAAAGCGTTTCTCAATTTATTGTTCATTTAAACTAAAAATTCTGCGCTGTATGCTTTTAAACGAGATTCAATTACATTTTTTAATTTTATTATTTGCCATAATATGCATGACTAATTCAAAAGATATGGCGTTTATGAAAACGCAAATGCTCACTGAAGTTACAAGAACATTCCCCCCCCCCACATCTTACCTCGTATTAAACAAAGTAAGAAAAGTTTGAGAAGCGCTGTTCTCTGACGTCAAAGTTACTACTGGTGATATGCCAATGAATGAATAATGTAGAACAAACCAATCAGAGTGAGGTCCCCTTAGTCACATGACACTTCCTGCTTTGCAAGAGGAAGAATAGGTCTGATCTAGCCTCATTTTCCCGACCTTCTCAAGGTAGGTAAATTTTTTGCATTTATTAACACTGTTATGTGGCTTGATAATATTCGACCGATACGAATGCATACTTTGAAACTTAAAACACATCATAGCTATGTTATTCAGAAGGAAAATAGAATGCCGGTAGCTTAAAATATTTTGCACCACCATTTTTTCCGCTTCTCCGTTAGTTCCGTGCATAGATTGGTTACCTGCCCTTGCTTTTTTTAAATTAGGAATTTTGTTGAAAAACAACCCAGTTATCTGATGTGCGGATGCATAATAGTTTGCTCAGGATAAGATAGTTCGGTAAATATTCAAATCATAACTTGAATTTAATAGTCACCACAGTAATATGCCTGGCCTGATATGTATCAGTATCAGTGGGGTCTACTTTTAACACGTTTTTGTATTTCTTAAAATTAAAATAGACTAAGACTTATTATGCAATAGACTAGACTAGTACTAGTATTAAGTATTAGTAAATAAGGCATATTTTATAACTCATAAATAATATAACCTAAGCTTATTCCAGTATTTAAGGCTAATGCACTATTACTATTGGCAATAGATTATTGATTGTAATTGTAGGCTAGCATTTGTAAAAGTTATTATTATTTAGCATGCCAAGACCATACTTGAAAATTTAGATTGAGAAATATCAATCACTCAAACTCAATAATCATGTAATGTTGTTGTGGCAATGTTGTGTACTATTAGTATTAGTAATAATAAATTGGGTATAAAATAAAATAAAAATCCATCCTCTAAAACTCTCAATGATAACAAAATAAATGCCCTAATTATAACTATAAGTAATCAGCTATTATTAGACCGAAGTGGTTATGCGCAGCCGACTGCATATAACCCTGAGAGTTGTACGCAGTCGGCAAGTCACGTGAGGTCTATATTTTTCCTGCGTTACAGTATCAATCAATAAGGGTGCCTCATTATCGGGGTGACTGGGTGGTCGAATGGTACAAACTGACCAAACCTCATGCTGATGGTTTTGAGTTCAATTCCAGCCAACGGCAAGCCATGAATACAGAATGAACCAAAAACAGCTATGATAATTTTTTTTGTTTTGGCTAAAAAATGTTAAAACATGATAAGAATTAACTTGACCAATGTAATGTTAATAATGTTATTCTTATAATTATCAAATATATGTTTGTGTTGTTAACATATATTTTGTGCTGTTGACTAATTTTGTGGCAGATAAAATCATGTTTCTCTGGTACAGTAATAAATATAATCATGGGTTGAGAGTAGCAGTATAAAAATCGCTGTAGGGGCAGGGGTTCTGTAAGTAATACTTTCACACAGTTATTGTTTTGCATGGTAGCTGAAGACTGTTACATTTACGTCATCAAACAAAAAAAAAATCATAAATGATATAATTTAAAAAAAAATAAATAGAATGTATTTCCTGAATTAGTCAGTAAAACCAACCACATGGTCATAGCAACATATAAAAACCCAATCAATCAAAATACATAACTAGACTTAGACCGCGTTAGGCTTAGACTCTAAGAAATGTAGACTTTGACTTATACTTATAATTATAATTATAATATATAAGATGCAAGCAATCTAATACTATTGCTATCATCAATTTCAATATTAAGTAAAATTAATTCCATTAAAATTTTTCTTTCAACACATCCAAAGTTCTAGTTCAAAACAACCCATAATGCAGCTAATTACGCATAATACTTTTAAAAAAAATTGCCAAACAAGCGATTGATAAACCTTATTTGGCTAAATTCCCAGCCGACTGCGTATAACCCTGAGAGTTATACGCAGTCGGCTGTGAATAACCCTCAGGGTTATGCGCAGTCGACTGCGTATAACGCTAGTAGACAGTAGGCTAGGCTGAGACGAAATGTTGCAAATGTATGTTACTATGTAGGCCCCCAACTACTGTTTAAGTTTTAGACTTTTCATTAGATTTAGAATTGGGCCATATAGGCCCCAGATATGGGCATGGGGCCTTACTTATTATTTATAATTAATGTTAAACTTAATAAATACGGGTGTGCCGGATTCCGGTCCGGAATCCGGTTCCGCCGGATTTTGCACTATCCGGTGAAATCCGGTTCCGCCGGATTTACATGTATCCGGCACAACCGGAATCCGGAATATACCGGATTTCGGAATTTGCCAGATTTTGTGACTCACCGGATCATAATCTGAAATAAAAGTAATTCTCTTTCCCGAATTCCACACGATCACGATACATTAATCGATTGTTTCGAGCGTTGAGCTTGTTTAATGTTTAATATTCCGTACATACCAGAGGCTAGAGTCAGCACCGCTAATAGTGGCCAATAGTGTAGGGACTTTGATAAGAAAATTTAAACTTTTTGTAAAAATAAACCAATGGCATAGTTGAAAAGATGTAATTTTTTAAAGAATTATAACACCAAAATCATATTTTTAGCTGTTGTAGTTTTAAAGTTATGAATTTTTAAAGTACGACTTGGTTTGTCATTTTTTAACATGGACTGCATCTCCACATTCTGTGATCTCATTCCACCAATCCCGTCATGCGCAATGACTATATAGTTTATATAAGGCAACGCATTCCCTGCCTTATCACTAAAATACTGTTTAGACTTAGTTTAAACTTTCAACTTTGGCACATGAATAATTAATTAAAGCTTTCCCTGACCAATGGTTTAATAGTTTTTGCACACGGCAAACTCTTATGAATGAAACTCTGAGGTAGTACTACGATACAGTTATGCAAGTGGCTGTGAATGGTTGCCAATGACAACGTGTTGCACACGGTAAATTCTGATCATTTATAATATGGATTCTACCGGGTTGTTAAAGCTCAAATTAAAACATTCCAGTTTAAATGTCTTTAAATGCATTCTGAAACACAAGTTATCAATTATTTTGATGTAAATAGTGATAATATATTAATATTTCCTAAGTATCGTCAACTTCCGCCATTAAAAAGGGGGGCGTGGCCAACCCCATGGCGAAATTAGGTTGAGCGAGCTGCATAACCTGCTGCGAACGCGTAGAAACATGGCGTCTCTCGTAAGACACTTATCCAAATGGAACGGAACTCAAATATATATCGAAAGTACTAATTTAATAATAAATAGACACACACATCGGAAAATTAAAAACTCAGATTTTTTGGCGCCGATTGCGAATTCCCATACACAAAAAGTAGTAGTCCACCTTGACTTACCAAAGTATCTACCAATAGTACCAAAATCCGGAATCCGGGAGAAACCGGAATCCGGATTATTCCGGAATCCGGATTATTCCGGAATCCGGATTATTCCGGAATCCGGATTATTCCGGATCCGGCGGATTTTGCATAAGAAAATCCGGATCCGGTTGGAAAAAACGGATCCGGCACACCCCTATTAATAAATATGTGGACTAGTTTAAAAAATTAGGTTAATGAGTTAAAGTTAATCTTAAAAAGGAATAAATTTCAAAAAGTAGTCCTATTTTATTATTCTCATCATTAATTTTGTACAACTATTAATTGAAAGTCAACACTTGTCAGATTGGTGGAAGGATTCCTAAATTCAGATGTTTCATTATTAAATCTAACTAAGTAGGTTCTTGGACACAATATTTTAGTGAAGTTATAGTTACAGCTTGAAGACCTAAACCTAAAGCTTACAACACATATTCATTAGAAGCACATTTCTAAATTTCTAAAGCTATTAAATACTTTCACCAGAATAAGGCATAAAATAAAGGATTAAATATTAAAGAACTCAGGTACTTTTAATTTTTTTTATTCTTATAAAAATTACAATTTTTATTAAAAACTACTTATATCATATAGAATAAAATGTCATGCATTTACTTTTAATAGACAGAATTTAGAATTAATTAACAGAAGTTTTAACTAATTTATATTCCTAAACTATCAATAAGCTTTCAGATCTTTCAATTGTTAATTTAAACTAAGAATAGGTTTTTATAATCATCATATTACTTGTTTGGAGTATGTTTTTCTCATTTTAATCAGTGAATTTAGTTCATTATGCAAAACTAATTTTGAACAGTTTCCAGAAATTTAATAGAACTAAAATAAATTCTAGTTACCAAAGATCTATTACAGAAGCCATCTCCTATGCCATTGCATAAGATTTATTCAGATGCTGTTTATTGTTATTATTAAATAGGACTATTTTTGCCTCTTTTACTTACAGTATTTTCATTAAGATTAAACTGAGTTAGTATAGCTGAAATGAAACTAATTTATAAAATGTTTTATTAAAAAAAAAACCAATGAAAATAAACTGAAATGTTTAATAACATCATTTCATAGCACCTTAACGCATACACATTCTCTTTCTCCCCCCCTGCCTTTCTCTCTTTAAACTCTATCTAGTCCCATGTTGGCAAGATGTATAGTGAAATTTAATTTCTATAGCTCCTAACATTTATTATATAATAAATATAAATATGGAGACTTTGTTGAATTTTTGCATAAGTCAACACTTTTTGTCAATAGTCACTGTTTGGATAAAATTGAAACTTCAGGAAAAGGTGAATTTTTCAGCTACATTACATTGCCCATTTCAATTTAAAAATTAACAGGGATCCTATATTGCTCTATTGATAATGTTAAGCTATTGGATATGTATAGGACCTACTCAGTACACCCTCCCACTGATTGCTAGCTACTTTTGATAATTTAAAGGGGTATTTAATGCAAAATGTAGCAAGGCATCACAAAACATTTAAACTTGGTGACATTATATGGGGCAAAAGTCATAGAGATCTGCAACAGTCTCCTCAATGTGAAACATAACTACATTTTAAAAAAAATTTGTGGCAAAGTAAATTAGCAAAGATGTAAGAAATCTATTGTAATACATCGTGTGAAATGTTTCATGACAAAAACAATACATTTTGAACTGATTAACATCTTTTTTTATGGCACTCCTTATTAAATTTCCATACACCCCAAAAAAACAACAACAAATAAACAACCTAGGTGGGTTCAGAATGGTGTGTATATTGAGATGTAAAGACTGTGAAAATACGAATTTGGGATTGGGATTATATAAAATATTAAGTACCTGTACAAAAAACTAGTTCTATTGAGCTGTATGTTTGAGATTGTTTGCAGATGAATGTTGGCTCCATTAGGTTTTCATGTTGACTGGTTCCTACCTATTCCCACTAAATAACCTTATTTCTTTGCAATCGATAGCCTATGCTTACATCATAGCCAAAATTCTTCAAGTGATGCTTGTGATTTCTTTACCTTACCATAAAAAGCTTTTACAATGTACAACTAAGGAAACTCGATCCTTTCCTGTGGGTAGGTTATTTGGTTGATGAATATTGATTGCTTTCAAGTTAAAACTTTTTGGGTGAACTTTAAATGAAAACTGAAGTGATGTTATAATTCTCGGTTAACATTAATAAAGTTAATGATAGAGATTCAGTTGTTTTTATATTAACAATTTTAATAATTGATCTTAGTCCTTAAGGAGGTAGTAAATTCAAATTGAAATATCCCTTTAAAAGTAATCTCAAGAATATGTGAAAATGTCGTTTACTCTACTTTGCTATTTGATAAACAATATTTCTCAAAATTCTCCCAATAGTGGAATTGTGATATTTGGCGGATTGGGAAACCCCCTCTATAGGTTCAACATGTCTTAACAAAATGTGTTTGAAATCAGTTGCCTCTATTCTGTTACGGGGGCCAGCCCAGCGTCTCATGTGGTCTATAATATGTTTCATCATTATTTTGTAATTTTATCGAGGATTTATTTCAAACATAGTCAGATCTTTCTCTTGTTAAAACCTACCTTAAGTTGAAGCGGCAGTCAATTGGTGTGGGCTGATTAGATCTCTCATTGCAGATCTTTTAAGGGATTCTTCAATTATTTTGTGATTATTAAATTTTTTTGCTTTTTAATATACCCAGTCACATTCTGTGTCATGTTTTAATTAGTATGTGATAAGTTTGCTGACCCTTAGTCTTTTATCATCCCTGTGACTCTGTTCCACGCTCAAGGTCAGCAAATGTTCCCAGACTTATGTGTCTTCTTGTTGCAATAATTGTATTTGTCACTATCCGTCAATGAACTATTTCTCCCCAGGCCCTGCCGATGGCCATATTTTAGTGCCACTATTTTATAACACATGAGCTCATTTTTTTTGTAGGACCTAACCCCAGAGGAGCAAAGAAAAACCAACTTAAGCATTGGGCCTATAGGAGAAAAAAAGATCATTAGCAAATTAAGCTGTCTTGTTTATAAGAAATTTTATAAAGTTTGGATAGAGGTTACATAAATATTGGTGTCATGTCAGTCCAATGCCGTCGATACTCATTCAAGTGAGTACTTGTACCTAACTTTAGCACAACAAGTTAGCACCCAGACAACCTTGCTTCTGGGACTTCTTACATTTATTTGCCCGAAACTTGCCAATCTATACAGAAGGAACAAGCCAAAGTTGGAGCTGAAGTTTGATTTTATGCAAGAAGACCCCCGACCCCAAACCACAGCCCAACCGTTGCGTACATCTATTCAGATTTGGATCAATAGAGACTGCCGCCGCGTCATCAACGTGGTCCCCATTCCACCATCACCGCTTCTGCAGCCACCACCACCATCACGACATACCGAGGCAGAGGAGCGCAGACACTTGTCCGCGAGGGGAGGGTAAGGCCTGCTGCCGCGTCTCTCCAAGAATTCCCCCATCATGTAATACTGGCCAGAAATCAATCGTTGCCATGGTTATACAGTAGGGAAGGAAGAAAAAAAAAAGAAGAAAATGGTGGAGGGGGGACTCACCAATAATAAAAGTCCAAGAGGAGCAAGGGCTTACAAACTGGTCCCAGTCTTTCCACCCTCTCCCCCCCCCCTGTTCACTCGCCCTCCCCGGGCACACATCATCCTGTATAGTTCCTCTCTTTTGATCAGGCCATATAGGGCTAGTATTTTTCGTTGCTGTAATTGTCAAAACCGGTCTGTGTTCCCTGCTTTCAACGTATTGTTTCTGGCTTCGTTCACGCCAAGTCTATTATGGGAATTTTGTTCGTGCTCCATGTAGATTTGTCCTCGCCCCAGCCACGCCAATGCCCTACTGTTTTGGGATGACATGATCGGCGCTTCCAGTACATGGTCACACTGCTGTTAGCACATGTAATATTGTCTTTTCCCTTCAATCTTACCGTCACACTACTGTGTTTGTCTTTTCCCTTCAATCTTACCGTCACACTACTGTGTTTGCCTTTTCCCTTCAATCTTACCTTCACACTGCAGTGTTTGTCTGTTCCCTTCAATCTTACCGTCACACTACTGTGTTTGTCTTTTCCCTTCAATCTTACCGTCACACTACTGTGTTTGTCTTTTCCCTTCAATCTTACCGTCACACTGCAGTGTTTGCCTTTTCCCTTTAATCTTACCTTCACACTACACGAAAAGTATTTTGTGTATGTGTGTGTTCTGTTTGAATACAATTTTGGTCCATTTATCACCAGCGTCTAGTCGCATTATGTTGGGCTGCTGCGTCATGTGCTATAGCAGGTTGGTCTGATAGAGAGCAGTATATTTATCTTAGCTCCTTTCATTGACTGCACGTGCAAGATTCGATGAGAGGATGGGGAAAAATGTGTGTATGTGGAGGGATAGAAGGTTGGTTTGTGTGTGTTACAACATAAAAAATAGCACTGTTGAAATATGGCGATTAAATATTGTGTACGTCAGTACCGTCTTGTGTTTTCTATTTGTTACGGGTCTTAATAACCTCTTTGGACACTTATGCTATGGGGGGAGTTTATCCACTTTTTAAAGTAAATATGGCAATGTATTTATCACGATATCCGGAGTGATTCTTTATCAAATTAAAAATAACACAGCAATTTTTACCATCGGTATTTATTATCTCAAATACTCACAGAAATGATCTGGAAATCTTTATTGATCGAAATCCGCCAGTATGTCATTTGGTACAACCGTTCAGCGTATAACAGAACGCCACTAGGGTTTTAAAAAATGGCACTGCTGAGAAGTAGCAGCAAGGAAGTGCAGAAACAATAGTTCAATAAGAGGTGCCTAGGATATGACTAAAAAACCTGGCTTACGCTAACACAGACCAATGATTTTGCCATATGCCTTGTGTGCTCTTACGCGCGAAGTATCCCATAGCTCCATATTGTCTGTGCCATGTGTGATTTGCACATTTGTTTATCATTGCACGTATTCGAGAAGCACCGATGGGTTCCAAGAAGCTATATGGAGCTTGTTAGGTTCCACGGGCTCCATTTCCCAAACATGCTGAGATTGTTAACTTTGGCTTTAAAGACCGCGACACGCGTGAACAGGGGTGTGTGCGCCACTATTACATAGTTAATGCCCGTGTCCAGGACGATTCCGGTCAATCAGTTCGGGATGAATGTTCATATTTTGGCTTTTTGTTATCTGTTTTAGATTTGTTGGGATTGGACTTTTGTGATTAGATTGTTCATGTTTGTTGGGATTGGACTTTTGGGATTGGATTGTTCATGTTTGTTGGGATTGGACTTTTGTGATTGGATTATTCATGTTTGGTGGGATTGGACTTTTGTGATTGGATTGTTCATGTTTGTTGGGATTGGACTTTTGTGATTGGATTGTTCATGTTTGTTGGGATTGGATTTTTGTGATTGGATTGTTCATGTTTGTTGCGACTTTTTAATTCTCATATTATTTCTCTTTATAATGTACATGTTATCAAGGTCGTTTGTTGTATTTAAGCTTGTTTTAGTGTTGTTAAATTAAAGCTGGAGTTCCCACGTAGGATGTTTCTAAAGTATGGTTAAGGCATGTTGTTGTTGTTCGTTCGCGAAGTCGACTAGAACCGTCAGGTCATCCAAAGGTTAGGGGGAGGTTGGGTTAATGTGAGCTCGTAGGTGGCTTGCTAGACCGATCCGTGCTCGGAATAATCTTTGGCACCGCGGGTAGGGGATAGTTGCTTCAGACGGTGACCTAATGTTGCTCTTTCGGGCAAGCCTACGTGTCTCAGCTGTGGATATCCTATTAGCTTCATGGGATTTAGCCCCCTTCTAGACAGAAGCTCTCCACCTGGCTCTGTCCTGGGCTGTCTGCACCCATTGAGTTGGGTTAATGCTGAAGACCTTTAGTGCCACTTTCAGTGAGTCTTTGTAACACTTTTTTTGACCTCCTTTGGAGCGCTTGCCTATCGTGAGTTCTTCGAAGAATATCTGTTCCGGGAGCCGGTGGTCTTCCATACGGGCTACGTGTCCCATCCAACGGAGCTAAGACTGCATCAGAGTGGTGAAGATACTAGGTAGGTTCGCTCTAGCGAGGACCTCGGTGTCGGGGACTTTGTCTTGCCACCTGATGTCGAGGAGTTTCCTGAGGCAGGTTGTGTGAAAATGATTCAGTTTCTTGGCGTGACGCTGGTAGACTGTCCACGTTTCACATCCGTAGAGCAGTGTTGGGAGGACTGCTGCGCTATAGACCTTGATCTTTGTTTCTCGTCTGATACCTCTCCTGTCCCAAACAGTGCTGCGGGAGCCTGCCAAATAGGGCACTAGCTTTTGCGAGTCTGCCATTCATTTGATCATCCATGACGACAGATCTAGAGAGGGTCCTGCCCAAGTAAGTAAATTTATCCACCGGGTTGAGACGCTGTCCATTGATGATGATGTTGGGTTCAACGCAGGGCTTACTGGGAGCTGGCTGATACATCACCTCAGTCTTCTTTGTGTTTATTGCGAGGCCAAAGATATTGCAGGCCTCAGAGAAGATATCAACGCTGTGTTGCATGACTACTTCTGAGGGAGCGTTGAGGGCACAATCGTCTGCAAACAAAAGCTCGTTGATCGTGGTATGTTTGACCTTGGTATGTTTGACCTTGGTGTTAGCTTGAAGCCTCCTAAGATTAAATACTGATCCATCAGTACGAAACCGGATTGGCAAGGCCGTGGTGGAGTCTTTGAACGCATCAGAGAGCATTGCAGAATACATAATACTGAAGAGTGTGGGAGCAAGAACACAACCCTGCTTTACACCGTTTGTGACCGTTGTCCTGCACACGGGCCATCATGCAGCTGACGGATGATGTTGGTGAACTTGTCTGGGCATCCGTATTTCTTCATGATTTTCCACAGGCCACCTCTATTGACCCTGTCAAAGGCCTTATTCAAGTCGATAAATGTAGAATATTGTTCTGTATTTTGTTCCTGGCATTTCTCTTGAATGTTAAGGCATACTATTAGAGCAATTGACCTTTATGGTATAATGGTGCCGTGTTTAATGCTGTTAAGCTGTCTGGTTTGACTAAGTGCTCCAAGTTATCAAGGCATCGTCAGTGTAAACCTCCAATGTTCTATTGCCACTAAAACCGTGCTATATTGAAGGCATTATTCCGAGGACCGTAACAGTTGCACTTTCCGTTAACAGATATATCAAACTTAAATTTCGACATATTCCTTGGTCAACTTATTTCAATATATTACACATTAAAGTAAATCTTTGCATACATCAGAAACGATCTGATCAATTTGCTTATGACACATTTTGACAGTGACGCGCCTATTTCTGTTTCATTTCAGTATAGCGGCACCTTAAATACGCTTATAATTAACTAACTATAGAGATCGGTAGTTGAAATTATCGGATCGTTTTTCCTTTTGTTGGCTCCCAAGAACGAATGTCTATTTAGCGTCATGAAAATAGTCGTACGAAAACACTTAGGTGTGCGTCCGTAACGGGTCTCTATGAAATGCGTGTTAGAAAAAATCAATACATTGACGAGTTGGTTTAAACATGGCGCTCCAAATAAAGTGTATCTTCTGCAATATACATTTTATTTTAAAAGGTTAAATGCCACAATATTATTCAATTCTATTGGGCAAGAAAAGCAACATGACATACTAGGGCTTAACCGGGTGCAGTTTTTTTAAACAAGGTCCGGGTATTTGATAAAATGGTCCGGTGTGTCCAATTGTTACAAAAAAAAGTTACATTCTCATCTTCTAGAACAAAATTTCTACAGATAGTCATAGACCGTACCTGTCGGCTTTTAAACAATAGGCCTACAGACAGTCCTACACCATACCTGTGGCTCTTTATTGTTTAATATCATAGCCGTCTTCCATCTAAAGAGAATACAAAAATCCACCCATTGACCGGAGTTCAACCATGACGCTTGCTGCCTGACATCCTTGTTTCACTTAATACTATCAATATAAAACATGTGGAGTTGTGGGGGGGGGGGCGGTTTCGAAGAGAAGCAGGACGCTCCAGAAGCGAAATTAATATAAGTAATGCATTACCGATATGAAATAGAAAAAGAAAACGCTTGATGCACTAACACTGAGATTGTGATATCAGTTCAGATAAATATCGGTCAAAAGTTATGACTAAATTACAGGTTAGATTTTCTAAGACAAATTGTAGTCCCGATTCCGCTGCCCTGTTTTGACCTATCACTATCTAAAATTAGTACATGTGTGCTGTCATAAGAATTTAGCGGAAAAACAACAGGTTACTGCAACAACAAAAATTCCTTCTCTATACTTGAGGTACGAGAAAGAAGAAATAGATTTCATGACCTAAACTTGGTCTCATCTTACAACGACGACTAAGCCGTGTTTTACTGCAACTACCCGAAAGCTTGACGTGAACGAGGCGGTGCATCTTGTAAATCCTGTCTGGTTAGCCAAGTGATAGGATTGTTGTGCTTTACGCCGTCCCACTCACTGTATTTCACCTCATTCTTATTCCATCATCTTGTTAACTTCATCTGGGCTGGTGTTGCTTTTATTGGTGATGCAGTGACCCAAAATTGACGTTTACCTATAAAGGAAGGACTAACAGTGTGTCCTTATAATTCTACACCCAAAAAGGTCACAGGAGAATATCTTACCAGTGCATTTATCGTATTAATGTGTCTTAACAACATGGTGTTATTTGTTTAAAAGCTAATCAAATAATTTTGACTTTGAATCCAGGAATTTGATTTAAAAAATGTAACACCCATTTTGCGATCCCAGAAAATAGTTTGTGAATAAATTCACTAAGTTAATCTATATTGCATGCATCTCTTTCATACTGGTGAAATATATCTACCTTGAAACACAACATTACAATTACAGTACATTTTTGTGGAAAAAACGAAACAAATTGTATTATCTCATTCCTGTCAATATTTGCTTTTTATCGGTTGCATTTCAACACCTCAATGTTGAGATCGGATCTAATTATAGCAATCCACTCCATGGACATTTCACAGTCCCGTTTTACGCTTAGCCTGAGGGCGGGCACGATTCTTGCATGGAAATGGCTAAATTGCAGGTTAAACCGTAAGTGCGAGTCGTAATACTGTTTCTGGCGTGTTTGTTTTCCCCCAAAATATCCCTAATTGTTTGGAAGACAAAAGCATACCATACTGTGCTGCTTATATGACGATAGTAGAGCAGACAGGGTTAAGGAACATGTTGATTGCGACAAACTATTTCACCCCGCTGTATTTAAAGAAATGTAGGCGAGCCAGTTCATGTTTATAGCTTTATTTGGCCTGCTTTCAATCTTTGTCATTTTGTTTACCTTTCTCTACCGACCCGATTTGCTTGAATTTTTGAGGACATGTATTTTCGCTGACGATACCGTTTCGGGCCCATAGACAGGGCTCACAGTTTTCTCACCATCCCTATCAGCTTTATGGACTGCTTTATGGACGGTCAATGAACCGTGAAGCCAATTGCCTTTATATTATAAAATTATTGACATTGTCGTGTAGATAAATGTAATAAAACGATGACAATATTATAACTTCACGCACTAGCTCTAATGGGACAGAGAAATAAACTGCATCATTTTTAATAAGGGCGGGATTTAAAAAAAAAAAATCTTTGCTCTGTCCCCCAGAATATCAGCATTGACATTTTCTGACGTTTTTTAAATTAAAATAAAAAAAATTAAAGCCTTTGGTATTATGATAATAGAGTATAATAGATTTCAACAAGAGGCTTAATATTTCATTGCTAATGATTTGAGACGCCAAGTAGATAACGTATTTAAGAATTTTAAGAAAAACATTTGTGCATATGATGGAGGTATAACGTTTGATTGACCCTCACATTGAGATAACTAGTGAACACTTGAAGGTATGGCTCCACGTAAATGTTTCTATGAGATGGGACAAATTAACACAAACATATCACTGAACAGACTTGACTTGAATTGACTTGGTCATGAATTTCATTTTACTCCCGAGAAATGACGGAAATACACGCTAGCTGACGTCATTCACCAATCCTCAATGTAAAAACGACTCGTTTGTCTGTCTCGGTGGTACCTGATGTCCAGATGGTACCTGATGTCCAGATGGTACCTGATGTCCAGATGGTACCTGATGTCTACATGGTACCTGATGTCCAGATGGTACCTGATGTCCAGATGGTACCTGATGTCTACATGGTACCCGATGTCTACATGGTACCTGATGTCTACATGGTGCCCGATGTCCACATGGAACCTGATGTCCACATCGTACCTGATGTCCACATGGTACCTGATGTCCACATGGTACCCGATGTCTACATGGTACCGATGTCTACATGGTACCTGATGTCTACATGGTACCTGATGTCCACATGGTACCCGATGTCCACATGGTACCCGATGTCCACATGGTACCCGATGTCCACATGGTACCCGATGTCCACATGGTACCCGATGTCCACATGGTACCTGATGTCCACATGGTACCTGATGTCGACATGGTACCTGATGTCTACATGGTACCCGATGTCCACATGGTACCTGATGTCTACATGGTACCTGATGTCTTCATGGTACCTGATGTCTACATGGTACCCGATGTCTACATGGTACCGATGTCTACATGGTACCTGATGTCTACATGGTACCTGATGTCCACATGGTACCCGATGTCCACATGGTACCCGATGTCCACATGGTACCTGATGTCCACATGGTACCTGATGTCTTCATGGTGCCCGATGTCTACATGGTACCGGGTGTCTACATGGTACCGATGTTTACATGGTACCTGATGTCTACATGGTACCTGATGTCTACATGGTACCCGATGTCCACATGGTACCCGATGTCCACATGGTACCCGATGTCCACATGGTACCTGATGTCTACATGGTACCTGATGTCCACATGGTACCCGATGTCCACATGGTACCCGATGTCCACATGGTACCCGATTGTCCACATGGTACCTGATGTCCACATGGTACCTGATGTCCACATGGTACCTGATGTCTACATGGTACCTGATGTCTACATGGTACAATGTAGATGTTAGCTTAAAGAAACCGTTTTAACTGTTATTGAGTTTCTTACACCTATGTTTGCGCTTACTTGTTTAAAAGTCCTCTTCATAAGCATTTTTATCTAATTTATTGTAGCTTTGGTTTTGGGGGCCATCTTTTTTTAAAACTAGTTTGACACGTTCATCTATCGCTGTGTAGAGCAATAAATTGGTTATTGTAAGCCATATAGTGGTCTTATTTTAATATGACCCGTTTCTAACTGTGACATAAAAGTTGTATCTTGTTGCAGTATTTATTTCAACCGTCAAACTTGCATCTACTCAGAATCTCTTTCTACCGAAGAAAGGGCAACTAGGCGGGATTACCTTTTACACGCGGGAACTGGCTTGTTGGTTTTTCCGATCTACAGAAAAATCCTAAAAAGTCAGTCTACGTTCTTAACATTCCGCCCCCCCCCCTTCCCACCCCTACACAAACTGTGGCCTATATTTGAAAGGTAATAGTTGGTCGTAGGGATATTTGTCGTCTTTGCTTGTTAGCAGGATCAACTCTTCCCTAAAGCTTTGATGTCAGTGAGCTGGAGCAGCAGAGTATCTCCCACTTCTCAGTAGCCTCATCTTTGATCAGATCCATTTGACTATGTCGGTATGGGATTGCTTAGTTAACACACGACCGTGCATTAAATAACGATGGTGGATTGGGACCGCTTTATGAAAATACTATTTGGAGACAGTTCACTCAAGCAATTAGTGGCAGGTCTTTGCGTGTGTTTAATGTCTTGTTGAGACTTGACAATTGTTTCCTTTTTTTTTTCAAGCGGTCACAAGGACGCCAGCTGTTTTGTCGCGTTTGAATGTATTACAGACTTTATGAATTCCAATCAATGTATCGAATGCCACTAATTCAAAGAGCTTTATATATTCAAAGATAGCGTAGCGTCTTTTATTACATTTGGTTATGAGAGGATTTTTGTTGTTGTTAGTTTATGGTTTTAAAGAGGGGCGGAACCAATGCCGAAGGATGTAGTATATTTCAATGGGTCAAACGATTTATCATTTCCGAAAGGATTTAAGTTAAAATCTGATATTTCTTTATTGGCATAAAGTTAAGTGTCGTTACAAGGAAGAAAACAGAGTAAAAATCCCTTTTCAAGCCGTCATTATATTGTGGATAGTGAACTGAGTGGCGCTCAAGGCTAACATAATAGAACTATCATGTCCTTACATTAGACACTTACAGTTGACAGTTAAACGTTTGACACTTATATAGTTGACAGTTATTCAGTTGACAGTTATTCAGTTGACAGTTACGCAGTTGACAGTTATTCAGTTGACAGTTTTACAGTTGACGGTTGTGATCTGCGTGTACGTGTCTATAATGTTGTGCTTCGATTGTATCAAGTCTTAAAACTGTCATTTTCAAAGGTGCTTCCCTTTACCTTTCTATGATATTATTCCAGCTCAGCAGGGTTCAAATGTGGTGCTTTCATGTCCCGCAGCATGTTGCGTTTGTAGGCGTGTAGTGCGGGGCCAATGCCTAAGTTTAGAACTAGTTCTTTGCTCGGAATGAGAACAAAAGGGCATATCAAAAGCCTTATAGCAGGGAGTCGAGAGTATGCCACTTGAGTTCTCCGCTTTACATCCCATTGTACATACACCTTGTCCTTTTTACATTTTTTACATCTGTAACAAGGTAACATTTTAATAGGAATAGGAGGGATTGGAGCGTAACGAGAAAGGGTTAAATATAAAAATAAAAACAACTAGTTCCTTATGTGGTCGACAGTAAGTTTTTTTAAACTACTTAAGTTTGACCTGGATTACAAACATGAATGTAGAAAATATGAACCTAACCTTGATAACTGTCTCAAATAATCATACATTCAAATTAATTTCTGATATCTGTCATGTGAATATGTTATAGCCCAGAAATATAATTTTTAATGTCTTAAATTCACCAATTTTTCTGGCCTGCATACAAAATATCGGTCTCGTGTTTTCCACAGTCTTGACTGCTGAACATATACCGGTAGCCCGGCCTTTGTCCAAGGATACATCGTCACCCCCTGGCTAATTGAATTACGCTATCTTTCCCCTCTTTGTCTGCCCCGGTGTAAGTAGGGGTCTAAAGAACCCCACTAAAACGTAGGGCGGAAAACCAAAGAAACCGTGTGACTGTGAGCGATTGTACAATAAAGTCAGCTGTTGCAGACACCAGGGCGTTGCTTTGTGCGGCCTGTCCATTTAAGGCTAATGATGTGGATTGTCAGGCAGCCATTATTACCTCGGAGCACATCGCCAGCACATGCCGCAGCCATGTATTTCGTTGAAGTCCCCCCAGTCAGACGCACGTTGCTACACGCGAGCTGCAGGATGATCAATGGGTAGTCAGGGTTGATTAACTGGGGCGACTCTAGGCAGAGCAGGGAGAGTTGTTTCCACGGCTTCGGCTTGTACTGCATCAATTCTATTGGTAAAAAAAACAACAACAAAAAACAGTACCGGTAAACAACCAGTCTGTCTTTCCCTTCCACGTCTGCCGCTTGCCATCTAGTATGGGAAAACGTTGCTGTCATGTTTATTTTCATGATTATGTTTATAAGGTATTTCTCACCCCTTCTATTTATACCGCCCAATAGTCGCGCAGCTTAATGGTTTGATTTCCCCCAATATAAGCCGTGTCAACGGTAGTCAGTCTGACACAGGAACATTCGAACTTAAAAGCTTTAATTGTGAACACTTTTTATTAGCGCGTCTAATGCGAATACAACCGCATAAGTTCTGAACAGAGGATTTGTCACAACTAATGTGTCTATTTCAAAAGTTTGAGAATCGTTTTCGTTTTGTCAACGCAGTTTTATGTCGTCATCGCATTTTGTTGCGCAATAAAGCTATTTCAGCAAGGCACTTAAAAGTAAACATGTCACACATGCTGTAGCACATTCAAGTGAGATGACCTAGTTAGGTGATTAAAAATAGATAAGATATCCTCCTCTGGGGGATAATAAACCCAGTGACATGAAGAGACGGTCCCAGGCATAGATACCACAGTTAAAATCAACCACCCCTATCAATGTTCAAAGTATTGCTATTTATATCATCAACAAACATAGACTTTTGTTGGGCCTCCATCGCCCGCCCCCCCCCACCCGGCCCCATATTACAAACTACAATTCTATGGGTTGGTATTATTTTATAAGCTATTTATAGCTTTTTATTGTTGCTAGTGACGTCAAACCGACTTTCATTCCGATAGACTGATGGCCTATCTAGAGCACACTTCACTTCACTAAAGGATATACAGGCACGTGTGTCATTTGTTGCAAAAAGCCACGCTTGGGGTTAACGTCTTTTGAGAAGCGGGTCAAAGGTCATCGTGAGATGACGTCAATGCGTAAGGTAGTGTCGCAATGTGGTCTCCTGGGCTTGTACTTGTAGTTAATATTGCCGGAAGTTTTTTAAATTTTTTTAATAAAGACATTTGTAAGCATTGGTTTACTGCTTAGTATTTTGGGCATTCTTGTCTGTAAGGAACCGGCGGCCGATCAGAAGACAAATGCTTGATATTGGTTGATTGAACTGTCTCAACATAAACTTAAAAGAGGCATCAGGAGTTTATATCTTGATGATACTATCTCCTGCGGTAATTTCCCTAAAATGTGGCGCTGCTAAAAATGAAGTAATATAATTTGCATATCTTTAAAAGATTGGTAAAATCAGATAGGGCAGAAGTAGGGGCGATGAGACCATTCGCTGTCGCCACTTCTTGGACAAAAAGTATAGAAATTATTTCAAAACATAAGTCATAATATAGCTTAGGGGTGTGTTACGCACTGACTTGTATTGGGAGAAATTAATCTCCTATTTTAATTTTAATTTGGCTCGATGTAAACAGTGCCTAACAAAGGACGATACCATAGAATCAACAATTATTAAAGATACGACCCAAAACAGTTTCTAGTTACAATTAATTAAGATTTATTATGTCTAAAGATAATTACAAAATAAAATAAAATAAAATTACAATCTTCAACTTACAGTATGGCAGATGTCGTACCGGTACACACTTAATACAATTAGAAATAATGATGCCAATAAATAATGCGGAATAAACACATATAAGTAGGAGCACACAAATACACAAAGAATAAAACACGCCTCGTAATGTTAAGAAAATCTATGTGAAAAATCTCCGTCCCCTCGTGCCTGTCAATCTCTTATATATATGTAGAGTAAGATGCTTCGAGAAGGGCTTATGACGTGTTGTTTACATCTCTCGGGTTAAGGAGTATATTCCAGAAATTACCCGAAAACAATCTACCCAATGCGTAATTGGAAGCCGACTGTAAACAAGCTACTTCAAAGACCTAAGCCACACCCCTTTGTGAACACAGCGTCTCATGCGGGGTCAATCAGAGGGCACGCACGAGAAAATATGATGTAAACAAGCTCTCTATAACACCTCCCCTCTTAAAAGAAAAAAATTTCATTGTTCAAAAATGGAATTCTTTTTCCATTAAAATTGAAGAAAGTACATTTCTTACTCTCAAAATATTAGACAAAAAACTTCTTAACAGCTTATAAACAATAACATAAGTGAAAATTAATTTCTGGACAAAGTATCTGCAATGACATTGTCTTTGCCTTTAATATGTTTGATGTCCAAATTATATTCTTGTAAAAATAGGCTCCATCTTAACAATCTTTGATTTTTGGAGACCATCTTATTCAAAAATGTTAAAGGATTGTGATCAGTAAAAACAAGTACTGAATGTAAAGAACAACTGACATAAAAATCAAATTGTTGGAGAGCAAGAATTAAACCTAAACATTCTTTTTCTACAGTGGAATAGTTTTTCTGATGTGAGTTAAATTTCTTTGAGAAATAAGAGACAGGATGATCTACATTGTGGTCATCTTCTTGAAAAAGAACTGCACCAATGCCAACATCACTGGCATCTACAGCTAATTTAAACTGTTTGTTAAAGTCTGGTGCAATGAGAACAGGAGCATTAGCAAGTATATTTTTAATGTTTTCGAATGCTTCCTGACAAGCATCTGACCAATGAAATTTTGCATTTTTCTTTAACATATTACTTAAAGGAGAAGCAATAACTGAGAAATTTTTGCAAAATTTTCTATAATAACCTGCCATTCCCAAAAATCTCATTAACTGTTTTCTAGTAGTGGGTGGTGGAAGTGATACAATAGCATTTATCTTAGCTTGAACAGGCTTTACATGACCTTGACCCACTATGTGACCTAAATATTCCACAGTTGCATGACAAAATTCACATTTATTTAAATTTACAGTTACATTTGCCTGCAAAAATTTTTTAAACAGAGATCTTAATTGGTTTACATGAGTTGAAAAATCTTGACTGTAAATAATTACATCATCAATATAGGCGCTGCAATTTTCCTGGTCAGCAATAATGTTATTTACAAGACGTTGGAATGTAGCTGGGGCATTTTTCATTCCAAACGGCATTACTTTATATTGATATAAACCATCTGGAGTACAAAAAGCAGAGATTTCTTTTGCTCTGTCAGATAGAGGAACCTGCCAATAACCTGATAGTAAGTCTATCTTGGTTACATATTTGGCATCACCTATTCGATCTATAAGATCGTCTATCCTTGGAATCGGAAAGGAATCAGTCTTTGTGAATGCATTCACTTTCCTGAAGTCAGTACAAAACCTGTAACTTTTGTCAGGCTTTGGGACTAAAATACATGGTGAACTCCAGTTACTAGAGCTTGGTTCAATTATATCATTTTCAAGCATGTATTTTATTTCAGACCGGATTATTTCAAGTTTTTCCGGATTGACCCTATAGGGGTGTTGCTTGACCGGAACTGCATTGCCAATGTCAACATCATGTACAGCAATGTTGGTTTTATTAGGTACATCAGGGAAGAGTAAAACAAAATCTGCAATAACAGACTTAACAACATCCTTCTCTGACAATGACAAATGTCCTAGTTTCTTATCTAAGTTGGCTAATATTTCTGAATTTTTAAGTTTATAATTACCAACTTTTTCTGGGACACTATCAAAGGTTTCAGTAACATTTTCTTTAAGTACTGAAGTTACAGTTGAGATTGTGTTAACATTTGTTTCTGAGGATGGACAATGATCATCACATTTTCTATCAAAATATTCTTTTAACATGTTAATGTGACATAACTGTTTCTTTCTTTTACGATCTGGTGTTAACACAATGTAATTTAAATCATTGATTTTGGACTCAACAACATAAGGACCAAAATATCTAGCTTGTAGTGCTTGCCCTGGTATCGGCAAAAGCACAAGCACTTTGTCCCCTGAAGCAAACTGTCTGAATTTTGACTTTTTGTCATACCAAACTTTCATTTTAGATTGTGAATCTTTTAAATGTGTTTTAGCCAAATTAACGGCATTAAAAAGTTTAGTTTTAAATTTTTGGACATAGTCAAGAAGTCCTTCCGTGGGTGCCGATGACATCCACGTGTCTTTTAAAAGTTTAAGGGGACCGCGAACCGTGTGGCCAAACACCAGTTCGAAGGGGCTGAATCCAAGTGATTCTTGAACTGCTTCTCTTGCGGCGAACAGTAGCATGTTGATGCCTTCATCCCAGTCTTTCTCTTGTTCTAGGCAGTAGGTTCTCATCATGTTCTTCAACGTCTGATGGAATCGCTCAAGTGCTCCCTGTGACTCAGGATGATATGCACTCGACAAGCAGTGTTCTATGCCCAACTGGTTCATCACTTGTTTGAATATTCCAGCCTTGAAGTTGGTTCCTTGGTCAGACTGTACAGACTTCGGAAGACCAAACAATGTAAAAAACTTCGTCAAGGCTTTGACGATGTTCGGAGTCTTGATATTGCGAAGAGGAATAGCTTCTGGGAACCTTGTTGACGCACACATGATTGTCAGCAAGTATTGGTGACCTGATTTTGTCTTTGGCAGAGGTCCAACGCAGTCTATAATAACGCGACTGAAAGGTTCTTCGAATGCTGGAATGGGTTGAAGAGGAGCTGCTGGTATCTTCTGATTTGGTTTCCCTACAACCTGACAAGTATGACATGATCTGCAGTATTCAACCACATCTTTCTTGATTTTGGGCCAAAAGAAGTGCGACGTGATTTTGTGATATGTCTTCTTTACTCCCAAATGACCTGAAAGTGGTGAGTCATGGGCTAAGTTCAGGACTTCGTTCCGGAATGGGGTAGGAACTACTATTTGATGAACTATCCTCCATTCTTCATCAGCATTTGCGTCTGGAGGTCGCCATTTCCTCAAAAGTATGTCATCTTGAAGGTAATAACATATAGGGAATTGTTCAGCTTCTTCTTGGGTCAAAGCGTTCTCTCGAAGTTTGACTATTTCTGGATCACTCTTCTGTTCTTCAATAAGTTGCATTCGAGTTGGAGTCTTGTAATTACTAGCCTCTTCATTTAGACTTGCAAAAAATGTTTTTCCCAGGTCAATTTCAGGAAGAATTTTATTGCTTTTTTGTGAAATCTCTTTTGTGGAGATCTTGGAACTCATGGCCCTTGTCACAGCACATGCTGGATACAATTCTTGATCTTCTTCCTGATTTTCATTTAAACAAGGTTCATGAGTAACGATGGGCTCGGCTATCACCTTCCCACCAGCTAAGTCATTGCCTAGCAGCAACGAGATGCCGTCCAATGGTAATGTTGGTCGGACACCCACAACCACAGGTCCGGAGACTAAGTCTGATTTTAGGTTGATGAGATGTAAAGGTACATCTATGCATCCCAGCTCTACACCTCGTAACAGGATGTTGCTCCCAGTAGCAGTAGATTCAGACAAGGGAAGTATACCCTCAAGTAGTAAGGACTGTGAAGCACCTGTATCTCGTAAGATTTTGATTGGTTGTAGACTGGAAAAATCACCTGGCAGTGATACGAATCCTTCCGATATGAAAGGCATGAAGTCTTGTATGACATCAGTAGTTTCTGATGTAGAATTTTGGACCTTGGTAGGTAAACTCTTGTTGGAGTCTTGAGAACATTCGGCTAGGGTAGAGGAAGTAAAACTCTGGGTAGAGTCGTCAAAACTTGCACACAAGTCCTCAGTAAAACGCCCTCTGGAGGTAGACCTCTTCTTGGAGCAAAAGGATCTTGGCGACAAGCTCATAAAACTCGCAGTCGAAGCAGGAACTTGGCTGGAGTCAGTAAAACTAGCCTTATTGTTCATAATGGAACTCTTTGATGAGTCGTGACAAACCTCTTTGAAGTTTGTATGGACATCTGGAGAGCAAAAACTCTTGAATTTTGAAAATGTGTTTCCAGATGTATGACGAGACGTACAAGCGGAGACTTTGTGTTGTGTACCAGGATGTGTGGTCTTCTCAGTTTTCTTCTTGAGTTTCCAGCAATCATCCCTCGTATGTCCTTCTTTTTTACAGTAGGCACATGTGTCTTTTGCACCAATTTCTTTCGTACCGGGCTTGAATGGTTTTTGTGGAGGTTTACTGTAAGTTGATACAGCTGTCTTATTGTGCCTGTCATTTTTGGTGTCAGATGGATTCTTGGAAAGTTGATGTGAGATGGTGAAGTCGTCGGCTAACACTGCTGCCGTATGTGCGTCACCTTCGCCACGGTCTGCAATATGTATTCGCACCTCAGTACGAACACAGTTCTTGAACTCCTCCATCAGAATGAGGTTCTTGAATTTCTTGAAGTCTGTCTCGGTGTTGGTTGCGTGCAGCCACTTGTCCAGGAGCCGTTCCTTTTCCCGGAGGAACTCAACATGAGTCTGGCCATCACGTTTCCACAGTTCCCTAAACTTTTTACGGTATGCTTCGGGGACACATTCATAAGCCTTAAGTATTAATGATTTTACTAGGTTATAGTCCCCGCGCTGTTCCGCATTCAGGGACACAAAGACTTCAGATGCCCTTCCGGTCAAGGCTGGTTGAAGTAAGGTGGACCACATAGTTTCAGGAATTTTAAAATTTTGGGCAGTTATCTCAAACTGCGCAAAATATTGGTCAACCTCTTTTTCTGTAAATTTAGGGATTACTTTTGCAAATTTAATTGCATCGCAACCCTGACCGGCTGGAGCCGTGAGTCTATTTTCCATTGCTCCTAAATTGGCCGTTATTTCCATTTGTTTTAACTTTATTGTAAGCTCTCGATCTTTTTCTTCTTTCTCTCTCTGAGCTTTTAGCTCCAGCTGTTTAAGCTCTCGTTCTTTTTCTTCTTTCTCTCTCTGAGCTTCTAGCTCCAGCTGTTTAAGCTCACGTTCTTTATTTAGCTCCAGCTGTTTAAGCTCACGTTCTTTTTCTCTCTGGGCATCTAGTTCCATTTGTTTGAGCTTTAGTTGGAGCTCCATACTTGGATCAGTCGGTTGTGTGACTGAGGCAAGTTCATCTTCAGATAACATGTCTTCATCCACAAAGTGAACGATGATCATGTCTCGTATGGTCTTTTTTACGGCCGAATGAGCTACATTTATTTCTAGAGCTTTAGCAATGGAAAATAGCTCCTTCCTAGAACATTTGTCTAATGCCTCTACTGATGGGTTTTCAATATCAAAATCCATTTTGACACAGGCAAAATATAACAATGATTTTTTTATAAAAATTTAAGCTTAGTGCACACACTAATGAAAAAATTGTAACCAGCTCTGTTGTTGGTGTCGTAAAATGGTATCGTGATCTCAAATTAGTTTGAGTGTATTAAGGTAAACAGTTTGTCAAAATCCACAGAAAAAACGCTCAATTTATTATTGGTGTAATAAAAACTATGGATTAAAATTATCCTCGGAAAATCCCACAATTTGTTAAAATTGGGGTCTAATGAGAATAAAATATGGATTCGGTTATCGCGGACGATGCCCCCAATTTGTTACGCACTGACTTGTATTGGGAGAAATTAATCTCCTATTTTAATTTTAATTGGCTCGTTGTAAACAGTGCCTAACAAAGGACGATACCATATAATCAACAATATTAAAGATACGACCCAAAACAGTTTCTAGTTACAATTAATTAAGATTTATTATGTCTAAAGATAATTACAAAATAAAATAAAATAAAATTACAATCTTCAACTTACAGTATGGCAGATGTCGTACCGGTACACACTTAATACAATTAGAAATAATGATGCCAATAAATAATGCGGAATAAACACATATAAGTAGGAGCACACAAATACACAAAGAATAAAACACGCCTCGTAATGTTAAGAAAATCTATGTGAAAAATCTCCGTCTGTCTCTCCTCGTCCGTGCCTGTCAATCCCTTATATAGGTGGGTCTACCGACGCCTAAGCCCTGCCTTCGATAAGCTTCTAGAAAATCTAAATCATTCTACAAAATACTATTTGGAACAGATTAATTATTTTTAATTCGTTGGCGGCGTAAACAAGTTACTTCAAAAGGCCTAAGCCACACCCCTTTGTGAACACAGCGTCTCATGCGGGGTCAATCAGAGGGCACGCACGAGAAAATATGATGTAAACAAGTTCTCTGTAACAGGTGTTTGAAATGATGTTAACAATTCAAGAATTTATACAGTAGAGCGTCCATTTTCCAAAAGTTGGTTATCAGAACTCCTCCACGTTATTTAAAATATTTTTATTATTATCGCTGGCAAGGCGCATGCCATTGAGAATTTATTCTTTAACACCGGGGGAACCAATTGCAACCCCTTTGGCACACTCCATCGTCTGATATGTAGGGTGAGCCATTTAATACCGGTACGTCTCTGGGAACCAATTGCAACCCCTTTGGCACACTCCATCGTCTGATATGTAGGGTGAGCCATTTAATACCGGTACGTCTCTGGGAACCAATTGCAACCCCTTTGGCACACTCCATCGTCTGATATGTAGGGTGAGCCATTTAATACCGGTACGTCTCTGACTCTTGAAGTAATCAGAGGTGAGGTGCAGTCGTCGTCATCGCCTGTGAATATCGATTGTTGTGGAAGCTATTGGCGAATGTTTGTCGGTTGTATGTGGCCAACCCTGTTTTGTTTTTTTAATACTAAAGTTAAGCGCGCAGTGTGTTTGTTGATTGACAGGGAATCTCTGCTCAGGTCATCCTTGAGAAAGTACAATAGAACTATACATTTGTAGATCTCTTGTGAGCTATGCGTTGTTATGTTGGACGAGTTTAATTTGAATTTATGAAAGTGTTGTACGAAACTATATATTTGTATACTCCTTTTTCACATTATAAAAATCAAAAAAATCACGTGCCAATGATTATACGGTATTTTGGAAGCCATGTCATGATCACGACATGCCCAAAGTCACGCCACTGCGGGGCTCGTTATATAATCAAAATTTCTTCAACCTGTCCTTGAAAAAGTTAAAAGGTACGAAATTAAAAAAAATAAAATAAAAACAAATGTGCAAAACATTACTTTTAAGTCCCAGCGTTTGTGCACTATTTTGCGCTGAGCTCTGTACACCAGATCGTGTGGACAAATAAAAACAGCAGCCTTTCGTTATGGGAAGAAGACCGGTATAATCTTAAGTTCCTCATGTCTCGTACCTATAATTCTTCCTGTGTTAACACTGTCACGTGTCTGTGACTACACTTAGTTTCTATTCTTTATTCTTTAGGAAATGAAGTTATCCAATGACTTGATGATTTCAGTTTAGCTCTACTAAACTTCAGTTTTAAAGCCTTTTCTTATTTTTAGCCTACACTACTGGCCTAGCTGTATTCAACGTGCCATATATTTATTTCTAGGAACAAAGTGACATTGAAGTGCGCCCCATTTAACGGCTGTTAACAGCTTTAATAAAATACAACTTTGCGTTAACGGTGACAGAAGAAAGCCCGAGCCCCACGCCAGCAGTCTAAATTGGTCTATTGATGACGGCAATGTCTACTATGTACGCATATGAAAACAGCCCTTATCACACGTCAAGGGTACACGCAATACTGGTACACAATGGAACGAATCCTGAAATATATTCTCCAGTGTTATTTTAGCACTTGACCATTTTAAATTTAGACCTGGTGGCGTTTCACGGTTAACAATGTGATTTAAACAGATCATTTTCATTTATTGTAGGCCTTGTCATAGTTGTCATCATTTGAATAATGGAGTTTATTTCTAGACGCACTTGAAGTCAATGGGACTTTTGAAAATGTACTTACTATCTGTTAAGTCTGTAGGTTTAAGTAGTTTTAGTTCTCCTGCTTGTGACGTCATGAAATGGCCGGCCCAGATTTGCATTAAAAAAAAAAGATTGAAAAAATGTTAAGTGCTTTTAAAACAATTTTTTAAAATTTTTATTTGATACTATCCGTCTTAAAAACACGTCTGAGACGGCAAATACAATTTGCAGCAGTCCTACTGTCTTCACTGTACATGACAAGATGGTCCATTTTTACCTTCGTCCCGTTGCAGCCTTTATTATTTTAGCATCCTAGATGGGATCGGAGATCTTGATATACCCACCGGTCGATACATGTTGGTGGTTTTAAAAATCTTTCTGGAGCAGTGCTGCTCAAACTTTGAGTTTGGCGGACATGTCGAAATTTTTAACAAATGCATTGGTGCCAAATACATTTATTGATTGCTTTTACCCACATCTACATTTTCACCTTTCTCGGCCCGACGACTGAGCGCGCTTGAAGCGATGGTGGTCCGCGAACCAAAACTTTGACTTTGAGTAGCACTGTTCTGGGGTCTATTTAAAAGGTCTTGACATACATTATGTCATCACGTTAAATTGGAGTGTTCCTGGATGTTATTATTTCCTCTTGTTGTCAGCTTAAAAAAGTAAACACATGATTAAAAGTAGGCACGTGCCTGCAATGGTTGCCACTTTAAAGCTCATTACGAGGAGCTATCATTAGATGTACTGCAGCGCTACACTTCGGTGGACGAGGTGTTAGCTGTACTGTGGACGGGGTGTTAAGCTGTACTGTGGACGGGGTGTTAAGCTGTACTGTGGACGGGGTGTTAAGCTGTACTGTGGACGGGGTGTTAAGCTGTACTGTGGACGGGGTGTTAAGCTGTACTGTGGACGAGGTGTTTATAGCTGTACTGTGGATGAGGTGTTTATAGCTGTACTGTGGACGAGTTGTTATAGCTGTACTGTGGATGAGGTGTTTATAGCTGTACTGTGGACGAGTTGTTATAGCTGTACTGTGGATGAGAACTCAAGTTTTTGAAGTTTGTCGAGTCTTCAAGAGTTGGGGTTACCCTGCCTTAAGAGGACATTCTTATAGATTGGACGTAACTTACCTCGTGCGTAGGTACTGATCTTCCATCGAGCGCCTCCCCAGGTGTCGGAAAGCCCTCCAGATATGGTGGATACTGGGTAACTAAAATACCCGGGGCCGACCAAAATCAGAACCTACTGCCTTGTAGGAACCTTAACCCAAAATTAAAACAGCTACCTAGAGAGCTGTAATAAAAAAAATCAGTTATGCACAGGGTTAACAAACTCGGCCATGCAAAAAAAAAATGTTATGAAAGCCAATCAACACAACAAAATCTGGGCTGATTCTAATAGAAATAGACCTATACAAAATATTTAAAAAGGGCAGGCTACGCTTGTGGGACACTTAGAAAGAATGCCATATGACAGGAATGAAGAGGGTGCACCACCAAAACGCCAGAGGAAAACGGCCCAACGGTAACCTTGACTTAGATGGATGGATGATGTGGAAAAAGATTTACAGCAGCCGGGAATCAAACAATGGAAAAGAAAAGCATAAGTTTCGGTATGAGTGGAAGGAAGTGGTGAGGCAGGCCTAAGCCCTTCATGGGCTGCAGCTCCCCAGGGATGGATAGACGTAACTAACAGTGATCATATACGTTACATTTGTTTTAGTTTTGTTTATTCACCATACAGATCATTAAAAAAGGCCCCTTTATTTACGCGGATAGGGCCTTCTTAATTTAGATTTTATAGATTTCAAATATTGGCTCAGTTTAGAACAGTGGCTCTTAACGTCGTCATGGTTAAAATCGTAATCAATGACGATACAGAGCGTATTATTTTCATTCTAATACTCTTGTCAAACGCCACATTTATTTTTGATATATCGCAGTCATGTTCATAATTGCACCATAACTATAATTTGACAATATTTAAACAAAAATTTTTTTTGAGTTGTAATGGTGATAATGTTTTGGACTGTGCTCTTGTTAATGCATCAACTCCACTATAGTTAACAGTCCTGTGAGTTTTATGTCTACATTAATATTAGGGATCTTAAAACCGGTTTTCGGTATTATGAAACATGTTGTAAAACATGCTGTTGTTCTGGCATATTGATTATGACATGCTGTTGTCCTGGTGTATTCAACGAAAGCACACAATTCAGCCCGACTCGTGTCAGCAGACCTATAAATGTCTATTTTTAGACCAGATGTGGTGCTCATCGACTATAGTAGTGAGTCATCTTGATAATTTTAACGGAGTGACGAATGGCGCTATTTGCATATGTGTGCTGTGTTATTTTCCTGGTGAATTTGTTGTGCTGTATTGTGATTTCACGATTGACCTTTGCAATTTAAAATAAAATACAAGTATTTTTGGCATAAAACACCCTTACGATGTGGAATACAACACCCTTAAAATTTAAAATAAAACATTCATAAATTTAGAGAACAACATCCGCGATTACTGTTAGAAAACACAAGCCAAACCTAGTGAGTGATATCTATTATTAGTAGCCATGTGTGGTGACTTTGAAACGCCTTTATTGTTTATGTTAAAAGGACTGCACTCCTACTTCCGGACCCGTTGTTGTGATATCGCCCCGAATGTGTCATTGACTTCAGGATGGAGACTACAGTGACCTAATCATCAGTAGCTTGTATACCAGTTCATTTTTACTCGATCTCACGCAGCGGTGGCTGGGCCAGTTTAATCTAGTGAAGGTCAACCCGTCGTCCATTTTTAAATTAAAAGTTGTATTTCTTACCAACAAAATGCATTGTTTCATTGAGATTCCTGTTCTAAATGGGAATAATTAATATTTGTCTTATTCAATAAGTTATTGGCAAGTTGGAAAAACTATGGATTACTTCTATCAGAGTTAGCAAGGATTGGCTCAGACATAAGCAACATTCAAATTTCAGAACTTCCATTACCTTGTACCCTTCTAAACACTGCCCTTTAAAAGGCGAAGACTCAAGATTTTGAACTAGTTTCTATGTCTTGTCGTTTATTCATATGACTGTCTGCTGAGGAAGGCTTTTAGCCGAAACTTGGTTTCTTTTCAAGCTTCCACATACCTTGTTCTACTTTTTCTTTTAAAAGTAGGTTTGTCTTGTGAAATGTTTTGGCATAATGCATTAGGGCATAACAGTAAAGTAGTATTAAATATTTGTATGTGTTGTATTTGAAGTACTCTATAGATCAGGATCCACTTATGTTTGCAGATTTAAAGCTACAACTATACTGCTATAGAGCATTTGCATTGACTCATTGACAGTGAAGCCATTTTAACTATGTTACAAAACAAGTATATTAACACAAATGTATGTATGAAGACCTGTACACATATGTTTGATAAAAATGAGGGATGTCAAAGAGCCCTTGGTATATTTTATATTGTTTGTCAGTCGAAATCGACCATGTCCACCTTAGTCATCGTATTTGTGCTAATTCTGAACTTGACTGTGGGTACGCAGATGGCTGACGAGACCGATTCTGGCACGAAGTCTTCTTGTGCAGTAAGTGCAGGGGATTGATGGGCCATATCCAGGTGCAGATTTAACCTGGGCTTTTCTCGGACGTCTTTTGCGCTCTACATCCTCTTTTATTATTGCCTCCACGTGGTATGCATTCATAGATGAATGCCACGATGCTCGATCCTTTGCCGATTCTTCCAGTGTGATCAGTTAGTTGAGACTGCATTAAGATGGTAATGACGCTGGGGAGACCTTTTTGTGCGAATATATCAGTGTCCTTCCATTTGATGTTGAGGATTTTCTCCAGGATTGTCGTATAAAAATGGTTCAACATTCTTGCATAGCGTTGATAGACCGTCCACATTTCACAGGCATAGATAAGAGTTTGAGCACAGCCGCCTGGTATTTTATTTTTAGTGCTAATACCTCATCTGGTCCATGAATTCATATACATTTGCCATTAGGTTGCACTGGTTCTTGCAATAACATCCTCATCGATGGTTGCGCTTTGAGACAGAGTGCTGTCAAAGTATAAGTGATTTACCACTTTAACCCTTTCGACATATATTTTAACGTTGCGCTCAATATGACTTCGAGGAGCTGGCTGGTAGAGGAAATTAGTCTTCTTTGTGTAAATAGTGAGACCAAAGCGCGTGCAGGCTTTAAAGAACATTAGTAACACTATAGGTGTACGCTTCTGATCCACCGTTTAGGGCACACTCGTCGGCATACAGCAAGTCTCTGTTTAAGCCTGTCAGGTCCTTGGATTTGGCGAGTAGCCTCTTGAGATTGAGTAGCCTACCATCATTTTGGTATCTGAGAACAATTCTAACGTCTCCCTTTTTGATGCGATCAGTCGGCATGGCGGCAAAATTTAGGCTGAAATGTGTTGGGCCCAGGAGACAAACCTTGTTTGACGTCATTTGTCACGGTTTAGACACGGTCTCCCGGTTTTCCCGACCCCTAGCCTGCATACCATCATGGTATTGCCGTACCATTGAAGTGAACTTTCTGGGGTATCCATATTTAGCAATAATCTTCCAAAGACATTCTCTACCAACAGTGTCGAAAGCTTTGGTCAGGTCTACAAAGGTAGAGGCGAGGTCAACATTCAGTTCTTTGCATTTTTCCTGTAGCTGTCTTGCAGCAAACACCATATCTATAGTACCGCGTTCTTTGCGGAAACCACATTGACTTTCTGGCAGGAGACCCTCCTCAAAATGCGTAATAAGACGTTTTAACAAGAATCCAGCGAGTATATTGACTGCAAGTCAGATAAATGATATGCCACGGTTGTTGTCGCAAGATTGACGGTTCCCTTATCGCTTGTACAGGTGAGAAATAGATGCATCCTTGAAATCCCGTGGAATCGACTCTTGCTGCCGCATAAGTAGGATCAGCTGGTGAAGCCTTTCAGTTAGAGCTTCTTTGTATATTTCAGCTGGGTTCGAGTCATCACCTTGAGCTTTGCCACTTGAGAGGAGGCATACAGCTTGTTGGGTCTCGATCTGAGTAGTTGGGGAGGGAGGGGTTCTTCCGTTTCTTGATTGATAGACACCTGTGGGAGACGATTTATAGCTTCGTCGTTTTGATGGATGAAGGTTGATTTAGAATGTTGTCCAAATTGTCAGCCCCAGCGTTCGATACATTTTTTTCCTTTGCAGTGACTTGATATTTCTATCAGGTCTCAGAAGCGGGGATGATCCTGATGAAGTGGAGTCGTAAACTGCTGTAAGAGCCGAGTAGATATTTTTCAGGTAATGTCTAGGGCATAGCCCTAGATTATGTCAACCTCGTAGCTCAACCATTGATCCTGCATTAGACGCAGTTTTTGCTGAACCATTCTACTTATGTTGTACCCATCCTTCATTGGGAGTGACCTCGAGTTGTTGAGGTAACAGTGTTGAAGACGGTGCTTTTCCTCCAGCAGCTGAACCATGTCCGATCTGAACCATGTCTGATCTGAACCATGTCCGATCTGAACCATGTCCGATCTGAACCATGTGCGATCTGAACCATGTCCGATCTGAACCATGTCCGATCTGAACCATGTCCGATCTGAACCATGTCCAATCTGAACCATGTCCAATCTGAACCATGTCCGATCTGAACCATGACAGGCCTTATAGTGTTGAGTACACACCTGTCGTCCGAGTTACCCAAAACAATCCGTCAAATCCCCCCCCCCCCCAAACCCCCACCCAACCCTTAAAGCACCTATGATCAAAGTATAGAGTAATTAGACACGAACAATTTGTGTCAATATAGCAATATATGTTAAGCTTACTTAGTGAAGACCCCCAAACCCCCCCCCCCCCCAAACCCCCACCCAACCCTTAAAGCACCTATGATCAAAGTATAGAGTAATTAGACACGAACAATTTGTGTCAATATAGCAATATATGTTAAGCTTACTTAGTGAAGTATACTTACATAAATGTTTTGTTGGTTTACTGATGAAGGCATGTGCTGAAACGTTTATTTTTTGTATTACCGGTATGTAAAGTTATTATTAAAGCTTAACATACAGTGTCATATTGACACAAATTGTTCGTGTCTAATTACTCTATTTTAAAGCTTTACCGCAGTCCAACACTCTTATGATCAAAGTATTTTGAGGCTATTGTGATTGAGAGTCGATATAAAAAAAAGTCTTTCTATATAAGTGTGAAATATCAGTGTTTGGGTTTTTAAATCATTGCTTATTTATATCTTCTAATGTGTGGGGTGTCTCTAAATGAGGAGCTAATAATTTATCTCATCACATATCTTCATTTGAAATATTTTTGTATCTTCTTGGGTGATACCCTTTTTACAATGTATTACGTTTTTATATTCCATCATCTAGATCGGAATAGAAACATAGAAAGTAAACCTTATAATATGTCAGCTTATGTTGTTTCTAACCTCTCATCGTGTAGGTAGTAGAAGTTTCATAGCAATTGGTGCTGCTCTTGGATGCAATGCTTTAGTTATTGTCTATTTTTTACCGGTATTAACACAATTACCCCAACTTTTGGGAATGTATGACTTTTCCCAATAGCTTCTTTGTTATTTGCTGAAATGAGCATGCACTAGTGGAGTTGTTAAAAGTATTGTGTGTCCAGCATGCATTGCAATTCTGTGGTTGTTAAAATTGTAAGACGTATTGTGTTTGTCAGTTGTTTTTCTTTCCCCTACACACCAGCCTATTGTTTTTGTCTCCAAAATAAACACATGCATTGAACGGTGGTAAACTTTGTATTGTAATAGGAGCCAGAATGATCATTTCATTGATCGTGGGCCCTCAAAATATAGAAGAAGAGATCCAAGCTTCCATTTGTGTGAAACAGGGTTTCAACACCTTAACTTATAGGACATGGAAAATAATGGATGGATTCAGGGAATCTCGTGTCTGTTTCAAAGCATTTAGTGTATAATCAAAGGTTATCTACATGTTATAACGGTAAGAATCACAGCAGCTTATTCTCAAGATTTTCCAAACTTAAAATAAAATTTAAAAAAATGATTTGTGTGTCTGTATGATTACGGTTAAACCAACTTATAGTGCTGTCAATATTGATATGAATTCTGTAATAAATTAAACCCTCAACTACTAGATCTTCTTATGCACAACATGTTTTCTTGACTTTGAGAGTCTTCTCTTCTAAACATTGTGTTTGCCAATTTTTGGTCAATTATTGTCTTAGTTTTAACATTTTGCATTTTCCCCCAAATATTTTAACATTTAATACTATAATATTGCTTTATTTTTTAACTCTTAACCCCGATATACATTTATGGATTTGTATTTTTAATTTACAAAAATTTTCATGTTCATAAAAAATACACCACAGTAGTTGTTTTAAATGTAAAATTATATGTATAATTTTTGTTTGATTCAGATTCAATGAGGATGGCACCCTGAATAGTTGAATAAAACAGACCATAGGATTAACTTGAGTTACCATCAGAAATCTCTGAGCTAAGCTTGGAAAGTCTTGCACCCAGTAACTTTTCTTACACACCTCACATCTACCTGCAAAAATCCAAGAAGCTCATACCATCTTCCCCCTTCTGCTGCTGTTCTTTCCTGATTGCTGCTGTAAGAAGAGCTATCTGCAGATATATTTTCATTGGATTTGTTTGCTGTTTCTTTTATATCAGGTGAGTTGAATTTCTATCATGTACCTTCTATAATCATGTGTAACATTGGATCTAACTTTGCCTTTGATAGTCTCTGGGGATATGGTACTCTTATTGGAGTTGGAGTTACCCTTCAATGACTACAGCAGCGGTTGGCTACATGTGGCTCTCAAAGGGTTGCCAACCTGTGGCCCTGGAGAGTTAGAGACCTTTGACTCTGGAGGGTTGCCAACCTGTTGCTCTGGAGGGTTGGAGACCTTTGGCGCTGGAGCTGCGTGCTTCTCTTTGCAGGAAAATTTGCAACTCTTATTTAAGTTTAGATTATATAAAGAGTAAATAAATAATTTTTGTTTTAAGGTAGGGTTTAAATGAAAAAATTGAAAGTTACACAATACTTGAGTTTCATTAACAAATTTACTCTCTAAACCCCCCCCCCCCCTTTTTTTTACACACATACATACATATATATTCACACATTTGTTGAAACAAAAGGGAGAATGATTGGCTCAATAACGAGGTGCCGAAGGTTTGAAGTTAGGTAGCCCAGCACATCTGTATGTTAAAATTTTGCGGGTCACATGACTAGTCACCTTCTAAATGTGTCCATAGCGGCGATGTAATTTGGTTTCCTGTCGCTTTGGCCTCTGAACACACGCTTTTCACGCCAGTACTGTGGAATTCTTCCGACTTGTAGGGTTGCTGGTTGTGTTAATTTTTTTGTTTTTTGTTTTTTTTTTGTTGTTGTTCTACCAAGGTAAATAAAATTTCATCACCGATAAATGTAAACAAACCCAAGACAAAGTAAACCCCTTCTTGCCCAGACTGAGGGTACCGACGCTATTTCATTTGATGTTTTGATACTCGTTGACACAGCCATTGACACGGCCAAACACGTGGTTACGGTGTTGTGGCTTGTGCGACAATCAATTTAATTAAACAAAACAAAAAACAATTTTTTTTAGAGCTCGTTTGTTTTCATTAAAAAAAAAAAAAATTAAAAAAAAAGGGGAAAAAAAAAAAAAAAAAAAAAAATTTTTTTAAAGACCTTTTTTTTTAAAAAAAAAAAAAAAAAAATGAAAAAAAAGGGGAAAAAAAAAAAAGAAAAAAAAAATTAGGTGGAAGTTTCATTAGTTACTGTTCACTTATATATATATATTTGCTTATGAAGTTAAAGGAAAAGTTAGTTTTTGTTCCCCTATATTTCTGATCTCTTGATGATATCCAAGATTAANCCCCCCCCCCCCGTTTAAATTGTGGTGTGCCGCTGAAATCTGGGAACACTTTTAGGTGTGCCGTTGGGGAAAAATGTTTGCGGAGCACTGGTTTAACTGTAGATACATGAGTTGCATGGATTGTATCAGGCAGGTTCGGAAAAAATGACATGGGCGCCACAATTATTGTTAGAAATAAATGACTTAACATATACTCAGTTAAAATGTAGGGTTCCATCCGCACTAAATATGCTTTTGTAACTGTGTTTACTCTTAGCTGTATATTTAGGGTATATTGTAAGTTAAAAGTCAAGTTGTAATTATTAAATCCAAGATGAGAAATATTTTTTAAAATACTGATTATTTATTGTAATTGTATAAAGTCCCTATAAAAATAATTATCCCTCAATTCTTTGACAGACTGACTCTATAACAGACCGACTTTATGACAGAGGGACTTAATGACAGACTGACTATTTAAGTCAAATCCTTATGATTTAAACTCATGTTTTAATATGTACTTTTGTAGGTAACAGTGAATGCGTATTTAATTACGGCTACTTACATATTATCTTTTATTTTCATATAATCAACGCAGATTTTATCTTTATTTATGAACTGGTTTGGAGACATCTTTAAGTGCCACTTCAAAGAGTTCACACATAATAATCTGGGATAAATAGAAGCCTTTTATCTCAGAGTTTATTTTCGGACTGTTAATAATAGCAAAACTGGAATGGCTGCCAAGAAAAATAAACTATTTTGACACGATTATTTTATCAGCAGTTGTAAACATAATTGTATTTTATTTGTGACTCAATTAGGATATCATGGTGATCACTGCATGTCACCAGTGGCGTATGCTTTGATGGTATTAGTCATAAGAATCGCATATTCAGGGATGGGACAGCGTATTAAATGATGGGGATACTGTATTCAGTGATAGGGATATCGCACCGTTTCATATAACGAATGTTCATATTTCCTCTTTAGCCTTGTATGTTATATGTTATAATCTGGTGTAAGGACATATTACTCAACAGTCCGTTGACGTTCATAAAGGACTCCTATGTCTTTCCTTCCTTAATGGATGGACATTCATTTGGCCTACATGACAAGATTTGCACATGCAGTAATCAAATCATCTCAGTGTGTAGCTCAATCTAACCATCCCTTTGACTGTTACATTTTTCACAAAGTTATCAAACCATCTCAGTGTGTAGATCAATCTAAGCATCTCTTGGACTGTTACATTTTTCAGATAGTAATCCAATCATCTCAATGTGTAGGTCAATCTAACCTTCTCCGGGACTGTTACATTTTTCACATAGTAATCATATCATCTCAATGTGTAGGTCAGTCTAACCATCCCCAGGACTGCTACATTACTTGTACACTGTAAGAAAGCAGTCTCCTGTTACACAGTACACTATCTCTAGCCGATGACTCCCACATAATGAGACACGTGTTGAGATTGCACGAAGTGCTGGTTGCATGCATAAATACCTGGTAGCTGCTCATCCAACCAGGGGACAAAACAACAATCAAAGACCAGCTGGAGGTGGTGGATGATGGTGAAATACAAAATAGATGATCTGACGTGATTTTAAAGTGTGTGGTGTGTGACGTTGCCATGGATACCGTGTTACCTAACTGCAACCACATCTTCGCTTGAGATCCAGATGGTTTCTGGGTTATTTTTAGGGATCCTATTGTAAACACTGAGAATTTTTGTAATTTGTGTGTTTGGCCAAAACTACTTTGGGTAACAATAGAAGAAATAATTAAAGTTAACAGAAGCCGTTGAGTGCAGTTAAATTGTCCTATCGTGAATTTTAGATAGTGACACAGTTAGAGCAACTTTCAAAATAAGCAAATAAATCCCTCCACCCCATCCCTTCCCAGTTGTCACAAAAAGTAAAAGTGAAATAAAAAGAACAAAAGGAACACAGTCACATACAAGACTATCTAAATATGATTGAATGGCAAAATAACTAATGTAGAGGTGATGACAACAACGTTGTATTTTCAAGAAGGTATACTATATATTTCTTTGAAATAGATTGATCTAGTCTCTCGGCTACTTTAGGGGCCAAATAAAACAGGTAAGTCCTGTGTGTCATCGGAAGTGTGATGCGGTCGCGATCCTGTGGCTGTGCTAAATGCCGGCTTTATGTGGTCCATCCTGTAGGTAGGAATGATTGATAACACAAGTGAGGTCACTTCAGCGTGGAATAGAGACCGACCGAATTTCGACTTCGGTTTCGGCGCCGAAAGTGGCCATTTTATCACTTTCGGCCAAGTTTCGGCCGAAACTGAAAGTAAACTTTCAGCTTAATTTCGGTTTCGGCCGAAAGAGAAAGTTAACTTTCTTTTTTTTCGGCTTCGGCCGAAACTGACTTTGACTTTCAGCCATCCAGCCGAAAGTGACTGAGGTTTTCGATCATCTAATACTCAGCGAAAGCGATATTTAAGAATTAAGAACAAACGAAACGATATTTAAGAACGAACTAAATGATCTTTAATAGTAAACTAAATGATTTATATGAATAAACTAAGCGATCTTTAACAGAAAACTAAATGTTCTTTATGAGCAAACTAAAAGATCTTTAAGAACAAACTAATCGATCTTAAGGAACAAAATCAATTATCTATAAGAACAAACTAAGGGATCCGATCTTTATGAAAAAACTAAGCGATCCTCAACAACAAAATAGGCGATCTTTAAGAACAAACTAAACGATTTTAATAACAAACTAAAAATCTATTAAAACAAACTAAATGATCTTCAAGAACAAACTGAATGATCTTTAAGAACAACTAAGCGATATTTAAGAACAAAATCAAAGATCTTTAAGAACAAACTAAGCGATCTTTATGATCAAACTAAATGATCTTTTAATAACACAAACTAAGCGATCTTTAAGAAAAAACTTAGCGATCTTTAAGAAAAAACTTAGCAAACTGTTTTGAAAAAACTAAATGATCTTTAATAACAAACTAAAAGATCTTTAAAAAAAACTAAACGATCTTTAAGAACAAACTAAGTGATCTTAAAAAACAAAATAAACGATTTTTAATAACAAACTTAGCGATCTTTATGACCAAACTAACCAATCTTTAAGAACAAATATAACAATCATTAACAAAAAACTGAACGATCTTTAACAACAAACTAAGCGATCTTTAAGAACAAACGAAACGATCTTAAACAACAAGATGTTATATTAGATGTTTATTTATTAATATTAACGATTATCTCATTTTTTTTATAAAAAAGAATGTAAATATTTATACTTTCCCCCATCATTTTCGATGTATGCAGAATGTATGCGGGAAAGAATTTGAAAATATCTAAATATTTAATTTTCGGTTTCGGCCAAAAGTCATTTTTAAACTTACGAACTTTTTTCGGTTTCGGCTGAAACTCATTTTAAACTTTCACTTTCAGCTTAATTTCGGCTTCGGCCGAAATCAGAAAATCACTTTCGGTCAGTCTCTAGCGTGGAATGTGTTACTGGATGAAAGAGATAGGTCAGGTGATCTGTGCTCAGGTCATTCCTTGACAAATTCACTTAATATTTTCGAATTTTAATTTTAAAAACTATCCAAAAGAATAAATGTAACCTTACAAATTTCAGCCCCAAACCACCCAAGTTGAAGTAGGGTGCATTTCCTTGTGGCGCTCGTGGCCGCCCGGGGGCGGGGGGGGGGGGACTTGGTCGAAGGGTGGCTTTTATGAGTGCTAAAAATATGAATATGAACTGGGTGTTTTATTTTTTAAACATATACATGTAATGCCAGCCCTGTAAAAAGGATGCTGTACAATACCCCTCCTCCCAGACACACTACACAGGCGCCTACGTGTATACATTGATAAGGACTAAACGTTTTATTTGAATCAATCTATCCACGTAGACGTTTAAGAAGCTAACAAGAAGCCAACAACTGAAACTCACAAACTTTGACGTTGACTTAGATTTTCTTATAACTTTATTTTATCATGACCTGTTCATTTGAATGATCACTTTTTAACATGTAGACCGCTAGCGACGAAACAACGACATCGGCCAATCGTCCTAGATCCGCTTCACCCATTAGTAGAGATAACATCCTTATAACTTTCGCAATTTTAATCTGTTATTTATTCGTATGATGTTTGGCTAACTCTTACAAGGAAAGGAATAGGAATAGCTCGAACTGTAGTTTGTATAATACCCACGCAACTGGGCTGTAAAAATCATGAGTTTTGTTTTTAAGCGTTGCGGCATATGGTGGTTAAAAGAATCTCATGATGCAACCTGTTTTCTGATTCCTACAAGGTGTAAAAGAGATTTCTGCAATGAATATCTATATGCATGACGGCGCCCCTACCACATTAAGGTGAATAAGTGCTAACCGTTCTTCCCATAAAGACTTGTAGATTAACTATGTTTAACGGGTTCATAGTTGAGTAGGCTAGCACTGCTTGGTAACAGAAACCAAGGCATTCTTCTTTTGTATTGTCCAAGCTAGCACTGCTTGGTAACAGAAACCAAGGCATTCTTCTTTTGTTTTGGGTAAGCTAGCACTGCTTGGTAACAGAAACCAAGGCATTCTTCTTTTGTTTTGGGTAAGCTAGCACTGCTTGGTAACAGAAACCAAGGCATTCTTCTTTTGTGCCTAACAAATCTGCGTCAAGTTTTAGGTTTCCGGCGTTGGCTGTGTGTCGTGCTCGGCATTCCTTCTGTTTAATTGAGAACCTACATGGGCATTAATATTGAGTAATGTGTTCCAATACACTTTAAATATTTTAATAACAGGGTACAGCCTACTCAGCAGACTGGCGACAAGGGGAGAAAAGAGAAGTTAACACTTCAAAATCAGTTGACAAAATTTCGAGCCTTATTCTGTTGATGTATTGTTTACTTATAAGACATTCCTTAATTCAGAGGTTCCCAACCCATTTTATTGGAGAAAAGTGACTCGTGAGTCCATTTTGTAGAAGTAAAAGGAGAAAGAAGCATTTAGGAGAAAAAACAGTGTTTGACTTTGGTAACATACAAGACATCCAAATTACAGTAACGTGGATAACGCATTATATTTAATGTCATGATTGAAATGTTTCGGTTTATTTTTCGTAAATGAAAATCTTAACGCCATTCTAACATTTGATAGGGTTCTATCTTTGTTTTTTTAATGAGAAAGAGTATAAAATGCACTCCCATGGAGATGTGTAGAAGAAAATTGGAGTATCGTTCAATAAGACATGGAATAAAACCATGATTGGTTTAAAATTATAAATTTCTTTCAGTTCACTGTTTCAGCCAGCGACCCCCTTCTCGCCTACTCGACATTGGAACCGGTGTCCTAACTGGGTAGCATTGAAGTGGGACCGTCGACCCAGATAAAGCGGCCTAAAGTTGGCGACGATCATAAAGAGCTATACAAATTGAAAATTAAATTAAATTAAAAAATGTGCCACTCCGAAAAGAAAAGAAAAAAAGAAAATAATTTTGAAAAAAATAGTCTTGTTCTCTCCGCCCCCTTAAAAGTTAGAAAGGTTTCATATCTATTGTGTCACTACTGTTACTGGTTAAAAAAAACTTTATATGGGCAGATACAGACTGTAGCTGCTGGATTGGCACACGACTCTCTGTATAGAAAGTCTTTTTTCTGTCTAGGCGGCTTTCTTCCCCTCCGTCCCCTATTTTAGTTTCTCTTTTTCACCACCCCCCCCCCCCCTTTTTTTTTTTCTCTTTCTTACACACCACAGGCACACACTTACACACAACGCTGTTTCATTCATCTCGAAACAGGTAGTAGGGCTTGCAAGTTTGCACTGTTAAAAATACAAGTCTGAAAAGAACCTTACGATTCAATTGAGTAAATACTTTCAATGGCCTATTTTAAAATGCGGGGGTTTGTAAACATGCTTGAGTGAACATGTCGTAATCGCAGTAGATGTGTGCCAAAAGTGTATGGATTTTAGCGGGCTGCTTACCCCGCCGACGCGATGGTCAGTCCAATACTGAGCTTGTCCTACGCCGCATGCGGTGGTCAGACCACAACTGAGCTTGTCCCACGTGGTCAGACCACAACTGAGCTTGTCCCACGTGGTCAGACCACAACTGAGCTTGTCCCACGTGGTCAGACCACAACTGAGCTTGTCCCACGTGGTCAGACCATAACTGAGCTTGTCCCACGTGGTCAGACCACAACTGAGCTTGCCCCACGTGGTCAGACCATAACTGAGCTTGTCGTCCGAATCACAATTGATTTTAAGTCTCTTTGAGATTCTTTTTAAAGAAAATCGTAAGTGTGCGAAATATTTTCTTTTGTGAAAAGAATGTGTCGTGTGGTTGAAAAAATAATGGGGTGGGAGCATTCATTTGGCTTCCTTAAAATGCATTACTTGAATGCATGTTTTGTCAAATTTTGACATCTCTCTGTCCCTCTCTGTCCCCCTCTGTCTCTCTGTCTGTCTCTCGCCCCCCCCCCCCTCACCCCGATATTAAATTGTATAAAGGATTAATTGGAAAAAGTTTGTTTTTAAGAGTTGTTTAAAATTTTCGTTGAAACGTTTACTAAATGCAAGTAGAAATAATAAGTTAAATATTATTAATAGTAGCGTTTAATATTTTAACACATTCATTTCGAGTGTATATTCCCCAAGTGGGAAATAAAAAAAAATAAAAAAAATGCAGAGCTTACACTTCATAGAAATGAAATCAAGACTCTTTTCCCGTAAGAAGGCCAACGTTGGGTGCTAAGGTAGAACTAGGAGTGAAAGGTGAAGAGGGTTAGGGCAAGGGGTCAGCTGGTAGGGAATAGAGTGGGGAAGTAGAGGAGTTTTAACGATCGGAGCGAGGCGGGGGGTTGAACACCATGTCAATATCGATATCCTATGTAAACACAAGGTAGAAGCCTGCTCTGATGGGCTGATAGAGTAGCTGTGTAAAAATCGTTCCTCTATCCAAGCCCATATATTGCTTATTAAATGTTCTTTTCACTTCCTCTCCACCAATATTCAAGGCAATCAAACACCTTTGGGAACAAATAGCAGCCTTGATCAACGCATGCCATGCCACAAGTTGATTGATTAGATTCCTGTGTTGCAGGCCACAGACACTAGCTATTTCACCAGTTTGGTTCACGGTGGCTGCAGCTGATGAAGTTAAAAACAGTTACCGGCTATACTGATCTTGATCAAGCTGATCCAATTTTTTCACAAAATACTTTCACAAGATACATTTCAATCCCACCATTTGTTTTCTTCCACAAGCGGTTTGGGAAATAAGCATAGAAGCAGCAGTTTATAAGCTGTAGCCTGAAGTCTCCAGTAGGCCCAATTATATAAGAAGACAGTCGCCATTTAGCAGATCTAATTCTTCGCTCTAATGTCATAGGAAGAACTTGTGGAGTGGACTAATTGTTGGCTGTCACCAACTGACCCTCTCCTCATTAAAACAGTTCTATATTCAATTGTATATTAAAACTATTTTTTTAACCCATTTGTAGTGATGCAGTGACTCAGAAATAGTGCGGGGCAAGACGCTCGTCAACTTTTCTCTTCGAGACTTTGATTTTCCTTTAATTAATTGTATATACCCATAAGAATGGCCGCCATTTTTAAATGCTGTCCACGCGTTGAGCCTATTGCACGTATGTCTTGCCTACGACAAGCTCCTAGAAATGCATGCTTGCATCCATGTTCGTGTTTACCCTGGGAAATCCAGATCGCCTGGCTCCACCACTCTTGCTCATTAAACGGCCTGTAGTTTACACGAAAAAGTTCTTACCCCTCCAGCTCTCTTCTTCACATCGGGTCGCTCCCTGGTCTCCTTCCCCCTCCCTACTTTCCGCCGGAAAATCGATATTTTATTGATCTAAACCCGTTTCTCCTCTAGGTTCCAGATATACTGGACGTGTTATCAGCGTACCCAACTCCCTCCAGCCGCACCCCACCCCACGTTTCCATTTTTTTTCAAACTTCGCTATTTATTGGTAGCTTTGACTTTCATCTATCTTATGTCTAAAGATTCTTGTCTCGTGTAACACCGTGTTCAGTTAGGTATTACATCTCAGACTTCATCTATCACACAAATATACCCAGGCAGTTTTATGATGTAGTTCTATCCGTCGGTTCATTCGTCGCATGTATATCTGTGGGTTCATTTGCCAGATGTCACATCTGTGGGTTCATTTGTCAGATGTCCCATCTGTGGGTTCATTTGTCAGATGTCCCATCTGTGAGTTCATTTGCCAGATGTCACATCTGTGGGTTCCTTTGTCAGATGTCCCATCTGTGAGTTCATTTGCCAGATGTCACATCTGTGGGTTCATTTGTCAGATGTCACATCTGTGGGATCATTTGCCAGATGTCACATCTGTGGGTTCATTTGCCAGATGTCACATCTGTGGGTTCATTTGTCAGATGTCACATCTGTGGGTTCATTTGTCAGATGTCCCATCTGTGAGTTCATTTGCCAGATGTCACATCTGTGGGTTCATTTGTCAGATGTCACATCTGTGGGTTCATTTTTCAGATGTCACATCTGTGGGTTCATTTGTCAGATGTCCCATCTGTGAGTTCATTGGGTTCATTTGTCAGATGTCACATCTGTGGGTTCATTTGTCAGATGTCACATCTGTGGGTTCATTTGTCAGATGTCCCATCTGTGAGTTCATTTGTCAGATGTCACATCTGTGGGTTCATTTGTCAGATGTCACATCTGTGGGTTCATTTGTCAGATGTCACATCTGTGAGTTCATTTGTCAGATGTCACATCTGTGAGTTCATTTGTCAGATGTCACATCTGTGGGTTAATTTGTCAGATGTCACATCTGTGGGTTCATTTGTCAGATGTCACATCTGTGGGTTCATTTGTCAGATGTCACATCTGTGGGTTCATCTCTCAAATCTCCAATGGTTAATTTCATTTGTCGGATGTCCTATCCGTGGTTTTATTTGTCGGATGTCCTATCCGTGGTTTCATTTGTCGTATGTCCTAACCGTGGGTTGATTTGTCGTATGTCCTAGCCGTGGGTTGATTTCTCGAAAGGCTGACGAGCTGTCAATCAAGAACTTCAAAACGCATTCAAAATTCAAGGCAAATTAAATGGCGTTTGCTCGTGTGTGGCTGAGTAAATGATACCCCTCGTGGCGTTTTCCCAAATCTCCTAGTGTCAAACTGGAACAACGACAAGCTCTTAAACCTACCAACAAAATACTTAATGGGTTATTTTCCATTCTATCAGGCTAGACGCTATCTTATTGTAATCTTTAATTCTTTCAGCCGTAATTTGATCAACCCATTTAATCACTGGGACCAATGGTCTATTGTCGTGTCGAGTGCTATGTTAAAATGTGGAGGGTCCTTACATCCGTCAGGCCTCCACATTTCATTAATTGCATTTATGGGTACGAAGCGTTCTCCTAAAAAAAAAAACAGTGGGAAAAAGACGATCCTACTAACCTCGCCAAGAAGAATCATTTCCCCTGAGATGTGTCTTGCTTCTGTTATCATTGATAACGTGTTCCTCATTGAATGCCGTGTTCCTCATTGAATGCCGTACGCTAGTAAATGCAACATTTAAATGAACACGGCCGTGGATACAGAATATATGTTGCTAGGTAATTCATCAAAAATTCCTGCGAACTAGCGCAAAGTGAGTCCAACTCCAAAACTGGGGTGCATTCTCTTTTAGCCATGTCACGATTATGGAATTGAACACACAAAGAAGAAGTAAATAGCAATACGCTTGATTTAAAGCATTTAACTTGAGTCGAAGTTGGAGATTTCACCGGGATACATTATATACTTGGACCAGTGGGTTAGCTCAATTTAATACCGCGCGTCAAAATACAACAAAAAAAAAAAGTGCCGCTTAGACGGACAGCACCCTCCGCCCTACCCTTCCTACGCCCGTGGCTTAGACGGACAGCACCCTCCGCCCTACCCTTCCTACGCCCGTGGCTTAGACGGACAGCACCCTCCGCCCTACCCTTCCTACGCCCGTGGCTTAGACGGACAGCACCCTCCGCCCTACCCTTCCTACGCCCGTGGCTTAGACGGACAGCACCCTCCGCCCTACCCTTCCTACGCCCGTGGCTTAGACTGAAATGATGTCTATCTCTACGCTTTGTGGTATGCTATCAATGGTGATGAGTCAGTTGTACCGGGTTGTGTGTGTGGCACAGCACCAGACACCTTCCACGTCTTGTCAATACAGGTTATCTGTTGTACCGGGTTGTGTGTGTAAATACAAGTTGTCTGTGAGATGGCCATCGATTTTTTTGTTGTTTTTTTTGTTGAATCACCCAAAGTGTCGAGAATCTTAAATCTACGCCTTTTCCTCGTCGGGAAGGGATGGAACGGAGTAGATGGAAGATTTGTCCTGTATGATACCTCTCACGTGCCGTGTCATATTGGATGATAGCCAGACATATTTGTCAAGTTTAATTACTTTGTAAAAGGGATCCCTCGAAGGGGGTTTGCTCTTATTTCATGGCAATATACATACTTAATTTCCATGAAGGCGTGGAAGGGTTCATTCATAGCCACACACCTGAATTATCCTGTGAAATTATTTAATTACGAACGCGCTCATTTTTTAAAATTCTAAATATTCTTTTAACATTGGTTGCCTTCCTAAAAACACGTACTAAACTATAAACTGTATATGATCTTGACATTTAACGCTTATGTTGAAATGATGATTTCGGCCAAAATACCTGATCGTTTTATGGGTGTTAACCAGCAACAGTTTCATTAAGTCATCAAAATTAGAAGTCTCTCTCTCTCTCCCCCTCCCCCCCCCCAAACCCCCTGTGCTTGGCTGGCAAAAGGAGGTTGGTTGCTACAGCGTAGGGATCTTTGCTTTGCGGAAAATAGTTTGTCCTGTCACTGTTCCATGAAGCAAAATATACAGAACTAAAATCACACGTGCCTTATAACTGTGCTTCCCAAACTTTAAAGGACCACTTGCAGTGGGGACCGGTGGACAAGTTTACCGAAGCAACCAGATTTAGTGATTATGTTTCGTATTTGATCTAATATATCTCATACAATATTATTCAATCAGTGATGACCCAAATTCGATAGCACTCTGTTAAATGATACCATTAAATACTAGCTGTTATAAGTGTGTTTTTATCGCAAATATAAAAATAAATTCAGTCGACGTTTTTGACATATTTATAACTAATTCTAAACAAGGAGTATAAAATATGTTCGAGGAAGCAAATTACGAGGCTATGAACGATTGGATGTCATCTTTTGTGCACAAAAGATTCCATAGTTTTGTTTCTGATTTTTAATTAATTAATTATATTATTATTTAGTGTGTTTGGTACAGTAGCTTTGAAACAAGAATCAAGATAGGAACATTTTAAATTGTTGTCCAGTTTCTTGCCACAGGCGACAAAACGCTCGCCGACAGTAGCCGGGCCGTGGACCACCACTTTGGGAAACACTGTTTTGAGCACGATAGTGCAATATAGCGTGAGATCCATTGAAATATATAAATTAGCGGTAGCAACATTGAGTTTGAGTTCAAGCAGAACTTATGGTTTATTCCACAGCGAAATGTTCATTTAAAGCCGATGCTATGTCTACTTGTAGTCTCATTTAAGGTACTTCTTCTATCAGAGCAACGTCAGCGAGTATAGGTGTGTAATATTATATTCCAAAATAGTTTTTAAAAAAAAGAAAAGAAATAATTTAACAAATTAAAATTTGCTCGGATAAAGTATTTCGACGTTCACGCCTGACAGAGGTATTTCAAGGGGCGTGATTCGATTTATTTAACCATTTACGATTGCATCTGCCAATAACACGTGACATCTTATAAACATTTGGAGGTGGAGAGAAAGGGGAGAAATAGCTCACCCTGCCCCATTAGGGCCATTTGTAGCAACATGTACGAGACACGGTGCATTTACAACACACGGTGAGTGTACAAGGAACGGTCTGTGTACAAGGAACGGGCTGTGTTCAAGGCACAGTCTGTGAACAAGGCAAGGTGCTTGTACAAGGAATGGTATGTGTACAAGGAACGGGCTGTGTTCAAGGCACGGTCTGAACAAGGCAAGGTGCTTGTACAAGACACGGCGTTGGTACAAGGCACGGTGAATGTTTAAGACACGGCGCATGTACAAGGCACCGTACAAGTACAAGGCAGGGTACATGTACAAGGCCCTTGTGCATGTACAAGGCAGGGTACATGTACAAGGCACTGTCTATGTCCAAAGCCCGGTCTATGTCCAAAGCCCGGTCTATATACAAAGCCCGGTCTATATACAAAGCCCGGTCTATGTCCAATGCGCTGTGTGTGTTCGAGGCTCGGTGCATGAACGAAGCACAATGAATGTGCAAGGCATGGCGCATGTGCACGGCACAGCGCATGTATAAGGCACGGCGCATGTATAAGGCCCAGCGCATATGCAAGGCACGGCGCATGTATAAGGCACAGCGCATGTGCAAGGCACGGCGCATGTATAAGGCACAGCGCATGTGCAAGGCATGGCGCATGTATAAGGCACGGCGCATGTGTAAGGCACGGCGCATGTGCAAGGCACGGCTCATGTGCAAGGCACGGCGCATGTGCAAGGCACGGCGCATGTGCAAGGCACGGCGCATGTGCAAGGCACGGCGCATGTGCAAGGCACGGCGCATGTGCAAGGCACGGTGTAAATCAATAATCTTGACATCCTTAGATGTAAACACAAGCCTGAAGGAGTTTTTAATTGGAGAGAAAATTGTTTATAATAATAGTGATAAAAGTTCAACTATAGAATTTATTGGTGTAGGTCTAATCATAAAATATCTCTTATTGTGCGCGATGTTAGGAGGCTATCAATCGATAATCCCAGGAGAGAGACACAGTGCCAGACTCGGGTCTATATCTCGGTATCATAGCAATCTTTGGTAATAATAGTTTGGAAGTCGATATTGCAGTCAACAATGAGAAGCTATACATCTAACTTACATTACGTCTTATTATTGCAGTCAAGAATGAGAAGCTGCAATAACATACTTTGCGTCTTGTTATTGCTGTCAACAATGAGAAGCTGTATACCTCAAACATACATTACGTCTTATTATTGCAGTCAACTATGAGAAGCTGTATACATCAAACGTACATTACTTCTTGTTATTGCAGTCAACAATGAGACGCAGTATACATCAGACATACATTACGTCTTGTTATTGCTGTCAACAATGAGAAGCTGTATACATCAAACATACATTACTTCTTGTTATTGCAGTCAACAATGAGAAGCTGTATACATCAAACATACATTACTTCTTGTTATTGCAGTCAACAATGAGAAGCTGTATACATCAGACATACATTACGTCACGTCTTATTATTGCAGTCAACAATGAGAAGCTGTATACATCAAACATACATTACTTCTTGTTATTGCAGTCAACAATGAGAAGCTGTATACATCAGACACACATTACGTCACGTCTTATTATTGCAGTCAACAATGAGAAGCTGTATACATCAAACATACATTACTTCTTGTTATTGCAGTCAACAATGAGAAGCTGTATACATCAAACATACATTACGTCTTGTTATTGCAGTCAACAATGAGAAGCAGTATACATCAGACATACATTACGTCTTGTTATTGCAGTCAACAATGAGAAGCTGTATACATCAAATTTACATTACTTCTTGTTATTGCAGTCAACAATGAGAAGCTGTATACATCAAACATACATTACGTTTTATTATTGCAGTCAACAATAAGAAGCTGTATACATCAAACATACATTACGTCACGTCTTATTGCAGTCAACAATGAGAAGCTGTATACATCAAACATATATTACGTCACGTCTTATTATTGCAGTCAACAATGAGAAGCAGTATACATCAGACATACATTACGTCTTGTTATTGCAGTCAACAATGAGAAGATGTATACATCAAACATACATTACTTGTTATTGCAGTCAACAATGGGAAGCTGTATACATCAAACATTCATTACTTCTTGTTATTGCAGTCAACAATGAGAAGCTGTATACATCAACCATACATTACTTCTTGTTATTGCAGTCAACAATGAGAAGCTGTATACATCAAACATACATTACTTCTTGTTATTGCAGTCAACAATGAGAAGCTGTATACATCAAACATTCATTACTTCTTGTTATTGCAGTCAACAATGAGAAGCTGTATACATCAAACATACATTACTTCTTGTTATTGCAGTCAACAATGAGAAGCTGTATACATCAAACATACATTACGTTTTATTATTGCAGTCAACAATGAGAAGCTGTTTACATCAAACATAAATTACGTATCAAATCTTTACATCAAGGATTGGAAAAACTCAGCCTTTCAGCCCCGGCTCTCGAACTCAAAGTCCTAAGCCTTGTGTAATGACAGTGTGCGAGGGGAATACAACTTAACTAGACAGTGTGTAAGGGAATATAACTTAACTAGACATAGTGTGTAAGGGGAATACAACTTAACTAGACATAGTGTGTGAGGGAATACAACTTAAATTGACATAGTGTGTGAGGGAATACACCCTAAATAGATAGTGTGCGAGGGAAATGCAACTTAACTAGACATAGTGTGTGAGGGAATACAATGAATACAACTTAACTAGACACAGTGTGCGAGGGGAATACAACTGAAGTAGACATAATGTGCGAGGGAATACAACTTAACTAGACATAGAGTGTGAGGGAATACTACTTAACTAGACATAGTGTGTGAGGGAATACAACTTAACTAGACATAGTGTGTGAGGGAATACAACTTAACTAGACATAGTGTGTGAGGGAATACAACTTAACTAGACATAGTGTGTGAGGGAATACAACTTAACTAGACATAGTGTGTGAGGGAATACAACTTAACTAGACATAGTGTGTGAGGGAATACAACTTAACTAGACATAGTGTGTGAGGGAATACTACTTAACTAGACATAGTGTGTGATGGAGTACAACTTAACTAGGCATAGTGTGTGAGGGAATACAACTTAACTAGACATAGTGTGTGAGGGAATACAACTTAACTAGACATAGTGTGTGAGGGAATACAACTTAACTAGACATAGTTTGTGAGGGAATACAACTTAACTAGACATAGTGTGTGAGGGAATACACCTGATCTGGACTTATCTTGACTATGTGAGGGGGGATATAATATTTCTGGACAGCGAGTGAGGGGAATACTGCGTATCTGGACATGTGTGAGGGGGATATAACTTTTCTGCATAGAGTGTGAGGGGATAAAGCTTATCTAGACAGTGTGAGGAGGATACACCATTCCTGGACAGTGTGTATGGTGAAATACAATCTATCTTGACAGTGTAAACCCCCCCCCCCCAAAAAAAAAAATAAATAAATAAAAAAATTAACTCCATCGATTGTATAATTGCAATCCTTTCCCCAAAGATCGAACTTGACACTTGTCTGAGCTTCAACTCACTTTGCATACTATGGCAACTGTGCTGGGCTTTAAAAATAGCGCGTGCTTTATTTCGTCAGTCATCGATTTAAGATTTTCTTTACACCGGCGAGAGCTTGACATTGACAGGAGAATTGGCCATCGACCCCTACCAACAAGTTCACAGGAGAATTGGCCATCGACCCCTACCAAAAAGTTCACAGGAGAATTGGCCATCGACCCCTACCAACAAGTTCACAGGAGAATTGGCCATCGACCCCTACCAAAAAGTTCACAGGAGAATTGGCCATCGACCCCTACCAAAAAGTTCACAGGAGAATTGGCCATCGACCCCTACCAAAAAGTTCACAGGAGAATTGGCCATCGACCCCTACCAAAAAGCTATCGATTTCTCTGGCTTTTTGTATCCAATTGTGAGGATCATTTTACCTCACAGAATCTTGTCACGTGTGTTTAATCTTCATCAGGAAATAGATAGAGATCGATAAGAAGTGCTCGATTAAAAAATAAAAAAATATTCTGGGACATGAGAAAAGCCATTGAAATGTCATAACTGTATTATAGATGTTATGTGGCACTGCCGTATTAGCTATTGTAATGTCATTATAAATGTGCTGTAGATGTTATGTGGCACTACCGTATTAGCTATTGTAATGTCATTATAACCGTGCTATAGATGCTATGTGGCACTGCCGTATTAGCTATTGTAATGTCATTATAACCGTGCTATAGATGTTATGTGGCACTGCCGTATTAGCTATTGTAATGTCATTATAACCGTGCTATAGATGCTATGTGGCACTGCCGTATTAGCTATTGTAATGTCATTATAACCGTGCTATAGATGCTATGTGGCACTGCCGTATTAGCTATTGTAATGTCATTATAACCGTGCTATAGATGTTATGTGGCACTGCCGTATTAGCTATTGTAATGTCATTATAACCGTGCTATAGATGCTATGTGGCACTGCCGTAGAGGCTATTGTAAACTCATTATAACTGTACTGTAGATGTTATCTGGCACTACTGTATTGGCTATTGAAATGTCATTTTAACTGTACTAAAGATGTCATGTGCCACAAAGCGGTATTTGGCTATTCTAATGTCATTATAACCGTGCTATAGATGTTATGTGGCACAGCCATATTGGCTGTTGTAATGTCATTATAACTGTACTGTAGATGTTATCTGGCACTGCGGTATTGGCTATTGTAATGTCATTATAACTGTGCTATAGATGTTATGTGGCACAGCGGTATTGGCTATTGTTATGTCATAACTGTACTGTAGATGTTATCTAGCACTGCGGTATTGGCTATTGTAATGTCATTATAACTGTACTATTGATGATATATGGCACAGCGGTATTTTCTATTGTAATGTCATTTTAACTGTACTATAGATGCTATGTGGCACTGCGCTATTTGCGTTAATGTTGCAGAATTTAACCAAAAGACATTCTAACATTGACATGTTTATAATAGAAGAGTTGTCCTTCATTGGAACGAGCAAATAGAATGGCGCCTCATTTGCACTTGATTTTGATACACGTCTCCACAGCGGTCGGTCTAATTGACAAGTACATCAGTGTTAGACTTAACAACAATGGTCGGTTTGAGCAAACTTGTGATTTGAGATAGATATCTATATGCACGTGTGTCGTCGAGAGTTCTCACGAGAGTTCACACATCACAAGTGAGCGATCGGCCATTGCGTAGAGCAACTCCCACGATTCAATGCAAAATATGAACTAGCCGAAAGGTGAATGTGTTGCCATGGGTTATTTACACACAATCTCTTACTATGCCCTGGAGATTTGTGGGGCTTTCAAAGCTTGTTTAGTCTTTAAATAAATGGGTTGCACGACGTGAAATGGTTGTCATGGCGTGAAGGGGATGACACGTGTGAAATGGATGACATGGTGTGAAATGGATGACATGGCGTGAACGGGATGACATGGCGTGAAATGGATGACATGGCGTGAAGGGGATGACATGGTGTGAAATGGATGACATGGCGTGAACGGGATGACATAACGTGAAATGGATGACATGGCGTGAAGTGGATGACATGGCATGAAGTGGATGACATGGCGTGAAGTGGATGACATGGCGTGAAGTGGATGACATGGCGTGAAATGGTGTGAAATGGATGACATGGCCTGAAGTGGATGACATCGTGAAGTGGATGACATCGTGAAGTGGATGACATGGCGTGAAATGGATGACATGGCGTGAAATGGATGACATGGTGTGAAGTGGATGACATGGTGTGAAGTGGTTGACATAACGTGAAATGGATGGCATGGCCTGAAGTCGATGGCATGGCGTGAAATGGATGACGGCGTGAAATGGATGAGATGGCATGAAGTGGATGACATGGGGTGAAATAGATGACATGGCGTGAAATGAATGATATGGCGTGAAATGGACGACGTGGCGTGAAATGGATGACATGGCGTGACGTGGATGACATGGCGTGAAGTGGACGACATGGCGTGAAGTGGACGACATGGCGTGAAGTGGATGACATGGCGTGAAGTGGATGACATGGCGTGAAGTGGATGACATGGCGTGAAGTGGATGACATGGCGTGAAGTGGATGACATGGCGTGAAGTGGATGACATGCGTGAAGTGGATGGCATGGCAAGAAGTGGATGACATGGCGAGAAGTGGATGACATGGCGTGAAGTGGATTACACGGCGTGAAGTGGATGACAGGATGTTTATTGGATGACATGCGTGAAATTTATGACATGGTGTGAAATGGATGACGGGNTGGCGTGAAGTGGATGTGATGGCGTGAAGTGGATGACATGGCGTGAAGTGGATGACATGGCGTGAAGTGGATGACATGGCGTGAAGTGGATGACATGGCGTGAAGTGGATGACATGGCGTGAAATGGATGACATGGCGTGAAGTGGATGACATGCGTGAAGTGGATGGCATGGCAAGAAGTGGATGACATGGCGAGAAGTGGATGACATGGCGTGAAGTGGATTACACGGCGTGAAGTGGATGACAGGATGTTTATTGGATGACATGCGTGAAATTTATGACATGGTGTGAAATGGATGACGGGTTGGAAATGAATGACATGGCATGAAATGGATGACATGGAGTGAAGCGGATGACATGGCGTGAAATGGATGACATGGCTTGAAATGAATGACATGGCTTGAAATGAATGACATGGCGTGAAATGAATGACATGGCGTGAAATGAATGACATGGCGTGAAGTGGACGACATGGCGTGAAGTGGATGACATGGCGTGAAGTGGATGACATGGCGTAAAGTGGATGACATGGCGTAAAGTGGATGACATGGCGTAAAGTGGATGACATGGCGTAAAGTGGATGACATGGCGTGAAGTGGATGACATGGCGTGAAGTGGATGACATGGCGTGAAGTGGATGACATGGCGTGAAGTGGATGACATGGCGTGAAGTGGATGACATGGTGAGAAGTGGATGACATGGTGAGAAGTGGATGACATGGCGTGAAGTGGATGACAGGATGTTTATTGGATGACATGCGTGAAATGGATGACAAGGCGTGAAATGGATGACAGGGTTGGAAATGAATGACATGGCATGAAATGGTTCAAAATGGATGACACGGTATGAAATGAATGACATGGTGTGAAATTAATGACAGGGCGTGAAATTAATGACAGGGTGTGAAATGAATGACATGGTGTGAAATGAATGACAAGGTGTGAAATGAATGATATGGCATGAAATGAATGACTTGGCGTGAAATGAATGACATGGTATGAAATGAATGATATGGCATGAAATGAACGACTTGGCGTGAAATGAATGACATGGCATGAAATGAATGATATGGCATGAAATGAATGACTTGGCGTAAAATGAATGGCATGGCATGACATGAATGATATGGCATGAAATGAATGACTTGGCGTGAAATGAATGACATGGTATGAAATGAATGACATGGCATGAAATGAATTGAAGGAAATTGATATCATGGCGAGCAACGGATGGCGACTCTAGAATATCGATTATGCTAACACTGCATGAAATGGATGGGTATCCTAGAACAGTGGTCCCCAAATTGCCGTCCGTGGACCTTCACCGGTCTGCATGCCTAACGCTGCTGGTCCCCATAGCATAAATATGTATTCTCAAATAGAAATAAAAGTATGAAAATAAATCATGCACCGGTCCCTGGTAAAATTTCGAAACTTGTTCACCGTCCTATAATATCAATAAATGGGTAACATGGCACGAAATGGGTGGGTATCCTAGTATATAAATAAATGGATAGCAAAGCGTGAAATGGATGGCGTTCTTAGAATATCAATAAACGGATGGCACTGCGTGAATAGGATGGGTATTCTAGAGTATCAAAAGATGAATGAGGATTCTTGAATATCAACGGCGGGACTGGATGTGGATACTAGATTATTAAGAAAGTTGCTGCACTTGATGGGGGTCCTAGGACATCAATAAATGGGTGGCTCGGCGTGAAATGGAAGGGGATCATATAATATCAAGAAATAGGGTGACATTGAGATCATAGAATATCCCTGAAAATCAAATTGGTTGAACTAAAATATGAGACATTTTCCTGCTCTAAAGCTTGCAATGTTAACACATTTTCAAAAACCACTCTTCATGTGTAACCGTGTTATTCCTTCACCTCAAATGTCTTTAAAAAAAAAAAAGTTCTTTAAGAAAAAACATTCAAGTTTTAGTCTCAAAATTACGACTTATACCATTGTAAAATCGTATGACTAGATTTCTAAAAAGCATCTATTCATGATAAAAGACAATCACATCGCATCAGACAACGCGTTATCAAATAGGAAATGTTCATCCAGTTATATCAGCATGCTGCTGCTCCATCAATGAATGACATTAGTCATGTTTCAAATTGGCTTCTGATGTGATGAATCGCACCCCATATGGGTCTACACAACGGGATCTCAGTACACTATTGAATTGGATGTACGGCTTTTAATGAGATTTATTCAATTAGTCTAACAAAAATTAAAATCTTTAGCGGGATAGTCTGTTGAATATATTCTTAAACCAAGATAACATAAAATAACGCCAAGTGTCATGCAAATGTTAAGAATATGAAATTAGTAAAACAAAGTAAGGTTAAACCTGAAAAAAGGAACGCAACAAGACAACGAACGTGTCGGCAGGAAGCCTTCGTCAGCGAACAAAACAGAAAAAACAGAATAAAAATAAAATTTAAAAATAGCACTTAGCTTAGAAGTAGTATCCAAGAGGACAGCTTCCTGCCGACACGTTCGTTTTTAAGGTTTAACCTTACTTTGTTTAACTAATTTCATATTTTGCTAACGTGATTGCACTCTCTCCCCTTATTACCTAAATGTTAAGGAAGAGTGATGGTAGATTAAAGATCAGTGCACAACACAAGACTGGCGGCACAACATGTTTCAGCAAATTCTGTTTGTCGATTCAAAGTCCCAAGTCTCTTGTTCAAACCTTTTCAATATCCTCTGTATTGTAATTCTTTAAATGATCTTACTGTTTCAGTGGTGCATTTTCTATCGTTTTTCATTAAACAATCTTGCCGTTTCAGTGGTCCCCTCTCTGTCGTAAACCTTGATCATATGGAAAACGTATGTCCTTAATAGGGGTGTGCCGGACCCCGGTCCGGAATCCGGTTCCGCCGGATTTTGCACTATCCGGTGAAATCCGGTTCCGCCGGATTTACATGTATCCGGAACAACCGGATTCCGGAATCCGGAATATACCGGATTTCGGAATTTGCCAGATTTTGTGACTCACCGGATCATAATCTGAAATAAAAGTAATTCTCTTTCCCGAATTTCACACGATCACGATACATTAATCGATTGTTTCGAGCGTTGAGCTTGTTTAATGTTTAATATTCCGTACATACCAGAGGCTAGAGTCAGCACCGCTAATAGTGGCCAATAGTGTAGGGACTTTGATAAGAAAATTTAAACTTTTTGTAAAAATAAACCAATGGCATAGTTGAAAAGATGTAATTTTTTAAAGAATTATAACACCAAAATCATATTTTTAGCTGTTGTAGTTTTAAAGTTATGAATTTTTAAAGTACGACTTGGTTTGTCATTTTTTAACATGGACTGCATCTCCACATTCTGTGATCTCATTCCACCAATCCCGTCATGCGCAATGACTATATAGTTTATATAAGGCAACGCATTCCCTGCCTTATCACTAAAATACTGTTTAGACTTAGTTTAAACTTTCAACTTTGGCACATGAATAATTAATTAAAGCTTTCCCTGACCAATGGTTTAATAGTTTTTGCACACGGCAAACTCTTATGAATGAAACTCTGAGGTAGTACTACGATACAGTTATGCAAGTGGCTGTGAATGGTTGCCAATGACAACGTGTTGCACACGGTAAATTCTGATCATTTATAATATGGATTCTACCGGGTTGTTAAAGCTCAAATTAAAACATTCCAGTTTAAATGTCTTTAAATGCATTCTGAAACACAAGTTATCAATTATTTTGATGTAAATAGTGATAATAAATTAATATTTCCTAAGTATCGTCAACTTCCGCCATTAAAAAGGGGGGCGTGGCCAACCCCATGGCGAAATTAGGTTGAGCGAGCTGCATAACCTGCTGCGAACGCGTAGAAACATGGCGTCTCTCGTAAGACACTTATCCAAATGGAACGGAACTCAAATATATATCGAAAGTACTAATTTAATAATAAATAGACACACACATCGGAAAATTAAAAACTCGGATTTTTTGGCGCCGATTGCGAATTCCCATACACAAAAAGTAGTAGTCCACCTTGACTTACCGAAGTATCTACCAATAGTACCAAAATCCGGAATCCGGGAGAAACCGGAATCCGGATCCGGCGGATTTTGCATAAGAAAATCCGGATCCGGATCCGGTTGGAAAAAACGGATCCGGCACACCCCTAGTCCTTAATGAGTCCAGCATAATTCAATGTAGATATACAATAAATGGCTTCTCTCGAGAGTTGTGGTCACATTTTGGGGACACTTAGAACAGCACGTGTTCCTAGTTAAACATTCTTAAAGTTACAGCTTGTCTTCTTGCTGTCAATGTTTTTATGTTTCCTATTTGCAGGCCAACATTTGACCATTTCACCGTGCTCTTAACCGATTATGCAATAGGTGAGTACCTTCTCTTTCTTATTGTTTTACAAGTTAAATGTTCTGAGCACGTCACTCATATTAAATAAGTTTATCTACTTGGAAACCATCGTTATAGTAGAGCCGCCTACTTGTATATGCTTACTTTGATAAGGAATTGTGCAAGTAGAAACAAAGCTATGCTGGCAACGTTAAGAGAAGGGGCATGCAAGAGTGGCAAAGTTATAGAAAGTGGGTTAGAGTTTTATAAGCGCTGATGTAAATGTGTGACTCAATGGGCTCATCATTTGGTGGGTCCGAGATAAGTAAGGTCTCTTCGCTCCGTAAGCTGCATTTGGTCATTTTATTAAATTGCTATGTTATCATATCTGTAGTTTTTATTTGTATTTTAAGTATAGTAGTTTTAATCGGCTGTGTTATTGTAGATTAAATCAGCTGTTATTTTAGATTATATCAGCTTGCACCTACAGGGCATGTGCCTTTTAGCCCAATGGTCTCAAACTTGAACCTGGCCCAACCCGTTTGGGACATTAAACCAGCCTTTCACGCGCCCCCCCCCACCCCCAACCTCAAAACTAAAACATTTTAAGAATAGTCTTCACGCCCATCTATGAAAGACAAGTACGAAATGACCGGTAACATGGCTAAGCTGAGTCATTTAATTAAGGGCTTCCTTAGTAATACAATTATTTACCTCATTTTTAGATACCTAAAGTCTTCTTTGATTATTTGTCTGAATGAGGCGTTGGCTTAGAACTGGTAAGACTTAAGTCACCTCCCACTAAATGCAATGCACCAAGGAGCATTCCACTATGGCGAATATGATTACACATATTTTGTGTGTGTTTTTTTGCTGGCATTTGTCCGTCGCAATGGGACAATGGTGTGGACTCCGCAGGACGAAATCCACAAGGCCTGGGATTATTCTTCTAGGATTATAAGCTGGTTCCCAACAGGAAATCCCCTCTCTCTACGCCGTTGAATAATCCCAAGGGAACATCATGTGGATGATACAGGTTGGCACCAGTGGCGCCGCAGGAGTTGTCGGCATGTTTCATGTACCAACGTTATCCGCCTACGGGACTCCATCTCCGGGTTTGATTACAAAGTTTCCTTCTCTTAGATAATCCAAGGTTAACGAGTCCCATCTATCCGGGGTGCTGGTAATGTTTGGTTTGATTTGGCTATGGTGGGGATTGAACTCCAGACCATCAACTTGAGATTTGCTCATTTTAAACCACACGTCTTACGGAGGTGTACAAAAAAGCCCAACAACCTCGGCTTAAAATCCTTTCTGCTGAATTAGCCATAAAACAACTGTATTAATAATGACTAAACCCCCCCACCCCCAAACAAAGTTTTTTCCAGATAAATCCTTTATAAAATGTCGTCATCTAGAGCAATGGGGAGTGAGGGTGGAAAGTGGACTAAAAAACGCAGTTTCCGATCTCCGCGCTCACAACGCATATAATTTTTTCTTAACATTCCTGAACAAAATTAATATTCTAATGCCCCACCCGCTTTTACACAGCAGATTAAGTTCACCAACTAGTTCAGAAAGCCCAGTGAAATATTTCGCACCAAACGCACTTGCGATCTTTGGGAAAAAAAGTTTTCCCCCTTATTTTACGCAGTTATTTTGAATTTTATTTCGTGAAATCAGTGGCATCATATTTCCTTGCTCGAAAAGAAGGAACAACTGATTTTTGAGGGTTGGGGTTGGTGCTGAAAATTATATAGAATGTGTTGTCATCGGCAACGAGTCTATGTGCCAAGTAGCAAGCAGCTTGATACCTTGACGGGATGTGTGCAAATGAGCCGTCCGAAGATTTGTCCAGCCAGATTTTAAAAGGCGGGGTTAATATAAAGGGTTAAACAATTGGGGTTTAACTTAATCTGTGTCTCCAATCAAAAGAAAATTCTGGAATCGTTCCAAAATCTTGACATGTTTTTTTTTTAAAAGGCTTAGTAAATTAGTGCAACTGCAAATTTAAGATAAGAAATGTCGTTTGTGAAATCTTTGGAGTCGGTACCATGAGAAGCATTATTTCCAATGAACATCAGTAAAGGAAGTAATTTTTGCTGCATCGCTTTCAAGACAGAGCGTCAGGAATAATCCTTTATATAATAGAATTTTGTGTGCGTGTTCGTTCTAAATTTAATTTTCTGCAGTAATTAATAGCACTGGAAATTTTGAAACTTCTCTAAAATACGAAATAAATGTGTGTGTTTTTTTTTTGTTGATAATAAAACTTTATCTTTTGCAAAATACATCAGCGATACGCAAAGGTTCATGTTAAAAAATTAATAAATGTTCAATGAATCTTTTAGAAAGGCCATCATCTTTAATTTTGCTTTGCTACACGACGAATCTCCATATTTTCAGTCTTGTTTCTACATTATATTATATATAATGTAGATATGCAGTTAAGAAAAAATATTTTCATTATATTTCTCTCATTAGAAAGTGAAAATTGCTTTGTTGTATGAATTGGTACATAAAACATCTAACTTCTCAAATAATTTCAGGTCTTAAAGGAAAACAAGGAACATTCCAAATGTTGCTATGTGTAAAAAACATTGAACCGTGTTTGCCGTGATGGGAAAAATGAGTAGCGGAGCACTAGTCTAGCCTAGCATTACTCTTACATGACTTTTATCAGTCGTACCAATTGACCGGCTCTACCCTCCTAGTTTCATAAGTCTTTACTTTGCGAGGCTGTCAGTCACTATTGAAGTCATTTAATCCATCCTTGACCCCATAGTAGGTCTCTGTCCTTTGACTATTGTTCCGTCTGGATGTCTTACAACAGAAATTGGTTTGTCGTCATCTTACATTGTGACATCCTAGAAGAGAAACAGACCACGCCCTCCTCATCAATTAGAATACAGACGACCAAGGCTGTTCGTCGCAGTCGATAATCATGTCTTTTCGGCTCGAGCCTGTTTCTTGTTGTCACCGGTCAAGCCGAAAGTCCGTTGCATTTGATAGAATCGGGAGGGGTAGGCTGAGGTGGTTGTTGGGAGGGTATATAATACAGACTGAGTCGTATAGTGTTGCAACCTTAGCCTTTGCTGCCTTGCAGTGCAAGGGTGGACTGGGATTGAGACTTGGGCTAAATGCTGAGCTCATATACTGGAAAAAAACTTTTTGTTGTGATTAAACTTGGCTGGTCCTCCTGCTGGAAATTTAATATATATTTTTTTATTATTTTTTCTTCTTCTTTTTTTTGAAGACAAGTTTAAGCGCACTAGAAATAAGAGAATACAATATTTTTTCTTAAAATTCATAGCGCAAAGAAAGTATGCCCAGATGGATAGTAAGACGCTATGCCGTCCGTCGATCGAAGTCTAATTGCCGAAATGCCCCAACAACTTCCCCCCTCTCATCCCAAAATCCGAGTTATTGTAAGCAAAAGGGTGAGGTGGTTTAAAAAAAAAAATATACCTTTAAAAAAAATCTTCCCCCCCCCTTACCGCCCCCCCCCCCCCGACACAGCATACCTGTGCTGTAACTCTGTGTCATCAACTCAGATGCAAACATACAGGTCAACACGAGAGAGACTACGAACTGACTAAACCCCATGCATTTGCGAGTAAAAAGAAAGTCTTGAAAAAAAACACCATTCATTTTTTTATTGAGAGGATGAATGTTCTCTCCTGAGAAGATCAATATAACATAAAGGTGTTACGCAATAACGCCAGTGCCGTTAAATTGCCATTTCAATGAAAGCGATCAATTCCACGAGCCTTGGGGAAGGGAGAGGAAAGGGGCAGGGATTCTGTATAATAGTTGACAACCCTGACCCGGGATATGACGTCACCTGGTGTACGTTATATTCCTAACACAATCAATTCCATCCAATTTTTTGTGTGCTTCTATTTAATAACGAGAGTCAGATGACTCATGCTTAAGTTCATAGTTACCAACCTTTGAGGGACCTCGTAGGCTTTGTTGTGGGGTTGCCGACTGAAACGGTGAAATATATATATATATATATATATATATATATACACACACACACACTTAGATTATATATATTTATATTTTAATAGTGATTTCTTAGAAATTCTCTATTTTAACTTGTTGTTTTAATCAAGTTGAATAACTCCATAACATGCGATGCGTATTATTGTCTCTTTTACTTAAGTTCATAGTTACCAACCTTTGAGGGACCTCGTAGGCTTTGTTGTGGGGTTGCCGACTGAAACGGTGAAATATATATATATATATATATATATATATATATATATATATACGCACACACACACTTAGATTATATATATTTATATTTTAATAGTGATTTCTTAGAAATTCTCTATTTTAACTTGTTGTTTTAATCAAGTTGAATAACTCCATAACATGCGATGCGTATTATTGGCTCTTTTTAAATTTTTTTTTAATAATTGAAGTTTTTTCCCTATTAAATTGATAAAAAAAAAAAGATCGAGAAGCTGTGGCTTAGGTTTTAATAACTTTGAGAGAATCGCCAACTCAAGAACACAATAGCATTTATTTTAAAAAATAAAATAAAACCAATTGAATGCGGAATTGGCAATGACGTCGTAAACATTTCTCTTATGGATCGACTCCACATCCCTAGCTGACATCTTCATACGAAGGTCAAGGATGGAGGTGCGAGTGGTGTCCTGGCTCTGACGCAAATCTCTTTAGGAGTCCTTCAATGAAACTGCCCTTCGTCATCATTTTCTTTATGCTCAATAATTAAGCCAATTTAGCTTTTAGTAGTAATTCCCAACCGTTATTGCTAGACACCCCTCCCTCCTAAGCCCGTTACTAAGTTTGAATGTCCCCCCCCCCCCCCCCCCCCAACCCTCTAATGGAAATGATAAAACAAATGACTCCATGCTGATTCAGGAAGATTACATTTCACTTTCACAACTTGTTTAGGCTCCGAGATTCAACATTGGAGTGTACAACTATATTTATACAGCAATAAATGACAAACGCTAAAGGGTCAACTTTCCAAATGGTCCTGCCATACTTTGCCTTAATTGAAACAAAAAGCGTCAATGCATTTTTCTTCTCGAAGGCAACATCTAGCGCCATAATCTTCCCATTACCCTACCCCTCACACTCCCCCTTCCCCAAGTTATAATTGATGGTTAATAAGTTTCGACATTTCTGGTTCGATTGACAAATATTTTTTCATATTAATCCCATTTAGACTAGAAGACGTTGCAATCGCTTCCTATGGTATATTAATTTTGAGTATCAAGACACAAAAGAAAGCAAATTTCGAAACTGTTTGGATGTGTCGCAGGGCAAGAAGGTTGAACACACGTGACGGTTCGCAATGATCTTCCCACTTAAAATCTCCCGTAGCGTCACAGTCCGTGAGTGGTTGGGACAGTATGCTGGCTATTTATAATGAGGAACATTGACTTGGGACAGTATGCTGGCTATTTATAATGAGGAATATTGACTTGGGACAGTATGCTGGCTATTGATAATGAGGAACATTGACTTGGGGCAGTATGCTGGCTATTTATAACGATGAACATTGACTTTGGACAGTATGCTGGCTATTTATAATGATGAGCATTTACTTTCAAAGGGTCGTGCAACTTGTCTGTTACTGTTTAAATACTATGAATGAATACAAGAAAGAATGACTCTTGAAGTGAGGATAAAATAACAACACAGGCCACTGTTATAAGTACTCGAAATTCATATTGTGTATCTTGCTTTAGTTTGAGTGAGGGTGACGTATAGGGCGAAGCGTGACATACCGCTTGCGGTTGATATAGGTTAACAGTCTTAATGATAAGCCGGACGGTCAAATAAACAGTACTACTTAAGTAAACGGCCCAGTTATGCTGTGACTCGAGGTAGTCCTGTTTATGCCAATAACTTCGGTTCGCAAGCGTATGCTGTGTAGTTTTCGGGGAGGGGGTGGTATTGTAGGAAGGGGTTGACGAAAGGGCGACATTTAAAGCGCTGCATTATACATGACCAAATCTGAGGGCGACAGCAGAAATGGCTACACTGATGGGCGGGGCCACATGGAAAAGCTAATTTGGATGAGTGGTGATAAGAGGTATGCACGTGAATGAAATGAGAACTTGGAAGATTGTTGGTAAAAATGAGAGAAGAAAGGGGAAGGAGAGAAGATAAGGGGTGAAGCGTAACAGTTACAGTTTAAAGGACCTCGGATGACAGTGTTGTATGACTGTTGGATGGGGTCGAATGACTGATGGGTTGGATGGAATCACTGTTGAACGGGGTCGAATGACTGCTTGGACGGGGGTCGAATGACTGCTTGGTTGGATGGAATGACTGTTGGACGGGGTCGAATGACTGTTGGACGGGGGTCGAATGACTGCTTGGACGGGGGTCGAATGACTGTTGGACGGGGTCGAATGACTGTTGGATGGGGTCGAATGACTGGTTGGATAAGGTCGAATGACTGCCGGATGGGGTCGAATGAATTCTTGGTTGAATGGAATGACTGTTGGACAGGGTCCAATGACTGTTGGACGGGGGTCGAATGACTGCTTGGTTGGATGGAATGGCTGTTGGACGGGGTCGAATGACTGGTTGGATGGGGTCGAATGACTGGTTGGATAAGGTCGAATGACTGTTGGATGGGGTCAAATGACTGGTTGGATAAGGTCGAATGACTGTTGGACGGGGTTGAATGACTGTTGGACGGGGTCGAATGACTCTTGGATGGGATCGAAGGACTGTTTGGTTGGATGGAATGACTGTTGGACCGGGTCGAATGACTGTTTGACAGGACGGAATCGCTGTTGGACGGGGTCGAATAATTGTTTGATGGTGTAAATGAAAATGGTATGCGGTCGGAAATGTTAAGTTCATCATGTAGTATGTTATCCTTTATGTAAACTAAATAATAAATGTTGCCACTTTTCCCATACTAAATGATAAATTATATATGTTAAAATTATAATGTTTCCATTAAGATATAAGCTATTATAATAGGGGCGTTAACCCGGAACGGGGGATAATCAAGGTGACACTACCATTGTAATGAAAGCTATTAAGCGTTGAGGGCCAATTAAATTATCTGTCAGTATGTTGATTTAGTAGAATAAGTTTAGGTTGCTAGTCTTGAGTTGTAGGATTTGAAAGAAAAATATAATTAGTGAAATTATCCAATAAATTAAAAAAACTACAACTAAAAACACAGTTTTTCGAATAACTGCTTTATATGCATTTTAAAATTATTTTATTTTATATAAATATTCTAATGTCCCACCCGCTTTTAAACCGCAGATTTATTACACCAACTATTTCAGAACAACAAAATACAATATTACGCACCAAACGCACTTAGGATATTTGTACCAATCTCATTTAGCGCAGTTATCGGGAATTTTATTTCGTGAAATCATTGTCATCATATTTCCTTCAAAGTCCACTTGAAAAACAGAAAACAATGATTTTTTGGGGTTAGGGGCTGCACATTTGATAGAATGTGTTGTCAACGGCAAGGAGTCTATGTGCCAAGTTTCAGCTCGATAGTTTGACGGGAAGTGGGCTAATAAGCCGCCGGAAGATTTTGCCCTAAACACACAAAAGCGATGTTAATATAAAGGATTTAAAAATAGCGCGAAGAACGTAAGTGAACAGATTTCTCTAAGATCAAATTTTTCTTTGCTGAAATGGCATGTTTTGAAGGGTATAAGTATAAGATTGTTTTTTCTTCTTCAAAACCTTTTCACTTACATTAAATTTCACTTTTGCCACATGCACCTTTAAAAAAAAATTTAAATCATTGATATGATGAATACGGTAAACTCGAAGCATTCTCAGACGATTGACACCCGCCCCTATTTACCCACGCATGCCACATTCCCCCTCACACACACACACACTCAGATAACTGCATCAACAGTTAAAAAAACAAACAAACCAACAAAAACCAATCGATATGTGATGTTTTGAAGATTGCAGTGGAGGCCAGCCTGGTCATACGTATGGAGGCCAGCCTGGTCATACGTATGGAGGCCAGCCTGGTCATACGTATGGAGGCCAGCCTGGTCATACATATGGAGGCCAACCTGGTCATGCATATGGAGGCCAGCCTGGTCATACATATGGAGGCCAGCCTGGTCATACATATGGAGGCCAGCCTGGTCATACATATGGAGGCCAGCCTGGTCATACATATGGAGATTTGACATCGTCTGTTGACAGGAGCTCACCAGAAACGAGCACCGGGCGTTGTTAGTGTTACATTTTGTACTGTTGGCACCAGTCGCAGGACTGCCATACAGTTTGTACTGTTAAGACTGCCATACAGTTTGTACTGTTAGGACTGCCATAGAGTTTGTACTGTTAGGACTGCCATAAAGTTTGTACTGTTAGGACTGCCATAGATTTTGTACTGTTAGGACTGCCATACAGTTTGTAGTGTTAGGACTGCCATACAGTTTGTACTGTTAGGACTGCCATACAGTTTGTACTGTTAGGAGTGCCATACAGTTTGTACTGTTAGGACCAGCCACGCAGGACTGCCAAGAGGCCAACTCGTGTAGATTTTATCGTTTGGTTTAATGTCATAAAAAAAAAAATGGCCAATTTTCCTCGTTAATATCTGTCTCAAATGTTCAATTGAAAAATGGGACTTATTACGCTGCAAACCCCTCCCCTCCCCCGCCACGGTCAAGTAGTTGTAAAGCGTGAATAATGTCTATACGATCTTCACCACAAAAACTTGACATTTTCAATTTTGCCTTGATCATGCTGCGTTAAGTTCAAGAGTGGGGCCTCGTCAGTGGCTTGGGCCTCTAGTGTCACATTGTGTGAAGTTTCGCAATCCTTGATAACAGTACGTTCTGTTATCGCAGTAGCCAAAAAAAAAAAAAGGACTTTGATGGATTATGGGCAATGGATCATCCATGGCACACACAAAAACTTGTCATTTTCAATTTTGCCTTGATCATGCTGCGTTAAGTTCAAGAGTGGGGCCTGGGCAGTGGCTTGGGCCTTTAGTGTCACATTGTGTGAAGTTTCGCAATCCTTGATAACAGTACGTTCTGTTATCGCAGTAGCCAAAAAAAAAAAAAAAGGACTTTGATGGATTATGGGCAATGGATCATCCATGGCACACCGACAAAACTGAGCTTTTCCTTGTTTAATGCCTTCCCACAATGCCCGTGTTGACCCGGAAATATAAACTACACCGCTGGTCCACATTAGGTGAGGCTGGGGTGGGTGGGTGTAATTTGTAAAGGCTTGATGATTGGGTGTAGGACATGTCATGGCGTAGATCGCCGAGTCTTTTATCCACAAGGATTACAAGTAACGTGAGCTGGACTTCCAATAGATTGTGTCACAACGAAGCTCTGGCTAGGATAGCAATAGTAGTATGGCACTGGCTAATCATCTTGTGCATCACGAGTCTTAGATGTTTGCAAGCAAAACAAACGGTGATAGTTCTGATAAAAATCTTGTGTAACTTGTTGACTTGTTTTCATTGTTGTCTGGCTTTTATCATCATTTGGACAACAGTGTGTTTGGCCACACTACAGTTATCATTTCTTAATGTCTGTAAATTTGACTGGGATTTTTAAAAAGTACATTTGAACACGATAATGCTAACGTGTATACTTTTTAGACCCGAAATATTTGGTTTCAAGAAACAGAAGCGCTGCACACGCTGTCATTTAAAGCGGTCATCCGTTGGGCCACAAAGCGATCTCCATTATAAGAAAGAGTCCATGAGGTTGAATCAATACCGGTACTACAGTAATCACTAGCAAGTAGATTTTACCGTCCCATAAATAACTTTCTGTTTGGAAATAAACGTGTCGCCTGTTTGGTCATCTCCAATATGTATCATGTGATAAGTTAGTGAAATTCCATGGCTCTATTAACAGCGATTGTCTCGACCCATAGCAGGATGCGATCAAGGCTGAGAACCACTGGACTGCATACCTGAAACTGTATCTAGGCCCCGAGCCTGACAATGGCCTTGTCACAAGACTGCCATCTTTAGTTAACGGTAAACACCAGGGGAACTCCAGTGTGTCATGGAAACATTTGGGGCGTGTATGGCTTGGGCGTGAAGTTGTCAGTTCAACTGTCTAGTGTGCACTAAGTAGATTAACGAGACACAAACAATCTGTGTCAATAAAACAAGACAAGTTAGGCTTTAATGATGATTAGATAAAATACGAATTCAAACGAAGTATACATTACATTTAAATAATTTATGTATGTCCTACCTATACCTAAACATCAATTAAACGAATAAGAATGAGCACAGGTGCCTAACAAACACAAAGATCAGAAGAATGTTAAGAAAGTGAGTGGAAGCACAATATAAAAAACAGGGAAAAGACATTGCATCTAAGTAAAATTGTGAATTTGGTGTATGCCGTATCTAGTCAACCTACCAAGTCTTGTTATTAATTGTCCATATAAATTCTATCTGTTGTATTCCTTGCATACACGATACCAGTAAATACAACACTATACCAGTAAGGGCAATGTCTAATATTCTATTATGGTTAGCAACATTGTCATGTTTAGAAGTGGGAAAAGGGGCTTGTTTATACTTGTTGTACAGGTGTTTTCTAAATAGGTCTCTAAGGCGACGTCCGGCTTTATTTGAACGCCTAATTTCCCGCACTTGTTACAAAGGATGGTGTAAATCAGGGGTCTCAAACTCAAATCACCCGGGGGCCGCAGGAGGTAGAGTCTGAGTGAGACTGGGCCGCATCAAGTTTAAAAAAAAAAGAGATTACAAATTCAATAAAGTACCCCTGTTATAATCGGCTCAAACTTTATTAAAAACAAAATAAAACATTAAGGGTTCTCAACAACTATGCATCAATTACTTCCTCCTACTGCTCGTTGCCAGAGACCTGGCAGCGCTTCTTTTTACACAGCTGAGCAACATTTGGCTTGAGTGAGGAAGCAACTGAGACCCTCAGTATAGTTTGAAGATGCTCATCAGTAAGTTTGGCCCTGAACTTTGACTTGTTAAATTTCATAGTGGGAAAAGAGCTTTTCACACAGAGACGTACTCCCAAAAAAGTCACACAAGCCGAGTGAGCATCCTGGAAATCTCAGAGAAGGTTGAGGGCAATGCTCTCATAAATTGCCCATGCTTGTCTGTTTCTCCATTCAGTCAATGAAATTAGAGTTGCACTGAATATCAATCAGCTCCATTTGAAGCGAAAAGAAGGGGGGGGGGGCGCATCTTCCACATTAAGTTAGAAAGGATCAGCAAAAAGTTGAAAAGTTGCTCTGTGTGTTATGAAGTAAAAAAAAACAGCATGTCATGTCATCAAATTCTTGCTGTAGATGAGCAATGGCATCAGTATAGTCACTACTGAATGGTGTCCCCGAATCCATGAGTACTTTTCATGTTGGGAAATGGCGGAGGTTTCTTTAAGAACCATAACACAAGGTTTTTGCAGAACGCCCTGACATTGTCATAGGCAATACTGACAAGTTGCCCCTGGTCTTGTTACGTCTTGTTGAGTACATTCAGCTCCTGTGTAAGGTCAACAAGAAAAGCCAAGTCCAGAAGACATTTAGGATCACTTAGTACAGGAAAAACACCCCAACCTTCTCCATGCAAGGCTTAAAATGCTAAAATGTGTTCAGACAGTAGGCAGGAGCAGGCAATATTTATGAATTATTGATGTGAAGGAAGATGCTAATGTAGGGAGAATGAATTTTGATTTTTTTTTTTGATCGTACCAAACGCCTTTTTGGCTAACCCTATTTTGAAATGCAACGAAGCTGACATGCTCGGAATTTCCCTCATTCGCTAAGAGTAGCGGCAATTTTAATAGGGATTCTTTGATACTGTGTGAGATTGCTACGATTGACACTCTTATGGTTGTGCATTATTCATTAAATGTCTTTTTAAACATTTCTCTAAACCGCTTTTTGGCCATGTTTGTCTCATAAAATGCTATGAAATAAAAACTTTTAGTCCGATTTTAAAACGGTTTTTACCATTTTAATTAAAGCCCAAATCAATTCAATCACACTACAAATCAGAATTAGACTAGTTGCTGAGATTCGACTGAAACTACGTGGAGGGTCACATATCAATGAGAAAGGGGAAAGCTCGCGGGCCGTATTTCACTAAACTTTGCTGTCATGTAGCGCGCCGCAAAAAATCGTCTTGCGAGCCGCAAATGGCCCTCGGGCCGCGAGTTTGAGACCCCTTGTGTAAATCAAGTCACCCGATCATAAAACGAACCCACGGTGTCGTAAGTTTCATTGGTAAAGCTTTTTGGTTTTGTTTCCAGAAAGTACAGATTGTTAAAATAACATTGTCTTGTTGCTCAATGTCTTGTTGCTCAATGGCGGCCAGTCTTTCACACTTTACCTTTTAATTTCTTTGCTTTCTTCCTAAGAGGTCGATTGGAATAAACCCGTTAACTTCAGTTCTATCTCCATCCTGCTGTGACTATTTCTAAAAATATCAACCTCTTTGTGTTCCTGCGATACTTAGATAGTTATAATGAAAGACAGGGACGTTTTATACAGAAATGATTAAGTACCCTATCATATGTACCAACGATGTGTTTAAGTATTAATACTAACGCCCATATCCTTGGATAAATGACCCATTCCAACACCAAGGACCATCATTTAATGACTGAAATCAATCCCATATTGACCGCCGTGCAAGTAACCAATTTAGGACCCCAGCACTTAATCGTTAGACCTACAGCATAAATCGCCTTCGCTGGTCAATAGTTGCAAACCTTTCAATGTTGGCTGTATTTCCCAATTCCTACCCTCCTCTGATTGGGGGAAGAGTCCGGACTCAAGCCGAAATCAATAAAGCGGTACTGCGACAACAAGCGCTGCGACGGGCTAAGTTAAAGAAAGAGAAGTCCGATGAATGCCTCGACGGGATAAAATGGCCAGTCTGGGGTCGTCTTCCTTGGTCTGATGAACTTTTACTTGGAGGCTTTCACCCCCCTACCAACTGGGGGAGGGCATATCGACCTTTCCCAACAAACAGAATCAGAAATAACGTTGTATTTAAAAAAGCCCCCCCCCACCACCCCTGCGACTAGACCTATCTGTACATCAAGTCGCCCTAACCATTTGGTCAACGTGGCAAGTCTGACTAGACCTATCTGTACATCAAGTCGCCCTAACCATTTGGTCAACGTGGCAAGTCTGACTAGACCTATCTGTACATCAAGTCGCCCTAACCATTTGGTCAACGTGGCAAGTCTGACTAGACCTATCTGTACATCAAGTCGCCCTAATCATTTGGTCAACGTGGCAAGTCTGACTAGACCTATCTGTACATCAAGTCGCCCTAACCATTTGGTCAACGTGGCAAGTCTGGTGAACCCCTGAGCATTAAATGTTAATGGTAGTGTGTGAGTAGTGACTATAGTCTACAAGACTGTGCCTGTTCAAGTGTCACCTGAAGCTTAATCCAATTGAGAACCCATGTTTGTTTTTTAAAATGACCAGATATTTGGATGTTGATTCGAGTGGGATTGACTACTGATTAATTAGACTGTTGACAGAGTCTGAATGGTTGTAAATAGCACATCGAATAGACACGTTTAGTGCAGTGTTTCCAAATGTTCTCTATACACGCACCCCTTACCAAAGATTGGACAAGTCCCGCACCCCTTACCAAAGATTGCACAAGTCCCGCACCCCTTACCAAAGATTGGACAAGTCCCGCACCCCTTACCAAAGATTGCACAAGTCCCGCACCCCTTACCAAAGATTGGACAAGTCCCGCACCCCTTACCAAAGATTGGACAGGTCCCGCACCCCTTACCAAAGATTGGACAAGCCCCCCACCCCTTACCAAAGATTTTACAGGTCCCGCACCCCTTAACAAAGATTGGACAAGCCCCCCACCCCTTACCAAAGATTTGACAAGTTTCGCACCCCTTACCAAAGATTGGACAAGCCCCGCACCCCTTACCAAAGATTGGACAAGTCCCGCACCCCTTACCAAAGATTGGACAAGTCCCGCACCCCTTACCAAAGATTGGACAAGTCCCGCACCCCCTACGAATTTATTTGACAAAAGTTGTAATGCATTTTAAAACGTGAAAATAATTGACCACAAACTGACTTCTTGAATTGCAAAAATAATTGTACAATTTGGAAAATAAGCCTCTGACGTTATTTTTGATGACATAAAATCGTAAGGAATATGTTGATGAAGAAGTGTTTAGAAAAATTTCGACATTTTTATTATTATTTCAAAATCTAATGTTCCTTATTTCCTTAAGTACAATTTCCTGGCTTTCCCCTGGGGTGCGATCCTCCCAGGTTGGGAAACCCTGAGTTAGTAAAATTGTGTGGTGGAGCAATTAAGGCTTAAGCTGCATCCTAGCACTAACTGGCATCCCTTGTCGGCATCATGGAATGTACCAGATAATGTAGTAATAATAATAAGATATATTAAGTTGACTCCATGTCATTCAGGCATACTCTTTAAATGGATGCTTGCTTCGTAATGAAATGAAAAAAATCGTGTAGCCCCACCCAAAAAAACCCAATCAAACCACACACACACACAAGCACCGGAGGAAAAGAAAGGGTAAAAATAAAGACCTTAGATTTTGATATTTAAAAAAACCCATCAGTACTTTGTCAACACTAGGGTTCCTCTTCAATAAGCTGGATACTGCTGAACCGTGCAGATCTCAGCCCACTCAGGGAAAGCTCGTGGCATCTAGGGATAATCTACAGCTTTAGCCTTTGACGACCTTCTACGCCAGATCTATTACCACGAGCAGGGCTAATCATATCCAAGGTATCAAATTATCCGTCCTTTCAATCCGGCCCAGCTGTGGTCAGTACAGCCTGGCGAAGAGAAACTTCACTGACCTTAGCATTGATTTCCGTTACCCTTAAGATTCCGAACAGCCTTGATGCCAATGGTCAGTTTCCCCACATCGATATTAGATTGGGAGCTGTTCCCTTCAGGAATCGTGGGGAACACCCCCGCCTCTCTCTCTCTCTCTCTCTCTCTCTCTCCTCCTCCCCCCCCCCCCAAAAAAAAATATTAAAAAATAAAAAAAATAAATCATAAAATAAAGCATCTCCAACATCCATTATCTAAGTAGGAAAATGATATTTTTACAATATTTATATTCGGGCCACATTACAAAGGGGACTAGAAATTGTCTGTAGAAATGCCAAGCTATAACGTCAGACAGAACATGAAATGAATGGAATTGAACATTCTTCTATTCTAATGACGAAAGCAATTTGTCCGAGGCCAAGAATCCAAAGCTATGGTTGGAACTATCTTTGAAAACCACGAGTGGGGGTCATATTGATCAATTGGATTTGTCTTCATAAGATCAAAATCGTTTTAGTTTGTCCAAAATGATGTTTCTAATTTGATGACAAGGACCGTATCCCCCCCCCCCCCCCCCCCCCCCCACGTTCTCATTAATAAAGTAGATAACTAAAAATATTACGTTTTAAGGAGAGTTAACTCTGCCCTTATTATCGGGTTTGTTTTTGGAGAGTTATTCCTCTTGTATGGAAAACAAGACTACAAAGCTAATTAAAACCAATAGTTCAATCAAGAAGCTGAGTTTGTGTGACTCTCATCCTCAAAATTTTAACTTTCTATTTTACTCCCTATTGAATGCCCTTTATCCCACTTATGTTGTGCCCTTTACTCCCTTTCATTCTATGTCCTTTCCACATATTCTATGCCCTTTCCACGTATCATTCTCTGCCCTTTCCACCCCTCGCTCCCATTATCTGCTCTTTCCTCCAATTTAATGCCCACGTCCTCCTATCTTATGCCATCCGTCATGCCGTTTTCTCCATGTAATTATATGCCCTTTTCCTCCCTCCTATTAGATTTCCTTTTCCCTCTAATGCTATGTCCTCCATCTCATGCCATGCACTTCTTCCTCTCCCAGTCTATCGCCTGTCACATCATCTCATTTATTGCCAGTTTTTTTGCTTTTTTAAGTTATGCTTTTAAATGAGTGGCCCATGGACAATATACTGTCACTCAAATTGCCATGTCTTGCTGTTGTTAGTGAATGCGTGACATTGGCAATGGGGTTCCTGAGAAAATAACATCAAATCAATGTACAAATATATCTTCGTTTGGCCAAGCCATACCGTGCAATGGCGGTCTCATATTTTAAAATTGTTACGTTAGGAGGAAAGGGGTGGGCAAAAAAAACGCATGTTTTGTTTATTTTTGTATGTGTATGTATGTTCCCAAATGCATGATTCTTATCATTCGTAGCACTCGTACATAAGCTTTCGGTTTACCGTGCAATGAATAAGCTTGTCCATTTTCACTATTCGCAACTTAATGTCTTTCCAGTTTTGTTATTTAAAGGCTCCTCCAGCCAGTGTGTTAAAGTGTGTTAAAGGCAATGCTCTAACGTGAGGACCTTGGGAGGCGCGTGCTTGGTGGACGATATTTGCCAGAGTGGCAACGATGGGGTCCGAACTGTGCGTTACATTCAAAGAACCCTAACAAACATATTTAAAAACTCTGGCCAGCTCGCCATGTAGATGAATAGGAAAAATGATCAATACTTGCTCCCAAATTTTTGCCATGGACTAGCCACTAGCTGTACGCGTGCTGCGGGCTCAAGCGTTGATTTCCCGCCGTCCTTACCCTACCAACCAGGCACAGAGCATGTTCTCTCCTTCCTTCACTCTAACCATTCTCTTCAAACACACACGCTCTAACCACTCTCTTCCCCTACACACACATCCATTGTTGTTTTGGTGGTTACTGTGGGTGTGGGGGGTGTTATTGGATATCAACCTGTGGATTTCGAGTCATCCACGTCCTTACAAAAAAAGCCACCTTCTCTCGGCACGCATTTGATCACAGCTTTAGTCGTTGGAAGATCGCTGAGGTGTCAGGCGTGCCCTCTCTGCTCAGCTTGAGCGCCGTTCTCAACATAGTGGGTCCACTGCAACAGGCCTTAGTCATCGACAAGAGTGGCTCTACTGCAACAGGCCTCCCTCTCTGGTGAGCTTGTCCTGGGCACCACAGTGCGGACGTTATCATTTATTAAGTCTCTTCGTTTTCCTCAGGTGGCAATATTATAATGACAGGGACAATGAACAGTGGATCAGAAATTCGATATTTAAAATAAACACATTTGTTTTAAAAAAACTATTCTCGGTGCTTGATTATATATTCTGAGTTAATTTATAAAGCAGTTTGCTTTCATGGGAAAAAGAATTGTATATTGATGTGTTGTGTCAATATGCTCTAGCTTTGACTGTTGGCTAAAAAACTTGAAGTTTCATGTTGTTTCAACTTACACATGTGTCAAATCGGTGTACACTGTGTGTAGACCACTGTATTAAATAGTGTTGAAGATTCTTGTTTGTTGGCGGTGATCGAGTTAGCAACGCTGTTTCAATCCTCTAGTGATATGCTCACTATTTCTATTTAGGCGTTCATACAAGAGTATGTGCTTCTTGTCACCCTCTGCATGGACATCTAGGTGAGTTGTCAAGTTTTACTGATGGCCTTGCCGCAGGACATGGCAATAGCGCTTGAACGGATTGGTGATGGTTGGTTTTTATTTTTTTTTATTTTTAAATTATTATCAATACTAATTCTAGAGATCAATTTTGATACCATTGATTTTGCTATGGAAAATAACGCTCAAGCGGGTGATGTGATTGCAAGATGGGAAAGTTTGCTTTAGGCAATAAAACTGAGTGTTGTAACTAGATCATTAGAAAGGATGGTTTAGGCAATAAAACTAGTTGTGACTAGAAGATTAGAAAGGATGATTTAGGCAATAAAACTATTTGTGAGTAGAAGATTAGAAAGGATGATTTAGGCAATAAAACTATTTGTGAGTAGAAGATTAGAAAGGATGATTTAGGCAATAAAACTGAAGGTTGTGACTGATTTAAATGGACTGGATTGCACACTCCTATCCCTAATGACAGCACAATTCGATGCTTGTATTCAGCCTAAAAATAAGCTCACAAACATAAGTCAATCGTTATTCTATAAATAGTCCGTGTCGCACCAAGCTCTGACGGCTAAAATCACGTTTTGTTAGATGATTGAATGCGCATGATTTTTGAAAGGCATTCTATCACTATTGTTAGTTGGCTGCACCACTTAACACCTTTGAACATCTCGTTTTGGCTCGGAAGTTGAGTATTTACAATTTGATTTGGCAGCTGGATCCACCCGATGACTAATAGCAATGCTGTTCACTTAGGCCTTGTTTTGGCACATAAAGGATGGTCATATTATGTGTGCAGCCATCTGCCTACCAACCTCAACAGTCACTCATGTTATTGATGCGATGTCATGAGTTGTAAGGTTTGTCCTATCTTAGAACTCACATTTATTCTTTAAAGAAAACAAACTTTGGTTTACGGATTGCATGGGGAATGGGTGACTGATCATTTGGGCACATGGAATCCCCTCATCGATGTGTCCACCCTTTTCAATAATCACATGAGCGAAGTTGGTCTTTGTTCTTGTTTGTTTGCCTTTTCACCTCATTCGCTGATACAAAATAAAAGAACTAGTTTTCCTGTCAATATTATAGTGTTTAAATATTATATTTGCAAGTTAAATAAAAAGTTAGATGATAATATCTATACATCTAGAGTTACGGGATTTGAGGATCGAATATTGATATGAACACATCTAAATGAAGATGTCTCAATAACCTTGTTAATAAAGGTCGTGGGAAAGATCTAATCGGGCAACTGACAGCCTGTCGAACTTATCGATCGTATACCACCGCCTGCGCAATAAATTTGAAGTCAATACTTTTGATAGGTAGGATAACATGACACGCTAGTCAGCAAAACATCTTTCTTTCGCCACGTCTCTGAGAATGGCGATCAGGGTTTCCCAGCGTCTTTGAGACACACCCTGTTGGATAATTGTCAGCCCAACTAGATAAGTAAACGTTCATTTCTACATGGGACTTGATAGAGCGGAAGAACTTAAAAATTGAGGAGAACTTAGAGATAATATGACTCATTACATGAACTAAGAGGGCATGGCAAATGAGGAGAAAAGAAAAAAAAAAACCCGGGTATGTCAGAAGTTAAAAAAAAAACCCAGCAAACCAACAAACACCATCAAAACAACACGATCTTTTACCATCACTTTTCTCCTGAAGTATCATCACTTGGACTCCTGGGGGTTCGTACACACCAGCTTGACAAACCTGTCAGATGAGTAACTCCCGTGTTTGGTCTTTGTCTTAAAATAAGGATCATTTTTTTCAAAGAACTTTCAACTTCTTCATCTTAAGTGGGGACATATAGTTGACGAACGCTATATGAGAAACCCACGTCAGGGTCCAGGGTTGTTGGGATCACAAAGAATTCCAAAGCATGTGCTGCACGTGTTAGCAACGTAGTGTGCTCGACCAAAGAACAGGACATCTTACAGAATCGGTTTTGGAAGATCGCACGGCATAGTTTATGGATTTGGAGCGTGTTATTACACTGAGTCTTTTGTGATTTTCATAGCGTAAGTATTCCACACAATGTATCTCATCAGCACATTTCTCTTGAAGTAACTTTTAAATGATTGGCGTTTCTAAAACCAGAAACGGGGCATATTGCCGTGCAACGCTATCATTTACACCTACATTCTCAATAAGCTGGGAGATCTAATTCCAGTTTTGACTCCGGTTACGACCTGTGATGTCATACCTTTGCTGTATTGTATTGTCAACAAAAATATACTGATGAAAAACCTTACGCCCTACAGCATGGCGTTGTCAGGACATTTACCCTGGCGGAACCTTAAGATTAAGATTAAGTCCTTTACAACGTCCAGATGGAAATCCTTGGACTACTGATCATTGCATGGATAACATGGCTGATAGCGTCAACTCCTCTCTAGCTGAATCATCTTTGTGCGTTGGCCATTTTCTCTAGAAAAATTTCCAGGACATTTTTTAAATATGATTATTGCTTTAGATTCGCCCTCGCCAGTGTTCCATTCATTTAAGCAATGACGCGTTGGTTTCATCATGCATCCTGCTTTGTAGAACGATTTAGAATGGCATGTTAGGAATGTGCAACCAGAGATACGAATGTGGTCCCTTGGTGTATCGTGTTCCTACGGTTTCAAGAGTAGGTGTTGAAGATGTCACGTGAGATGGTTGACCAGACTATCTGTATTGACACATGCACTAAGTCAAGAACGGTTTGCTCAGTCAGCTGCTCGGTGCACTTTTATCAATTGGTTTTTAACTACTCTGTCTTCAATACGTTGGCTCAATAAATACTCTGCTTTCAATCAATTGGATCAATAAATAGTCTCTGCTTTACATAAGTTGGCTTGCTTTAAATAAGTTGGCTTCAACTTAAAGCTTTTGTCAATTGCATGGTTGAGAAATGTCCCTGCCCTGCATTGCCACAAGTCTGAGAACTTCTGATGTCAGAGCTGACAATATTATCGACATCGTATTGCTAGAAAATGCTTCGATTGGTAGTGAAATTATTTTTGCTATTTTAATATTGATATTTTTTAAAGTTTGATTAGGATTATTTCTTTTTTTCAGCGAGGCATGCTTTTAACATCACCAAATACCGTGGGTTGGAAACCTCTGTCGTGGGTTGGGCACCTCTGTTGTAGGTTGGGGACCTCTGTCGTGGGTTGGGCACCTCTGTTGTAGGTTGGGGACCTCTGTCGTGGGTTGGGCACCTCTGTTGTAGGTTGGGGACCTCTGTCGCAGCGTGAGAGTTTTATTTAAAGCAATGGCGTGCTGTGTCCCATTTAAAAAAGCTCCTTGTGAAGTTACAAACAATGGAGTACATCAAACCCTAACCCTAACCTTGATAAGAGTTGTGACGTCATCACCTCACGCTCCATGACTGGGTAGAGCATTATTCAAGATACCGGTATCTTTGCTAGCGTGCCTCTTTGTGGCAAGTTGCATTTGGATTCATTACTCGATTTGATTTTAAGGCCGTTTAAGAAAGAATACAGTAACATTTTGGCGATCAGTCGTGAATCTATTAGGTGAACGTCTCACCTAACTTGGGTCATTGACGAGCCGGTATTGTGACGTAGCTAAGTTTTGGGACAGGTGAGTTGAGCCTATTATTAGCAATGCTGAAATAGAACAGAAATTGTGTTTGACTCCTTCGTGTTAAACCGAAGACATGCAAATGTGTTAGTGTCATCACATGGGAGTATCCTGTTTCTTATCGTTATTGGGGGAGGCCTGGATATGGATAACTCGTCATGATTAGGAGTAATGTGGACATGGATAACTCGCCATGATTAGGAAAGGCCTGTACATGGATAAATCGTCATGATAAGGAGAGGCCTGAACAGGGATAAACGCGTCATGATTAGGAGAGACCTGGACATGGATAACTCGTCATGATTAGGAGAGGCCCTGACATAATACGTCATGATTAGGAGAAGCCTGGACATTGAACACTCGTCATGATTAGGTTAGGCCTGGGCATGGATAATTCGTCATGATTAGGAGAGACCTGGACATGGATAACTCGTCATGATTAGTGCGATTCACAGATTGAGAGTTCTGGGCCATTTGATGCCCCCATCTTCAGATCCTTAAGTAATGTCAATAAAGGGATTCCCAAAAAATCGCTCTCCTTTTGGGAGAGCCATCTGCGCCTTGAAATAAATGTTGAGAAATTCATTGAATAAATTAAATTGAAAACTTCACAAATATATTCAATTACAGCGATGGCCGTGCATGAACTTTATGTTTGTGTCAATGTAATGCCAACTGTCATCGCGAGGGCATGGGACAAATAGCAAACGTTATTATTGTTTCTGAAATAATTGATCTAGGAGTAACGTAATAACTTCTTTTTTTTAATATAAAGAGGTAAAGCGCACATCTAGAACTGGCACTGTCCACTGGATCTATGACTATGTGGCTGGAACTAGCACTGTCCACTGAATCTAGCACTGTCCACTGGATCTTGGACTATGTGGCTGAAACTAGCAATGTCCACTGGATCTATGATTATGTGGCTGGAACTAGCACTGTCCACTGAATCTTGGACTATGTGGCTGGAACTAGCACTGTCGACTGGATCTTGGACTATGTGGCTGGAACTTGCACTGTCCACTGGATCTTGGACTATGTGGCTGAAACTAGCAATGTCCACAGGATCTTGGACTATGTGGCTGAAACTAGCACTGTCCACTGGATCTTGGACTATGTGGCTGAAACTAGCAATGTCCACTGGATCTTGGACTATGTGGCTGGAACTAGCACTGTCCACTGAATCTTGGACTATGTGGCTGGAACTAGCACTGTCGACTGGATCTATGACTATGTGGCTGGAACTAGCACTGCCCACTGGATCTAGCACTGTCCACTGGATCCATGACTATGTGGCTGGAATTAGCACTGTACCCTGGATCTTGGACTATGTGGCTGTAACTAGCACTGTCCACTAGATCTTGGACTATGTGGCTGAAACTAGCAATGTCCACTGGATCTATGATTATGTGGTTGGAACTAGCACTGCCCACTGGATCTATGACTATGTGGCTGGAACTAGCACTGTCCACTGAATCTAGCACTGTCCACTGGATCCATGACTATGTGGCTGGAATTAGCACTGTACCCTGGATCTTGGACTATGTGGCTGTAACTAGCACTGTCCACTTTATCTATGACTATGTGGCTGGAACTAGCACTGTCCACTGGATCTAGCACTGTCCACTGGATCTATGACTATGTAGCTCGAACTAGCACTGTACCCTGGATATTGAACTATGTGGCTGGAACTAGCACTGTCCACTGAATCTTGGACTATGTGGCTGGAACTAGCACTGTACCCTGGATCTTGGACTATGTGGCTGGAACTAGCACTGTCCACTGGATCTATGACCATGTGGCTGGAACTAGCACTGTCCACCGGATCTTGGACCGTGTGGCTTGTCATTGTCATGTTAAGATTATGTGGCGAAACAGGCTGGCTATAAAAAACGTCATACCAACTGAAAGCCTGCATTGATTTTCCTCACATAGAAATAAACACTGGAAACATTTCTAAGAGCGGCCCGCCCAACAATCGATACTCACATATTTTCTTCCTATCACCGTGTCTTTAAATGTCAGCTCGTGTCGCCAGTCATTGAGCGGAATAACACGTGTCCTCCACACTAGGAGTTCACTCAGATACCCGAGATATAAATAGCCCGATGGCGACAGGAGCCGAGGAAACGTCATTTCCTGGCCACTTCACCAACCAGAAGTTTGTTTTAAAAAAAAGGAATCGTTTTCATTAAAGGATAAGAAACAGGGTACTCCCCTCCCCCATTTTTTTCAAAAGATGAACTCTCCCCTCTGACCCACTGTACATTTCATTGGCCGATTACTTGGCCTTTATGATCAAGTGGTGTTATCAAAGGTTTTTTAAAAAAAAACGTCTGTTTAATCTTGTGCTGATGAAACCATGAGTGGATCAACCTGTATCAAATCGTGCTTGATGTTCAAAGGGTGAGCACAGACTCACCACCCACTTTTAATGGGTGCTTTGGTTTGACTTCAGTTTTGTATCATTACTTTTAGATGATCAGTTATACCAAATATAACATTTGTATCAATACATTTGGATTTTATCATTAATACCACGGATTCCTTTAATATTAGACTATATCGCTTATATCCCATATAGCTTTATAATTATACCCCAGATACATTGACTCTTAGATTGTATCTGTTATACCCCAGATAAATGTAATTTGAGATTGGTAAAGTTGAGCTCAATCATAGCATTGCAGTTTGCAAGTGGAAACATTTTCTATTATTTTTTTAAAGTAAATCATATATAAATAAATATAATAATAATTAATAAACGGAGCAATTTAGTTATTCCAATATTGTCGTATTTTCCCCATTGAAGTATATGAAAGTATATCAGATAAATATAAATTCCATCCAATACCCTATCTTCATTTACAGCCCCCCCCCCCCTTTTAAGGCGGCGTATATTTGTGTTTCTGTGGACATGTGTTTAAGTTTGGATAATAACGACTTTTAATACCGTTGAAAAATGAGTAGCCATTGAAAAGAAAGTAGTTTATTATTATATAACTAGGTTACCTTGTTAATATTTGAAGTATACACTTAATAAAGCAAACTCTGTATACTTTATAGGGCATAGTAGTCCCCCATGTCTCATTTGGCTGATGTCAGGCTGATGGAGATGGTCTACTTCGGTGTGTTGCTACTATTCTACTAATGATTCTAGAACAATTCGTGGCCCCGCCTGGCTATTAGCATCCACACCCCCCCCCTCCCCAAATCATGTGCTCAGCTCACCCAGATATTACCGAAAAGGTCCGAAATAGAAAGAACACTAAAATATGCTTTTTTTGGCCATTGAGCTGCGCCTCTAATAGAATTACCAATCATGCGACTATTTGGCCACACACAAAAACACAGTGTAGACACATACGCTTCCTATACACACCATTGTAAACACATACGCTTCCTATACACACCATTGTAGACACATACGCTTCCTATACACACCATTGTAGACACATACGCTTCCCATACACACCATTCCCCGTTTATTTTTCTATTTGTTCAGCTAACTGCATGAATCTCAGTCCATTATTCATTTTATTCCCCGACCATTCGAATACCATTTTAGCAATCTGTCCAACTTTTGTTGGTTTGAACCTTAAAGGATGAGTGTATTTGATTTCAATCGTAGTTTAATATGGCCCACACTCTATTCCATTAGACAATATATGCGGTATAATAAGTCAGTGTCTAGATGACCATTGAACACAATGACACACAAAACGATCCATAAAGGCTGTTAGTGGGTGACGTTTTCAACTAGCATACAGAGTTTTCAGGGGTTTTTGTGGGCTTAAATTCCAGTTTTCATAATAGATGAGTCGCCATCGTTTGATGAGCACGTGTTTGACAAGCTTCAGAACGGTAGGCTCAGTCGGGTGGCTCCGACCCAGGGAGACCACTTTGCAAAATTCAAATTTTGACAATACAGGTGGAATTGAGCAATCAATTTGTATGATGCATAATTGATACATCAAGAGGCAAACATTAGCTGCTTTGTTTCGATGCAAATTTTAACAGTTACGATGAAATGGCTTGATTTTATTTTATGCAATCGTTACAGATTGTTTTTTTTTTCCTTCAGGCTATTGATTGATGGCATTAGGTCAGGGGTTTAGTTGTAAGGTGAGGAGGGGATGGTTTCAGAAATCCTGGGAGCCTTGCTAGATGTACGGCCCATTCTTAACTTGCACTGAAGGTCTTTTCTAGTGATATTGGCAGGAATCCTGGTTGAAGGTCTTATCTAGTGGTCTTGGCAGGAATCTTGGGAACCTTGCTAGATATACAGCACACTGAAGGTCTTTTCTGGTGGTCTTGGCAGGGATTTTGGGAACCTTGCTAGATATACAGCACACTGAAGGTCTTTTCTAGTGGTCTAGGCAGGAATCCTGGGAACCTTTGTAGCTATACAGCACAGTTGTAACTTGCACTGGTCATTTCTAGTGGTTTGGCAGGCGATACATATCATATGATCATTGGAGAGCGCAAATCCGATCAATTATAAGGTATTTTCTAGTTGTCGGGACAACATTTTAGTCTCTTTACTTCTATGGTCAAACCATGCTTTACGAGAGAACATGTTCCTAGCTGAATGGGATTATACTATGGATGTCGGCCATCGTTACAGAACTTTTGTCTTCCATCAGGCCCTGGAGGTGGTTAGCCTGATCGATAGGAGGGGGAGGAGGGGGGGAGGGTCAACACTCGTGTGCCCACATACCTTGATGGCTGGCTCGCCAATCAATACAAGCTGCCAGCCTCTTCGTTTTTCAGAGATCTACAGCGGACAGCGTTTGTCACCCTGGTCCAGGCCTCACCCTATTCCCACTCAAAACTGTTTGCCGAATTTACAAAATCAGGTTAAGAAAATAGGTATGGGTTTAAAGTGTATCGTGTCAGAGGGTTTTTTAAGATCAACATGATGATCTACCTAAGGCGACGGCGAATGCTTGCTAGGGTGGGGCTGGGAGACCTTAAACCCCCCCCCCCAACATAAAATACTGAAGATATCCGCTGTTATGGTTTAATATTATAATTACGTGTGTTATAGTTACATCGGCTGTTATGGTTTAATATTAAAATTATGTGTGTCATGGTTACCTATCACTGGCACTTTTCTGGTTAATTAGTGTCGCTGCGTCAAGCTGCTCGAGTTAAGCTTTACAATGCACCACTGGTCAACTCGAACAGGGGTTAGGCTTTACAACACACCACTGATCTTCATCTATGACCTTGTCTACTTGACCAGGGATTAGACTTTACAACACACCACTGGTCTTCATCTCTGACGTTCTCTACTTGATCAGGGATTAGACTTTACAACACACCACTGGTCTTCATCTCTGACATTGTCTACTTGACGAGGGATTAGACTTTACAACACACCACTCTTCTTCATCTCTGACCTTGTCTACTTGACCAGGGATTAGACTTAACAACACACCACTGGTCTTCATCTGTGACCTTGTCTACTTGACCAGGGATTAGACTTAACAACACACCACTGGTCTTCATCTGTGACATTGTCTACTTGACCAGGGATTAGACTTAACAACACACCACTGGTCTTCATCTGTGACATTGTCTACTTGACCAGGGATTAGACTTTACAACACACCACTGGTCTTCATCTGTGACATTGTCTACTTGAACAGGGTTTTACTTACGAAAATATTGATAAGACTTGCTCTCATTAATTGCGCCATGTGCCCCCCCCCCCCCCCAACCAAAAAAAAAAACAAAAAACAGAACAAAAAACAACAAAAAAAAAAAAAAAACTAAAACACAAAAATCGGAAAACCTCTAAAAAAAAAACAACTATAATATAAATCAAATATCGGAACAAAAAACAACAAAAAAAAAAAAGATTCTTAAACGCTGAAGTCGGTAATCCTTTAAAAAAAAAATGGGAATGGTTATCGTGACGGGACTTCCAAGATTCAAATATTTGTCATGTAAAAGATATGATTTTGATGCTAAACACATTTTGTAAGGATGGACTCGGGGGAGAAAGCAACCTCGCGTTGTTATTTGAACTGTGCGCCGAGCTCACGCTAGCAAACTTCTGTGTTCTTGAAGAGAACGGAAATAATGTGATGTCAAGGCTCTTTGTTACACATCTGAACAGAGTTTTCCATACTTAAAAAGCGCCGAATAAAGAGCTCGTTTTCTGTGGGCAGGCGTTGGATATATTGCTGGTCATAGAAACACAATGGCGCGATGTTTAGCCGCGTCACTCAAGTTGCCAGAGTGAAGGCAATAGACATCGATCGCTGGCATTGACGTCAGGATGTCGCTACGGCTTCGGTCTGCCAAGTACGTAACGAGCTCAACGTTTAGTTTCCAATCAGCAAATGATCCATCCGGGGGTCTGTTTGGGGAATTAATCGCTTCGTACTGGTTTCATTGCACCACCTAATAGGAATGAAGTTAAGAAACGTTAGCTTCAAGACTTACGTCTCTTCTAGATATGCTAGCTGCGTTGAATAGAATTTATTGAATCTAACAAAGCCAGTTGATTAAGGCTCATCTACCCGATTTCACCAACTTGGACCTGTGATGTAAGTTGATCAAAATCATTGGGTCGTCAAGCTTCAGCCTAGTTTATATTCAGTGAACATAGCTGTCTCGGAGTCGTTGATGAGGGGGGCGTGCCATGCTTTTGTTGACTCCAGACCTGGGAGTTACAGTCACCTAGTACACAAAGCACGTGTGTCATTCTTATGTTGACTTCAGACCTTCAAGTTACAGTCACCTAGTACACAAAGCACGTGTGCCATTCTTATGTTGACTTCAGACCTTCAAGTTACAGTCACCTAGTACACAAAACACCGTTACTCTCTTCCGGTGTTTTCGATCAAACTCGCTTATTCCCGAAATGACGTCATAGTATCCAGCAACGCTAGGGATGGTGCATTATTGCCATTAAAGGAGTCATTAGAAACGCTGACGCATATTGGAATAGCTGTGGTTAATAGTACAAGGTAAGAATCAATTGATAAATCCAAGACGATTATATTCCTGGGGGGCGGGGGGGATATTAGGAAGTGCTCTCTCGCCAAAGGTAAAAGTCAGCATGCATCATGATTTGTAGGAAGAGAAATAATGGTGGCGGAAAAAAGTCCAAAATAGGAAATGGGTTCTCAGTGCGATCAATAATCTTCACCGGCATCTCGTGTTATTGTTGAGGCTCACCAAAGTCTTTGTCTCACAGGGGTTAGGTTGTTTTTTTCTTATTCCTTGCAGCATTTATGATTTTATTTTGGTGGGTTTAGGGGGTGGGGGTGTTGCGGTGCGCTATTTGAATGATTTATTGCAAGCCGCTGTTTAAAGGCCAATCAAAGCCTGTTGTTGGTGTTAGCGTGCATGGAGTACCTACACTGTGTTCAGTTACTGGCTGCAGGCAAGCACTGAGTACCTGCACTGTGATCAGTTACTTCAGGCAAGCTCTGAGTGCTTGCTTGCACTGTCATCAGTTACTGGCTCAAGACGTGCATTGAGCACATGCACTGTGATCAGTTACTTCAGGCAAGCTCTGATTACTTGCACTGTCATCAGTTACTGGCTCCAGGCGTGTACTGGCTCCATTGAGTACCTGCACTGTGAAAAGTTAGTGGCTGCAGGCAGCCTTGGTCTGTTTGTGTTGCCATGTTGGCACATGGTTGATAACAAGGTCTGGACCAAATATTTGTACAGGAACTGCGTATGGAAATCACCTTATTTCTATCAAACCGTGTGCTGATTCCAAAGTTTTCATTGTAATTGGTCCCACCTTTTGTGGTGATGAATGAACATTTTTCTTTAGACGTCTTCACTGTTTATAGGGTATATACTATTTTCTTCTTATTATTTGAGTTGTTACAGAAAATATTAAATTCATTAAGCGCTGCAGTTTGCTTAGACATCACCAGGGCTGCAGATTCTAATAATCGACCTTATTATTGTAATGTTTTGTTAATTTTCAACATATTTTAAACTAAAAAAATACAACATTTTGAACACAAGACATTTATAATAAATTATTTCAAACAGCCATTCAGTGAGTTCTCTTAGCAAAATCGGGGACTTATTAGATCTCATTCAGATGTGTGACTTCAGAGTGAACTACATTCCAAAGATAAGCTATGCAATATGTTAGGGTTTGGAGATGTGGCTATTAAAATATAAATATATAACAACCCCCTCCTCCAACCAACCAAATTTTTAAAATATTATTTGGTAAATACATTCTTCACAATTTTATTTTTCAAATGACCTTACCAATTTCAAGCAATTACTAACTATTTTTTAACGTTCCCTTGATAAGTTTAGTAAACTGTAGATACATTTCTTTGGAGAGAATGGCAACAAGCCTGCATTGCAAGCGTACAATGGCGTGCACTCCGCACAATGGCGTGCACTCCGCACAATGGCGTGCACTCCGCACAATGGAGTGCACTCCGTACAATGGCGTGCACTCCGCACAATGGCGTGCACTCCGCACAATGGCGTGCACCCCGCACAATGGCGTGCACTCCGCACAATAGCGTGTACTCCGGTTTCAGGAATATTAACTGACACGGAATGTGCCCCAATTCAATTTTTACACGTTTTATTATAAACTAGCGAGAACACCGCATGCGTTGCAAAGAAAAAAGTGTTTGTGTTTTAATTACGTTTTTGAAGTCATTTTTAAATATAAATTTTTGTGTGTTTGTTTTTACCGTCTGGTGCGTACACAAATAAATAAGGTTTTTCGACGCGTGAACAGGTCACATACAGCTGTCCACGTGAGAAGCATGGATTTGATCAATTTAGTCCACACACTTGTAGCGATTGATCCACCCATGCAGCAACTCAGTTTGAAATTAGATTTATAGAGCTCAGAATTTACACACACAAAAAACCAAACAAATTAGGCCCCCTACAACTTTATTATCACTGGATTTAAAGATAGTGTCATCCACGTACAATTGTACACACCCTATTTCTTACCTCCGATATATATGTGCCTAAGAAGTTTAATTATTTGTCTATTCTTCTGAGGCGTATCTTGTGCTGCCTCGGCTAATGAAACTATCGTATTACATTTGTGTCAAATTACAATCTGAATTTATTCTTAAAGCACAACTATTTTAGCAACTTCTGCTATAACTTGAATACTTAAAACCCCCCCCCCCCCCTTTTTACTTACGCAAAACCACTTAGTTGAATGAGTGATAAGTGCATTATTGAATGTTATTTGGATCGCTGCACTGATTGCATTCAACGGCATTTTCGTATTAAAAGTCTATGTAAAGGTTAAGTTTTTTTTACTACTTTATAACTTTCATACAAGTTTTTTTTTTTTTTTTATAGAAAGAAGACAAATTAAAAACGTATTAAATGTTAAAAAATACGAAGCTAACGTTGTATTTAATTTGAGAAAATTTTAGCAATTTAAAAAGCCATCTATTATATTTTTTATTAAATTGACTTTTAAGAAGAGCAAAATCCATGATCAGTTTTGTCACGCACGGTTATAACATCAAAGAAACTTAGAGATGGGGCTAAAATAGGCTATCGCCCTATGACGTCATGTGCGTCATTATTTAGATCAAATGAATTGTATTTTTATTTCGCAATATAAAATACGCACTAAGAATAACACATTTTTGGGTTTTCCCGATAAATATGATTAAGATTCCATTCTTAGATCATACTATTTTGATGAACACTTTTTTCATACCTTTACATTCGGATAAAATGCTTAAAATAGTTTCTTAGTTGATACTTTAAATGTATTTGTAATTTATAATAATAATACTTAAAGTTTCACTAAAATAAAAGCGGATTTAAAATATTTTTTTAGCATTTAAATTTATTCGATTTCGTAAAAAAATAGAAAATAACAATGATTGTTTTTAGGAATGCGAACGTACTTAAATCTTATCGGTTCTTTGGCGTTATGTCAGCATAGCTTATTCTTAATATATATGTGGCCTTGTATATGGGAGAACATTTAAATTGTTACTTTTGCAAAGTGTTTTGGACTACGTTTTCACTTACAAGGCTTAAATGAATTTATTTTCCCCAATCAAACCGAGCAAAGCAATGGATATTGGCTAGTATATATGTATGATATGTTAAAGTCTTAGTCTTTGCATACCTTCATTTTGATCTTATGATACTATTTCGACATTGGTCATTTAGAAAGAATACTGTTTCAACAAAACGTTGGTTGATGATACCGATTATTTAGTAAAATACTTCAATACTTTTTAATATCTTTATGCATCTATTCTTTATTATATATAGCATGAAGTTATCAGTTTGGCCATCTATATTCAGAATAAGGAATAGGGGAAGTAGAGTTTAATACGAACGTCTCTGGTTTGATACTTTATTTCAATAGTAGATCATACAAAAGTCAGTGTTTTTTTTTAACTTTATTTATATAAAAGATCATTCAAGGTCATTGCTTTGTAGCTAAATATATGCCTGATGTCTAACGGCGTCTTCTCTCCACTAGCCGTTGATCACCCCATCATCCCACAATGTGATTTGAAAATCTTTCCTTCGACCTGGCTCACCGCACCACTGACATTTTTATGATAGCAATAGCTGCGTTTTGTGCCAATGCCCCCCACGTCCCCTTCCATACAAACCCCGTCTCACACAAATGAGACTTTTGTCCTAAGTAAACTGCTCCCCGACTCATACCAGCAGACTACAACCTCAGCCAAGAAGCCACACGTCTGTGTAATTTAGTCACTTTACCATGGCACACAGGTAGAACATACGCGAATGGAGTCTTGGCTTTGATCAGACACAATACCCGTAGGAAAGGTGTTGAGTGTGGAGCAGAGTCAGAAAAAGGAAGATTATATTTAAAATGAGCAAGATCACAAACAGCAGTTGCGACAGAGATTTTCTCTTGTCATTAGCTTAACTAATACATGTAAGGATAACTTATTTTACAAAGGGATAATTTACAATTACCTGCAGGGATATCTTAGTTGCGTGTCAGGATAACTTAGTTACATTTTGGGATAACTTAGTTACCTGCAGGGTTAACGTAAGGGATACATGTGGGGATAACTTGGTTACATGTAGGGATGACATAGTTAGATGTAGGGGTAACGTAGTTACATGTGGGGGTAACATAGTTACATGTAGGGATAACTTAGTTACATGTAGGGATAACTTATTTACATTTAGGGATAACTTATTTACATGTAGGGAGAACTTGGTTACATGTAGGGATAACTTAATTACATGTAGGGATTACTTACCGTTATCTGCAGGGATAACTTAATTACTTGCAGGGATAACTTAGTTACATGTAGGGATAACTTAGTTACATGTAGGGATAACTTATTTACACAAAGGGATAACTTAATTACATATAGGGATAACTTAGTTACACAAAGAAGCGTACAGCTATTTGAGGGGTTCATTGCCTTCCTTAGGGTAAAATATTTATGTCTGGTAATTAATTTAATGAAACTACTTGTATAACCTAAAGTCTCGCTAAAATCGTAATCCACGATGTGATCAAGTCTTAGACGTTTAATAGAATTTGTGTTGAAATTTTAAAAAAAAAACCGTTTTAAGATGTATAATATTGTTAAACGGCTGTTGTTAAACGTGTTGATGAGCCGTGTTGTAATGATCGATCCTACCTTAGTTTAGGTGTTCAGGTTACGACACACACACACACACAAACACACACACACACAGCCCAGTTTCAGTTTTTGGAAGGGGTGTGTGTTGGCGTGCAAAGAGAAGTGTGAGATGAATTCCAGAATCTTTGACCTTTTCGTTGCAATTATACGGTGGTCTCGTTTATGAATCACCGACTTTTAAATCCAATGCGGAACATGTGCATGAAAGACTGGCACTTAACAAGCGGTATTCTCCAGCAGCGTCATCGCCCGGCGTGAGTAGATGGGGCTTCCTCTTAGACAGGTCTAATGTCAGCGGGCAATCAATTCCTGAAGACGGATCTCGTACAGGGAGAAGCTGTGATTATCCTCGAGCCTGCACAATGATAAACTGGGCCTTATTACAAGGTATGGATCGGGTCTTCAGACACTGGTTATCGTGCACACCGCGCCCATTATCGGGTTGTCCTATGTGAAACCACTTGCAGTATTCGCTTTCTCTTCTTTCTACAGTAGAACTCTTCGGTTATGTATCATCGTTAATTCAACAATGGTGTGGAGTTCTGTTGCTTTCCACGTTGTCTCCTAAGGGTTTTAATTCCTCGAAAATAAAAACAACAAAAAAACAAATCCCAAACCATGAGTTCCATTAAAGTTCTCCTGAAGTGTCGAGGATTATGAGTGCAAATGATGATGCGAATAAAATGTCACACATCAGATTATATTTCAGCTGCACGACAGATCTTATTGTATAAAAAGAATAGGGATGGTAGACGCTTTAAGATACACACAAATATGGCACGTGTTCTCAACCTTTTTTGATTCGCAATGTGGCCATTAAAACTTGATTAAATGAAAAAACGTTGAAAATCCACTCTCAAAGAAATTTGAACTTGAAAATGTGAAGTTCATGATAGAATTCAAACCCACTAGGCTTATTATTATTCAAAAAAAAAAAAAAAAAAAAAAAAAAAAAAAAACTTGAAAAACCCACCTCAAAAAAATTTTAAATTGAAAAAGGGAAGTTTATAGAAAAAATCAAACCCCCCAAGATTAATTTTTTTAAAAAAAAAAAAAAAAAAAAAAAAAAAAAAAAATTCCAACCGGCGATACCACAAAAAACCTTTTGCGATCTCATTTGGGGATACGACCCATGGTTTGGGAACCCGTGGAATAAGAAATATAGAAGGGAAAAGTTTCATCTGGGTATGAAGAAATATTTGTTCACCCGCAACTTTTATGAATGGTGTCACTGCTGCACTCACTAGGCTCAATCAATCGGGCTTTCCTTAAGCTACATCATCTCTCTTCAGTTTTTGAATGCAAAGAGTCTTGTCAGTCAGCTTTGCTTGCTGCTCAACTTCTTGTCAAGTAAACCACCAGTCAGCTCTGGACTAAAAACTCTTCAGTTGTAGCCATGATCAAAATAAAATCATTGGTCCGGCTATTGGGGGATTCCAACTTAAAATAAAAAATAAATAATTCAGATTTTTTTTTAACAATATCTCGTTTATTATTTGTACGAAATAATTTTTTGATGTCTAAATTTTTAAAGTTTTAACAAATGAGAACTGATGAGTATAAATGTTATTTCTATCATGCTGATGGGAAACTCCCAATTCTTAATAATCTAACACCATGACTTCTCAGTTTCGCGTGGGAGGGGAGACAATCCTCTTAAAGTCTGGCCACATCTCTGTACACTAGAGCAGCATTTCTTCTTCTTCTGGACTGTCATAGGTTTATTAATGCTACCTACTTTTAGTGAGAGGGAGAGAGAGAGAGTAGGGGGAGAGACAGAGAGGGGCAGAGAGAGAGAGGCAGAGAGAGGTTGAAGATAGGGAGGGAGAGGAGAGAGAGAGACTTAACAACACAAGTTTTCTGGTGCCTGAAGCAAGAATTTTGCATTTGCTGTTTTTACATTTACGGAAAATGATGTCACACAAATATTTCTTACATCAGAAGTATATCACATGCCACCTCCATGTCAAATTTTAACCCTACATGACAAAAGTCAATTTAATCCCATAACCTCGCGTAAACTTTGAAGTGTTAGTAGTTCAACCCCGAGAACCTGTAATCATGGTAATTCAAGGGTGAGAAGGGACCCCAATACTATTTATGATGCAGCTGGAGGTGGCGGTTAATTGTGCTTGAGAACTGTTGGAAACAAGGAAATCGAATTCACCTGAGGCGGTTAGTACCTGCCAGAGTTGCTATCTGCGCTTCTGCATTTTCCTGCTGTGGCTTAGGTCGAAATTTGCTACTCTCATACCTAGTTAAAGCTCAGCTATCAGAACCAAGGTTAGTAGCCGCGAACAAACACAACCTCTTCCCCCCCCCCCCCCCCCCCCTATTTTGTGAAGAAACCGGGGCAGCACACGGCAGGTCTGAGGCAAGGCGGTTCGGTGTGCTCTCCTTGGCTGTAGGGGATTTTTAGTCAGGAGCTGAGCACTTTCTCACCTGTCGGCCGCATGTGTGAGCCGGTATTTCTTACGGTGTGCTCGCCCTCGTTCTTTTCCTGGTTAGAATTTCTTGAGATTAGTCGGATGAACTGCTTTGGATTATCCCCAGTCACCGGTCTAGCACTGTGATCCTCTTATTATATTGGGTAAGTACCAATGTCTGTCACTGTAGCACTGTGATCCTCTTATTATATTGGGTAAGTACCAATGTCTGTCACTGTAGCACTGTGATCCTCTTATTATATTGGGTAAGTACCAATATCTGTCACTGTATCACTGTGATGCTCTTATGATATTAGGTAAGTACCAATGTCTTTCACTGTAGCACTGTGATCCTCTTATGATATTAGGTAAGTACCAATGTCTGTCACTGTAGCACTGTGATCCTCTTATGATATTAGGTAAGTACCAATGTCTGTCACTGTAGCACTGTGATCCTCTTATGATATTAGGTAAGTACCAATGTCTGTCACTGTAGCACTGTGATCCTCTTATGATATTAGGTAAGTACCAATGTCTGTCACTGTAGCACTGTGATCCTCTTATGATATTAGGTAAGTACCAATGTCTGTCACTGTAGCACTGTGATCCTCTTATGATATTAGGTAAGTACAAATGTCTGTCACTGTAGCACTGTGATCCTCTTATGATATTAGGTAAGTACCAATGTCTGTCACTGTAGCACTGTGATCCTCTTATGATATTAGGTAAGTACAAATGTCTGTCACTGTAGCACTGTGATCCTCTTATGATATTAGGTAAGTACCAATGTCTGTCACTGTAGCACTGTGATCCTCTTATGATATTAGGTAAGTACAAATGTCTGTCACCGCTGATGTTGTTTTTAGTTTTTAGCGATTTCCGCCTCTAGTTGTTGAACATACAGAAAGTGGTGCCATTACTTAATATGTTGGCCGATGTGAGCATGTGATGAAAGTGAATCATCTCGTAACGACTATTCACGTCATCGAAGTTAAGGCACGAGGCGTACAAAGTAGCAGCTTATCTCAGTTGCTGAATAACATTTCATGGGTCATCATCTGACGCATTGTCTGTTGTTCATTTTAGTTTTGTATACTGTCTACAATTTTTGTTTGAAAATAAAATAGATGACCTTCCACGATTTACCTAATATTTCATTTGTCTATAACTTTGACTATTGTCTGCTTTTCACTAACACGGTGATGACTACGTATTCAACTGATGACTACATATTCAACTGATGACGACATATTCAACTGATGACGACATATTCAACTGATGACGACATATTCAACTGATGACGACATATTCAACTGATGACGACATATTCAACTGATGACGACAGATTCAACTGATGACGACATATTCAACTGATGACGACAGATTCAACTGATGACGACATATTCAACGTTTAAAAAAATAATCTGCACTCTATGTCAAGGACGGCTCAATTTATTTCTCCCAAAATAAACCAATCTCACCATGACTCAAAACAAATTTCCTTTTTTCCCCAGATAAAGTTGTTTTGTTTTTTGTTTAAACAATGCCAACAATGCTTAAGAGACCTGCTTACAATTGAAGACATAGTGTAAAATATTGTGTGAAACACAGGTGTGCTTGTTTACCTGTTGCTCTACGGACCAGCCTCAATCTTGCTTGATAAAGGCTGGGAGTACAGAGTAGGCACGAGTGAATGGATAAACAGAATACAGTTTTCCTCCTTTCTCTCCCTTCTTTATGTCTGTCTTACTCTCCCTTCTTTATGTCTGTCTTACTCTCCCTTCTTTATGTCTGTCTTACTCTCCCTTCTTTATGTCTGTCTTACTCTCCCTTCTTTATGTCTGTCTTACTCTCCCTTCTTTATGTCTGTCTTACTCTCCCTTCTTTATGTCTGTCTTACTCTCCCTTCTTTATGTCTGTCTTACTCTCCCTTCTTTATGTCTGTCTTACTCTCCCTTCTTTATGTCTGTCTTACTCTCCCTGCCTGTCGTTTCTTGGATGCGGGAACTTCTCGGCGTGTCCGATTTTAAACCGGTACTGGTTGTCAGAACGGTCGTTTAGATGTCTAGCGATTGCTTTTTATTTCGCAAGAAGATTGCCTTGAATTCTATACAGACATGCAATACATGTGCATCGTTGTGTTTAATCTCTTGGTTGAATAAAAATCTATTTACGCCTCAAGGTGGTAACTTGATCTAGGATTGAATTTTCTGTAGACGTATTTGCCATGATGGATTACTTATAGATGCATCCATTACACACAAGGACTAAGAGTGTATAGATTTAATTTCTCCCTTTTCAGTAGGCCGCCAATACTTCAAGATATTGTATTATCTATTTTATACGTTAATTCTATGTGTATAGTTTTGATTGACTAGACTTGGCGTGGTTGAGAGCATTCTAGTCAGCCGCTAGCTGTGTAACTTTTGATAACTCTGGCTGTGTAACTTTTAATAACACTGGCTGTGTAACTTTTAACAACTCTGGCTGTGTAACTTTTAATAACTCTAGCTGTGTAACTTTTGATAACTCTAGCTGTGTAACTTTTGATAACTCTAGCTGTGTAACTTTTGATAACTCTAGCTGTGTAACTTTTGATAACTACAGCTGTGTAACTTTTGATAACTCTAGCTGTGTAACTTTTGATAACTCTAGCTGTGTAACTTTTGATAACTCTAGCTGTGTAACTTTTGATAACTCTAGCTGTGTAACTTTTGATAACTTTAGCTGTGTAACTTTTGATAACTCTAGCTGTGTAACTTTTGATAACTCTAGCTGTGTAACTTTTGATAACTCTGGCTGTGTAACTTTTGATAACTCTAGCTGTGTAACTTTTGATAACTCTAGCTGTGTAACTTTTGATGACTCTAGCTGTGTAACTTTTGATAACTCTGGCTAAGTAACTTTTGATAGCTCTAGCTGTGTAACTTTTGATAACTCTAGCTGTGTAACTTTTGATAACTCTAGCTGTGTAACTTTTGATAACTCTAGCTGTGTAACTTTTGATAACTCTAGCTGTGTAACTTTTAATAACACTGGCTGTGTAACTTTTGATAACTCTGGCTGTGTAACTTTTAATAACTCTAGCTGTGTAACTTTTGATAACTCTGGCTGTGTAACTTTTAATAACACTGGCTGTGTAACTTTTAACAACTCTGGCTGTGTAACTTTTAATAACTCTAGCTGTGTAACTTTTGATAACTCTAGCTGTGTAACTTTTGATAACTCTAGCTGTGTAACTTTTGATAACTCTAGCTGTGTAACTTTTGATAACTCTAGCTGTGTAACTTTTAATAACACTGGCTGTGTAACTTTTGATAACTCTAGCTGTGTAACTTTTGATAACTCTGGCTGTGTAACTTTTAATAACACTGGCTGTGTAACTTTTAACAACTCTGGCTGTGTAACTTTTAATAACTCTAGCTGTGTAACTTTTGATAACTCTAGCTATGTAACTTTTGATAACTCTAGCTGTGTAACTTTTGATAACTCTAGCTGTGTAACTTTTGATAACTCTAGCTGTGTAACTTTTGATAAGTCTAGCTGTGTAACTTTTGATAACTCTAGCTGTGTAACTTTTGATAACTCTAGATGTGTAACTTTTTATAACTTTAGCTGTATAACTGCTCATACTCTGTGCGTTAGTCCCTTGGACTGTCAATGGGATTTCTTGTAAGAAAAGTTAAAATATTAAAAAATCTAACAATATGTTCGCCTTGTTTTTAGTACAATGTGATTTTAGTACTATGTCATTTAAGTGCAATCCTGGCTCAACCAGATTACTATTGCCGGCTTCATGAATATCAGCAGGTTTGTGATACCAGTTTAAACAGAGACAACCATCGGCGAATTTATTTGAATCCTCGATGGACGTCTTGATGAAGTCATTTAATGCCAAAAGCTTTCATCAAATTAATCCAAGTGGTGAACAACCACTTTTACAAATGGTGAACAACCACCGGTACAAGTGGTGAACAACCACCGGTACAAGTGGTGAACAACCACCGGTACAAGTGGTGAACAACCACCGGTACAAGTGGTGAACAACCACCGGTACAAGTGCTGAACAATCACTGGTATTAATTACCCTTTTCAAATCCTTGTTGAAATTGTCATTTCTGATCTAGGGATATCGCCACTATCTGCTGCTGTGATCATGCTTGTGAGAGGTCGGATATCGGTTCCTAAATGTTAGTAGAGCACTGACTGGTTATGAGGTAGGCTGGACCTCATTGAATGTGTAGATGGGCGTCTTTAATTAATGGAGATCGTTATTATTGAGCTTTTCGTTTAAAGTTGGTAGTGGGAAAAAAGAAATGTTTGAGTTTAAAAGTATATGCAGAGAGGTTTGTGAACACATGTGTTGGTAGTGATGAAAGACGCATATGTTACACGTGATTGATGGGGTGTTCTTTTTCCGTTCCGTAGACTATTTGCTGAGGGGGCAACACGATGGGCTGGTCTATTAATTATTCCTAGATGTTTGCGTCAGCAGCATTTGTTCCTTATTGCTATAAATATAATTGGTTTCTAATTATTTTTCGCCGTATGTTCCTGGGGGAATGTCGATTCCTAACTGTACAACGTGGCCCGTACTTGGTTGGGAATAGATCATTTCTTTCGTTGGTGATGTGGACAACTGTTATTAAACCCAGGATAACTTTTGTGATATTTCGTAAGCAAGCCATCGCTGTTGGTCATTTCTTTGTTTGATCCAAATGTTTAATGGAGTTATCGAAAGCGCTTTATTGTTTTTTTAAATTATAGTTTTAATGGGGGTTGGGGGGATTACATTCTTGACAATACATTTTGTGGATTAAACAAAGGTCTAATTAACATTACACATATTAGACATTTTATAATAATCAATCTGGAGATTGCCAATCTGGATAGTAAAACCACCAACCAACATTAAACTATTCAGATACAAAATGTGAAATCCTTTTCAAATATGATTAGCTGCTTGCTAGATATGTTAGTACAGTTCAACAGACACTGGTCCAAACATAATAATAGTAACTAAATAAAAGTGTTTCTTTGAAAGGTTTTATAATAGGACGACCAAATGACAGCAGGGTTATAACATAACTTAAAGTCTGATTTTCTTTAGTCATCACGTGCTTAAATCAATCACTCCAACTCGACACGCTATGTAATTATTGTAAACATATTGGCTGTGTCCACGGGGAACAGTGCTTATATGACATGGTTGTGTCAAATGTGGTTCATGTAGAAGATATGATCTCACCTTGACTAAACCTTACTTTGTATTCGTCCTAGGTACATATGACCTCATCTTCCCCACCCTTCCCAATCCATTTTGATCTAATTTTTTTTTTACATTCTTGACGTTCCCCACCAACTGAGACGTGACGTCATTAATGCCATGTGTCAATCCCATAACCTAACAGTTAATGTTATGCTATTCTTGCATCCCTTTCTTCAGATATACTAACGACCTGCATGATTCCCTCTATTTGGACTTTGATCTCAGACCAGTAAGTCTTTATGTTTGTATGCTCCTGTTGTATGTTAGTGAATTATTGAGGTATCATTAAATAAGGGGTCGTTCGCAAATTACGTTACACACACAAAAAAAAAAAGATCTTTTCAGACCCCCCTTCTTAGTGTCACGTCACACCTAAAAAATGCAAAACATATATACAATGTTCATAAATAAACCAAGATTTTATTTTATTCTTTAACATTTTCCCATAATGGATTAAGATGTAGTATTATAAGAAAACCGACATAAAACGCAAAAGAACGAAGTCCTACTCGAGCCGATTTTAAAATGGCCACACATGATTTTGGGTCATTTTTTTATATGCGCAGAAGGTGTGGCGATCGAGTTTCACGGTACCTATAATGTCCACCTCAAATTAATGTTTTTACAATTTATTCAATAAAGTTTTTTAAAATATAATTTTTTTTTTTTTTTTTTTTTTTTTTTTTTTTTTTACGTTCCAAATTTTTTACAACCCCCCCCCCCCCAACTTTTTTTTTCTAGTGTGCCGTAATTTGCGAATGATTCCTAATTGCAATTACACAAATGGCTGAGTGACGATGTTCTGTTAATTGACAATGTCAGTTCATTCATTCATTGAAGGTTTTAGTGCTAGGAAGTGCCTTCACGCTTTGACCATTCATTGCTAACTGTTTGGACAGTTCTGATCATGCAGCTTCAGTACATTGGATTCAATACACTTGCTTCAAATTTCAAATTAGCTGGGCCTTCACCACTTACACATGCGACTAAACTATTTTCTGTCATAAGTAATGGTTTGACTCCGACTAAGTAATCCTTATTTAAATTAGTGAGCCAACATTTCACCCCCCCCCCTCTCTAATCAGTTATTATAAGACAGCAGGTGTCACTTATCTTGCCTACAAGAGTCTCCAGTTATTTCAGCAATGAGCTCCCCTCCCCCGCCCCTTCTCCCGGCATACCCCAACACCACCTTCCTGGTGACATCTTCCGTGGACAGTCCCGCCATTTGCAATATCCCAAATTCCAACGAGACCATTCCCACAGGTATGGCAGCAATCCAGCATAGCTGTCATGGTTTGACACCGCAACAAGGTGGGCGCACGCCCTGTGATAGTACTTTCTCTGACATTTCTGGCGCATTCAAGTCCCCCACTCATTCACTCATGTACACCTTCAGCTTCTCGCATCATCGGGCCCTGATCATTTTTAAAACACTTTATTATTCAACACTGTGACTGGACTATACGGCTAAGCCTTCTCATTTCGCCGTGTTTTGCTAATCTCGAAAGACGAGATGAAAAAGAGACTCATCCGGCGATGAGTGCTCAAAACTTCTCAAACTGAATTAAACGATGAAAGAGTTGGTTTTAAAAATTGCTAAACTTGTATTGTCTTTTAATGAAGGAAATATGATGTACAACATTTGTTGTGAGGTTGATCACTTGCTACTAACTGCTTCATTTCCCCAGCCTAGTACTATGAATAGATAACTATCCATAGTGGCGTGTTTATCAAAAATCGATGTGACGGCCTGTAGAAAAAAGAAAACTTTACACTTTGTTAGTTTGCATTCTTTACAGTTCGCAAAGTCTTATTTTGATGCGTCACGAAATAACAAGGGGCTCGTAAAAAAAAAAAAGTGAAACCATGTTTATGTATGTATGCATATTGTACGTTGCTGGGTGGCCGAGCGGTCTAAACTGTCTCTAACCAAATAGCTGGTGGTCTAGAGTTCAATCACCAAAGCCAACATCCCCAGGACCCCGGGTGGATGGGACTCGTTAGCCTTGGACGGCAACCCATCTAAAAGAAGGCAAACTCAGAGCCAGAATGATAGACATATTAATATAAGAATAAGAATATACGTTGATTTAGGAAGTTAAACAAAAATAGAATGATACTTTGGCACAGAAACATGTACAATCAAGCTACCAGAGCCCATTGGCGTGACCTGAAATGGGGTTACGAAGGGGTACCCTTGGCTTCGCCGACCGAAAGTAGAGAAACTTAAAGAAATTGAGAATTTGAAACAGTTTTCTTTTATTTGGTTTCCTAAAGTTCTCAAGGTTTCAGTTACAAATATGTCATGGCGTACACATTTCACCGGAATTTCGTTAAATACTAAAATTTGAATGGGATTCTGGGATACTTTGAGAAGCCCTAACAACTGCTAACAAACTTATGAAAAAAAAATGAAATAAAAATAATGAACTTTCTGTAGCCGCCGGGTTGTGAGGGATGTTATCTTGGTGACCAATATATAGGTCGTCGACATAATCTACGGACGGGAAGGATGTTATCTTGGTGACCAATATATAGGTCGTCAGACATCATCTACGGACGGGAAGGATGTAATCTTGGTGACCAATATATAGGTCGTCAGACATCATCTACGGACGGGAAGGGTGTAATCTTGGTGACCAATATATAGGTCGTCAGACATCATCTACGGACGGGAAGGATGTTTCCAGGTTTTGGGGTATCGGCTGCGGAACTATGAACCGGTTAATTATTTGCTACGTATTGGTAGACACATATACAATTATGGATATGAAATGGTAGACACACATACAATTATTGAATGTTTATTGGTAGACACACATACACGTATTTATATATTGGTAGACACACATACAATTATTTGCTATGTAATGGTAGAGACATCAATTGTTTGATACGTGTGAGTAGACGCACATACTTTAAAAAAACTTGTTCCGTAAACTTGATCCAATGCCAAAACACGTCCATAGTTGAGCTCTATGGCTGAATAGTGAGAGAGCCTGCCTCTATTGTGTTCTATACATGTAGGGTTGGACGCCAAAAGTCCGTGGATCTCTTGTATATGATGTACACTTAACAGTATCATTCAGCAAAGTGTTGCCTTGTATCATTTATTAATGGTAGGTCAGTTGTGACTTGCTGTAGCGAAGGGAACTCACCTTTCTCCCTAACACAGGATGCTTACCCTTAGAGTTTAATTGCTATTTTAGAGCGTCATCCTCGCTGACATAACATCTCATGAACTATCCGAGCACCAGATTCGTAACGTTAAACCAAACTTAATGAGACAAAAAATTTCAAGTCGAAAGACTTTTTGAAGCCCCCGCACCGGAAGTTAAAGTTAAATCAAGGGACGCCATTACATTGAATTTATCTCCGGTAGTAACTACTTCCTGTATTTTTGAGTAGTTGATTTTTGTCACAGTCTTGACTTGAGTGCTTGATGTGTATGTAGCAGTCTTGGCTTGGCTGGATCTCCTACAGTAGATAGTATCGTCTGACTCATCTTGTGGAATAGGGGAGAATTTCATATTCAAACCTTATATTGCCAGGTTAGTCAAGTCAAATCTTATATTGTCAGGATTGTTGAATCAAACCTTATATTGCCAGGTTAGTCAAGTCAAATCTTATATTGTCAGGATTGTTGAATCAAACCTTATATTATCAGGATTGTTGAGTCACATCTTATATTGTCAGGATTGTTGAGTCACATCTTATATTGTCAGGATTGTTGACTCACATCTTATATTGTCAGGATTGTTGAGTCACATCTTATATTGTCAGGATTGTTGAATCAAACCTTATATTATCAGGATTGTTGAGTCACATCTTATATTGTCAGGATTGTTGAGTCCAATCTTATATTGTCAGGATTGTTGAGTCCAACCTTATATTGTCAGGTTAGTTGAGTCAAACCTTATATTGTCTGAATTGTTGAGTCAAACCTTTTATTGTCAGGCTATATAAGTCAAACCTTATATTGTCAGGCTATATAAGTCAAACCTTATATTGTCAGGATTGTTGAGTTAAACCTTGTATTGTCATGATTGTTGAGTCAAAACTTATATTGTCAGGTTATTTGAGTCCAACCTTATATTGTCAGGTTAGTTAAGTCAAACCTTATATTGTCAGGTTAGTTGAGTCAAACCTTATATTGTCAGGATTGTTGAGTCAAACCATTTTATTGTCAGGATTGTTGAGTGAACACTTATATTGTCAGGTTAGTTGAGTCAAACCTTTTATTGTCAGGATTGTTGAGTCAAACCTTATATTGTCAGGATTGTTGAGTCAAACCTTATATTGTCAGGTTAGTTGAGTCAAACCTTATATTGCCATGTTAGTTGAGTCAAACCTTATATTGCCATGTTAGTTGAGTCAAACCTTATATTGCCATGTTAGTTGAGTCAAACCTTATATTGCCATGTTAGTTGAGTCAAACCTTATATTCCATGTTAGTTGAGTCAAACCTTATATTGTTAGGTTCTTTGAGTTCTTATAGGTTGACATTTTTTTATTTTTTTTAACTTAAAAAAAAATAGAAACCTGTTTCTCCCCGCCCCCTTAATTTGTAATGTCTACCCGGTCACGTGGCTGGTCAGGGAAATGAACGGGCCATGAAACTGTCATGAGGACGTTTTCATTTCAGGTTTATATATCATGAAATCTTTTTTTTTTTTTGAAGGGCCAAGCTACCGCCTCACATTGGCTTTACAGCTTTAGAAGCACTACCACAGGGGTGGCCAACACGAGGCCCGTGGGCCGCATGCGGCCAGCCGGGAGTCATGTTGCGGCCCGCGGAGCCAGCTCAAATGAATAAAAATGTTTACTTTATTGTACATATCACCAAAAGAACATTACATCATGAGTCGTTCGTATCATATATTTTAAAATTATAGCTAAGAGAAAATCGAAATATCTATCATTAAAAAAAAAAATTCATTGGTTTTGAGCTAGTTTAAGAATTAAGAAGTTTTCTAGACAGGTGGATTATAAACTATTTCGTGGAAAAGTAATCAAAGACCATGTGCTGATATGCAACGGTGTTGTTTCTGTTTTGAAAAAGTGTCACATCAAACGTCACTATGAGACTAAACATGCAAATAAGTTTGTCAATTTCGACATGACCAAGTAAATGACTTAAAAAAAAATGTAATTCTGCTCAACAAAATATATCTTTAAAGCGGGTTCAGAGTCAATATGTTATGTAAAAGCTAATTATGCAGTACCCATGATAATAGCCAAAAAATGGAAGCCATTTTCAGATGGTGAAATGATTAAGGAATGTTTGGGAAGCGTCGTTGAAATTCTGTGTCCAGAATGTCCAGAAAAGGATTTTTAAAAGAATAAGTCTGTCTCGTCAGACTATTACTAATTACTAGGCGTGTGGACGACATGTGTTTTTAAAAAAAGTGCGTGGCCTGGCAGGAAATATTTCTGAAATTTGACCCGCCTGCTGAATAGGTTGGCCACCCCTGCACTACCACATACCGGATTGTAGTATTTCAATTAAGGAGTGGGAGAAAAAAACAAATACGCCGATTCGTGCTTTTGATCTCAGACAGAGTTATCGGTCACAGCGGATAATAACTCATCTGAATTATGACGTCAGCAAATATTTTTATTGGACATTGAAACCGGCATTTGAAAATCCGACGTGGCGAATAATTTCCCTCAATGTATTATACAAGAAAAAAGTTGAAGCATAATTCAGGTTTGAGAGTATAAGGTTGAAGTCGTAGGTTACTGTAACTCATTTAAAATATTAGGAGTGGACAATACTACATTTGGAAGATTTGGTTGAGGAATACACACGGTCACATTTGGAAGATGTTAAGATTGTGAGTTGTTTTGATTTTGTGTACAGGTCAGTTAGGAAGTCGATTAAACAAGTAATCAGACCAAAGTGGAGAGTTAATAGTCGAAATCGTCATTTGTTCCGAGGGTCAAGTAAGGCAAACCCAGAGTGTAGGCGTAGCAAGCAAAGTTTGATTTGAAACACTGATCATTCGTTACTTTTTACACTGGAACTAACACTAACACACATATTCTGATGGGGGCTTGTGCTTACGCTCTTAACCCCTTAAAGCCCCGGCGTGTACATTGGCAACCAGTTCCATCTGCTGGGCTGTGCCATACAACATCGTCGTAACATGGGACTCTCCCGACGTAACGGAGGGTAACGGAAACAGAGTCTAGACCTTATTCTTATATAAGGCTTGTACAACTAACAATGGAACTAAGCAGCTCCCTTAGGCATTCCGGTGTGTAATCCTATAATTTTCATTTTAAAAACTACATTATTGTGACCAAGAGCTACTCTGTGCCTCTCTTCTCTCCACCCCCCCCCCCCAATTTTGCCACATCCAATGGGAAATGCGCAGATCAATGTTTCTATTATTGGCTTGCTCACAGATATGGCGGTCACCACAACATGGGGTCCTCACTATTTCACGGTTGTTGTGTTTGTCTGGTTTATCTAGTGGCAGTGGATGGACTGCTTTAATGGAGACTAATGGGATATAGTACACGGCGGGTTGCAGTTGTTTTTATGGTCGCTGTGTACGGTCCTGTCCTCTGGAGGTAGTGATCGCAGTATCGGTCCTGTGCTCTGGAGGTAGTGGTCGGAGTAGCGGTCCTGTGCTCTGGAGGTTGTGGTCGGAGTAGCGGTCGTGTGCTCTGGAGGTTGTGGTCGGAGTAGCGGTCCTGTGCTCTGGAGGTAGTGATCGCAGTATCGGTCCTGTACTCCGGATGTAGTGGTCCGAGTACCGGTCCTGTGCTCTGGGTGGAAGGAACCAGAAAAACGGGAAGTTGTGTGTAGGATATACTTGGAGGTTCCCTTGGTTGACCTTAACACATTGTCACCGTGGAGAGTTGCAAACATTGGAAAACCGAATCCGTCTTTCCAGGCGGAGTATACATATTTATTCGTCTCCCGTCCTACAGAAGAGATGATTTTTGTGTATAAATAGAACATTGTCACTTTATAGTCTTTGACGATTTAATGCCTTTTAGTGTTCTAGCTCGGGAAGACATGTTGTGACTTCATCAAGCCTGACATTGAAAATTGGCAGTGTTAAATCGAAACGAAACGAAAAGAGTCCATTGTAATGACCGTCTATCCGAACAAGGCAAATGATTCCATCTCCTGCTGACTCGCCAATGTCCCGGCATCGACAGAGCCAGAAAGGGCACTGAGCCTTGGCGCGCGGCCTAATGATTGTCATCTCATCAATAGCTTAGGCAGATTAGGAAATGCAGCGCTCGAACTAGCTGTGGCACGAGCCCCCTCATGCCATACAACTCAGATGATCCTAAGTGAGACGCGCTAATGGTCTCACAATGAAACATCACACTCGGAGAATTCAGCTTGTTGGAAATACTGGATTATCCTGCGGTGGGATTTACGTGTTCGCGCTCCTTGTGACGTCACAATCCCGTGTGACGTCAACGCCCTTTTGACGCATGTGTCGTTGGTAAAGGTGAAGCTTTGTATTTATAAAGGCGATTAAAATATAAGGTAGTTAGTGGGTTCTATATATAATGTACAGACTTTGGTTTTTGTTTTCTTAATATTTTAAGGAGAGAGAAGAAAAAGAAGAAATATGGGCAAATGTGGCGGAAGAGGGGGAGAAAGAAGAAATTGTAGCACATCGATTCTATTTTGGGATTGTGGCGAAACCTAATCGATTTAAAACTTGTGTATGCCCTTTCAATAGTTCGATCATTGAATATCGAAGAGTTCCAGAAAAGGATTTTCGTGGTTTTGTCTCCAAAAAAAAAAAAAAAAAAGGAAGCGTGGTTTCGTCTTTGGGCCACATTCTTTATTGAATTAATCGCTGACAACAGGGTGGAGACCTCCCCAAAGAGTTCCAGAAAAGGATTTTCTGGGTTTCCTCTCCAAAAAAAAAAAAAAAAAAGGAAGCGTGGTTTCGTCTTTGGGCCACATTCTTTATTGAATTAATCGCTGACAACAGGGTGGAGACCTCCCCAGTTCTAGTGGAATATTCCGAACCAACAGTTTGACTGATAGATTAAATGACTTGCCGTTTACTGGCCGGTAACCGATGGCGCCTCCTGTGAAGGAAAGGCGGGTAGCAACCGGGACGGGTTAGCTCTTTAACATTTAGATTGACAACATTGAAGGCAGGGAGTTTTCATCCCAGTAAAGAGGGAAAGAAAAATTGTGTGTGTGGGGGGGAGGTGTGTTTACTCTTTAATTGTGTCAATCTAAGTATGATGTAATATTTGATTACGTTAAATATATTTTTCGTCCTTCACATGGGAAGATTACCAAGGCTTCAAAAAGTCTTGACTTGAGCTGTATTTTGTGTAAAGTTAGGAAGAGTTGCTCAACTCGTCAGTCTCAACCTTTCGTCTTTGCCTGTTTGTTTCAATTGCAAGACTAAGTCAGAGGATTGGACATAGACAAGGGCGCGTTGGATGACCATCAGTGTGTGTTTCGTGTCTCACTGGCCTCTTATGCATTCCACGTCGCAGGAGTTGTCGAAATGTTCATTTTGTCAATGTCATACCGCCTACGGGACTCAATCTCCGGGTTTGGTTTCAGAGTTGCCATCCATGTTGAAAGAGTCAAACGAGTAATGGACTATGTAGTTTAGAAATGTTGGTTGTTTAGACTATGATAAGTGACGGGGTGAATTTCATTGTAACTCTCTGACTCTGCTCTCAATTTTCATTATGTTTCTTCCATTATTGTGCATTTAATGTTGATGATAAAATGTCTTCTCATCATAAAACAGTCGATGATTGAGTAATAATTTGACGAGATAATTTGAATGCTGCAGTATACAGATGGAAATATATACTTAACAAAGGAAGGGCACGGTATCACCCCTTAGTTTAACAAAGGAAGGGCACGGTATCACCCCGTAGTTTAACAAAGGAGGGGCACGGTATCACCCCTTAGTTTAACAAAGGAGGGGCACGATGTTACGCTGTAGTTTAACAAAGGAGAGGCACGGTTTCACACTGTAGTTTAACAAAGGAGAGGCACGGTATCACCCCGTAGTTTAACAAAGGAAGGGCATGGTGTCACACTGGAGTTTAACAAAGGAGGGGCGTGGTATCACCCCTTAGTTTAACAAAGGAGAGGCACCATGTTACGCCGTAGTTTAACAAAGGAAAAGCACGGTGTCACACTGTAGCATTTACTGTCATTGCCAAGGAAAATGCTTAACAATGTATTTATTTTTGGAGATCTCCTCTTAACACCGGTTTTTGGAAAGACCACCTCTGATTGGTTGAGCCCCGCGGGTATAGGGTGGTGGTTCAAAGGTTGGTACATGCTGTCATTTGGAAAAGAGAATGCCGCTAGATGTATTTGTTATTCTCCTCACAACAACAAGTAAGGACCACCTCAAAAGTGCGTGCGTGAGGCCTACACCTGTCTTTAACAGCTTATCAGGAGTCTGCATGTGAATGGGCTGTCGTTAAGACTAGTGCAGTGTTCCTACGTTTTCCCAGTTTTTATAAGGAACATACCTCTAAATGTTACTGTATGTGACATACCCATAAACCTGAAACCCTAACACTCAAAACGCTCACACCCATATCTAACACCCCTAACACCCATATCCCACACCCCTCACACCCATATGCCACACCCCTCACACCCATATCCCACACCCCTCACTCCCACATCCCACACCCCTCACACCCATATGCCAAACCCTCACACCCCTCACACCCATATGCCACACCCCTCACACCCATACCCCTCACACCCATACCCCTCACACCCAAACCCTTCACACCCATATGCCATACCCCTCACACCCATATGCCACACTCCTCACACCCATACCCTCACACCCACATCCCTCACACCCATACGCCACACACCCATGACCCTCTTATCTAACACCGCTCACACTCATACCCTTCACACCCATATCTAACAACCTCACACCCATATCCCACACACCCATACCCACACACCCATACCCTACACACCACTACCCACACGCCCATACCCCACACACCCATATTCTCACACGAAGTACCCCACACACCCATATCCAACACCCCTCACACCCATATCCCACACACCCATACCAAAACACCCATACCCACACACCCATACCCACACACCCATACCCACACAATCTTAACCCTCACAACCATACCCCTCACAACCATACCCCTCACAACCATACCACTCCCCCAAACCCCACACACCCATACCTCTCACACCCATACCCCACACACGCATACCTCTCACACCCATACCCCTCTCACCCATACCCCACAGAACCATACCCCACTCACCCATACCCCATACACCCATACCCTCAAACCCATAAAACTCACCCATACCCCACACACACATACCACTTACACCCATACCCCTCACACCCATACCCCTCGCACCCATACCACTCACCCATATCCCACACTTTCATATTGCACATTTCTCACACCACACACCTATACCCCTCACACTTACACCCCACGCACCCATACCCCACACACCCATACCACTCACCTATATCCCACTCACTCATAGCCCACACACTCATGTCGCACACTCCTCACACCCACACATCAATACCCCTCACGCCATACCCCACACACCCATATCTCACACCCATATTCTACACACCCACAACCAACACACCCAGACCACTCACACCCATATCCTACACCTCCCACACCCACAAACCCATACCCTATACACCCATACCCTATACACCCATACCCACACACCGATACCCCACACACCCAAAGCCCTGACACCCATACCCCACACTTCCTTACCCCTCACACCCATATTCCACACTCCCATACCCCTCACACCCATACCCCACACTCCTATACCCCTCAAACCCATACCCCTCACACCCATCCCCTCACACCCATACCCCTCACACCCATACCCCTCACACCCACACCCCTTACTCCTCACACCCATTACTCCTCACTCCCATGCCCCACACTCCCATACCCCTACACCCACACCCCACACTTCCATACCCCCCACACCCACACCCCACACTCCCACACCCCTCACACCCACACCCCACACCCCTATACCCCTCAACCCCATACCCCCCCCCCCCATCCCCTCACACCCATACCCCTCACACCCATACCCCTCACACCCACACCCCTTACTCCTCACACCCATTACTCCTCACTCCCATGCCCCACACTCCCATACCCCTCACACCCATACCCCACACACCCATACCCCTCACACCCATACCTCTCACACCCATATTCCAAACTCCCAAACTCTCACACCCATACCCCACACACCCATACCCCACACTCCCTTACCCCTCACACCCATACCTCTCACACCCATACCCCACACTCCCTTACCCCTCACACCCATACCCCCCACACCCTAGCTCTCACACCCACACCCCACACACCCATACCCCACACTCCCTTACCCCTCACACCCATACCTCTCACACCCATACCCCACACTCCCTTACCCCTCACACCCATATTCCACACTCCCTAACTCTCACACCCATACCCCACACACCCATACCCCATACTCCCTTACCCCTCACACCCATACCCCACACACCCATACCCCACACACACATGCATCACACACTCATACCACTCACACCCATATTCCACAAACCACACACCCATATCCCATACCCTTCACAACCACACCCCTAGATTTTTTTTACAAACCATCCTCTTCTTGAAATATGATCCAAACTCGATTGTGAACGTTAGTTTTGTGTAGCCATAGGGTTCTTCCAGATAGTTTAAAAGAAAAATAACGAACAGTTAAAGAATGGAACTATACAAAGTACAACAGTTTTTGTGATACTCTCCAAGTAGCACGGGAACACCTAGTAGAGCAGCACACACCTAATGGTAGTTCACACAGCTAGCAGTAGCAGCACACAACTGATAATAGCAGCACACACCAAATAGTAGTAGCACAGATCTAATAGTTGTAACACATCTAGCAGTAGCAGCACACAACTAATAGTAGCAGAACACATCTAATAGAAGGTGCATACTCCTAATAGTAGGAGCACACACAATTGACATTAGTAGCAGCACACACTTGATAGTAGCCGCACACACCAAATAGTAGCAGCACACATTTAATTGTAGGAGCACACACCTAGTAGTAGCACCACGCAACTGATAATAGGAGCACACACCTGATAGTAGCATCACGCCCTATCATGTAGATATTTATTCTCCACAGTTGGCAAATTGATGCTGCTACTTTTGTTTTCTCTTATTTTCCCATCCCCTTCCCCCGACGCCCCCCCCCCCCAACCCCTTTTCCTTGATGTCTAACGGATGAGGTTATATCATGTAGATATTTATTCTCCACAGTTGGCAAATTGATGCTGCTACTTTTGTTTTCTCTTATTTACCCATCACCTTCCCCCGACGCCCCCCCCCCCAACCCCTTTTCCTTGATGTCTAACGGATGAGGTTGGTTTCAAGAAAAATCGATCTTTGCATTCTAGACTTCGCTCCTAACGTATTTGAGCTTGGACACTGATTTATCCCCAATCGTGTGGCAAGTATCGTACAACGTGGGGTAGATGTACAACGTGGGGTAATTTTAAGTCAGTGTTGCATCTGGTCTACAGCAGACTTGTTTCGAGGAATAGATCTTGATGTTGAGCAGCTCTTTGAAAATATCTTTTGTGTTTTAACCAGAATGAAAATGTTGATACCACATTTCTCTTGATTCTGTAAACCCCAATGTCCACATTTTATCCCCGAAATCCACCCCTCCCCGAGGTTATGCACTACTGGTACAATACTAGATAGTGTATGCAATCCCTCTACAATGCTCTTCAATATATATGTATAACTGTTACAATAATCTATAGTATACGCATTACTGTTACAATACTCTTTAGTATATGCATTACTGTTACAATACTCAACAGTATATGCATTACTGTTACAATACTCTTTAGTATATGCATTACTGTTACAATACTCAACAGTATATGCATTACTGTTATAATACTCTACTTATATGCTTTACTGTTACAAATGCTCTAAAATATATGCATTACTTTTATACTTCTCTAAAATATATACATTGCTGTTATCGCCATCACAGATTTCCACATGCACCCCTTGCCTATACACTCATGAAATTTTATACTTTAGGAACCCGTGCGATTAACAACAAAAATTGGATTTCGATATTAGTATCGAATCGATGTATCGCCCATTCCATTCTCTGGGGCCATAGCTACACCGGTCGACTTTCAGGCGGTCGATAACCCAACTTGTGGGAGACCGTGTGTGTGTGTGTGAGGGGGGGGGGTGTCCCTCGTTTGAATGCTTGTAACTAGGAGCTTTCGAAATCTGGATAGCCAGAGCTGGGGGTCTATGTAGGAATAAGATGCAGATGTGAAGACTGTTCGGCCGTAGTTGCATACTAAACTGGGGGAAACTTGTCACAACACTTTGGAAGGTATGTCCTTATTTTGGGGTGAACAGCTGGCAAAACATTACTTGAAGCATGTTTTGGAAAGCTTCAAATACAGTGGTGTAGCGAATTATTTCATCCTACTATTTAAGTGACTCATTGTATCATGCTATTAAAGTGGTTGCATTCATTCTACTATTAAAGTGGCTAATTTCATTCTACTATTTTAGTGGTTCTATTCATCTCATTATTGAAGCGATTCGTTTCATCCAGTGTAGTGGTTCATTTCATCCTACTCTTGTATTGTTTCATTTTGTCTGATAGCCTCCTATTTCACATTTCTTCAAAGAACTGGACTTCAACTGCTTTTTTTCATTGTAACGTATCATGACCAATCATATCATTTGATATCTTACCATAATTAAGTATTTATATGGCTTGCAGTCCAACAACACTAAGGTGATGTCATACTTAAAGGTCGTAAAATAGAAATATTGCATAAAGTGGCCAGGCTTTTGTCCTATTGTCTACCAACATCGAGCTAGGAACGAAACCAATTATTGGTCATTATTATTTATAAATAAAATGAAATATAAAGTGAGCCATTTTTTTTTTTTAAATATGGCGAACAAAAAAATTAAAATAAAAAAAATCTCCCACAAATAGTTTGGCAAAAAGCTGTTAAAAATGAGGACGTTGTCTGTTCACACTGAAATAACATGGAAGTCTGGTTGCCAAACCAATTCATGTCAATAGAGTTGTGCAATAAACTCGACCGATCAATGTTGGTGTTACATCGATTATAGAAAGTAAAAGTATCATCTTGAACAAGGTAGTGCTAAGTCCAATGAATAAGCCAGCCTTCATGGTCACGGGGCTCGTAAGAAAGTTATTGGGACCAAAATGACAAGGTTGTAGTTCCCATTGAGCTGTAGGACAACTTTGTAGTTCCCGTTGAGCTGTATGACAACGTTGTAGTTCCCGTTGAGCTGTATGACAACGTTGTAGTTCCCATTGAGCTGTATGACAACGTTGTAGTTCCCGTTGAGCTGTATGACAACGTTGTAGTTCCCGTTGAGCTGTATGACAACGTTGTAGTTCCCGTTGAGCTGTATGACAACGTTGTAGTTCCCGTTGAGCTGTATGACAACGTTGTAGTTCCCGTTGAGCTGTATGACAACGTTGTAGTTCCCGTTGAGCTGTATGACAACGTTGTAGTTCCCGTTGAGCTGTATGACAACGTTGTAGTTCCCGTTGAGCTGTATGACAACGTTGTAGTTCCCGTTGAGCTGTATGACAACGTTGTAGTTCCCGTTGAGCTGTATGACAACGTTGTAGTTCCCGTTGAGCTGTATGACAACGTTGTAGTTCCCGTTGAGCTGTATGACAACGTTGTAGTTCCCGTTGAGCTGTATGACAACGTTGTAGTTCCCGTTGAGCTGTATGACAACGTTGTAGTTCCCGTTGAGCTGTATGACAACGTTGTAGTTCCCGTTGAGCTGTATGACAACGTTGTAGTTCCCGTTGAGCTGTATGACAACGTTGTAGTTCCCGTTGAGCTGTATGACAACGTTGTAGTTCCCGTTGAGCTGTATGACAACGTTGTAGTTCCCGTTGAGCTGTATGACAACGTTGTAGTTCCCGTTGAGCTGTATGACAACGTTGTAGTTCCCGTTGAGCTGTATGACAACGTTGTAGTTCCCGTTGAGCTGTATGACAACGTTGTAGTTCCCGTTGAGCTGTATGACAACGTTGTAGTTCCCGTTGATCTGTATGACAACGTTGTAGTTCCCATTGAGCTGTATGACATTGTTGTAGTTCCCATTGAGCTGTATGACAACGTTGTAGTTCCCATTGAGCTGTATGACATTGTTGTAGTTCCCATTGAGCTTTATGACATTGTTGTAGTTCCCATTGAGCTGTATGACATTGTTGTAGTTCCCATTGAGCTGTATGACATTGTTGTAGTTCCCATTGAGCTGTATGACATTGTTGTAGTTCCCATTGAGCTGTATGACATTGTTGTAGTTCCCATTGAGCTGTATGACATTGTTGTAGTTCCCATTGAGCTGTATGACATTGTTGTAGTTCCCATTGAGCTGTATGACATTGTTGTAGTTCCCATTGAGCTGTATGACATTGTTGTAGTTCCCGTTGAGCTGTATGACATTGTTGTAGTTCCCATTGAGCTGTATGACATTGTTGTAGTTCCCATTGAGCTGTATGACA